>SKCR01027540.1:0-277086 GCA_019454045.1 Zanthoxylum bungeanum
CCTACTCCGAGTGACATAACATCAACTGATCCAGCCGACGTAATCATCATACAACAAGTATAAATGATCTATCCTCGTAACTAGTCATGTTTTTAATTTCATACGTTTAGGCAAAAATATCGAGGCTCCAATTGACATGACAAGGTGAGTCGAAGCAATAGAATTGACCAACAATTATCTTCCATTGACATTGAGATCCCAGACGATGTTGGTTTTATACCATGTCAGTTAGAGATTATCCTGGACCCTCATCTAGTCCATTCGTTGGGGACATTCCCCAAGACCCATGTCGGGTCAAGAAGAAGACTCCCTGGACTTCCTTCAGGTCCAGTCGGCTGGAGATTTTCCTGGACCTTCATCTGGTCCAATCGACATAGAAGACTCCCTTTGACTTTTTTCAGGTCCAGTCGGCTGGAGATTGTCCTGGACCTTCATCTAGTCCAGTCGACGAGAACATTCCCCATGACTTTTGTCGGGTCAAATGGAAGATAGAAGACTCCCCTGGACTTTTTTCAGGTCCAATCGGCTGGAGATTTTCCTGGACCGTCATCTGGTCCAGTCGACGGGAACATTTCCCATGACTCTTTTCAGGTCCATTCGATGAGAATATTTTCCATGACTCTTGTCACATTCCGCTCGTTTACATAACTGACTTGGGAATCAGAGTGCCTATGACATCTACCACATCGGTGGGTAGATGCTCTGCGCTCACCTTATTTTTGTTTTGTAGAACTACTAGTACCCTGACATATTAATCTCGATTGTAGGCCGAATGCAAAATTCAGCGTCTACAATACCACATATCAATTTAAAATTTTATAAATTTCAGATTTTCTTAAAAGCATCTTTTAGATCAAAAATTACATAAGCAATATACAAATATAATGTTATGCAAAATTATAATGTCTATGGAATAGAATAAAAATTTTCATAGTCCACCATAGGTGTGGCTGTTGGAGTTGGTGCTCGGCACGCCAAATTTTGTTGTATTTATTGTAAATACGATGTACATCATATTTTATTATGAATAAAATTAAGTAATTTTCATAAATATAATCTTATATATGTTAAAGGCGTAAAAGACCTTAGAATGAATAGTTGTGACATTATTGCAAAAGCGCCGTAATTGTTACTGAGAAATGTCACAATACAATTCATTCTTTAAAATGTTCTCGGTCAAGGTTTACATATATGGTCAGTTATTAAACCCGTGAGATCGGTACGTGTCGTATATTAGAATTGTTTTAATAGTTTGTCTCAGTAAATCATAAGTCTTTTGGAGACTTATATAGACACATAGGTATTTATTGGATAAATACTGAACGAGTCAATCGAAGATTCCTAATAGATGGTACACCAACGTCAATAGGAATCTTTACGAGTCGAATGACATATTATCTCCTTTGACTTGTGATACCACAGTGGATATATGAGATATCCTCCATACTTTGATGTTCGTTGGGTATGGACTGATACTCACGATATCCTGTGATGTATCCAGAGAGGATCTGTCAGTCCCGTGTACGGGATTTAGGTGTCCAATTTGCGATTCTTTGAAATCCTTGGTCGATGTATGATTCGGAAACGAATTCCGAATATTTATTGAAGAATCATAATTTTGTCGCGACACATGAATTGTTCATAGCGTAGATTTGACGTTTAATCTATATCTCCGTAATAATTCGGATAACCTATGACAGAGGGATTATATATACGATGAATTCGACTTGGATGGTTCAACTCGATTATCTGTGGTCGTTGTAATTTGTGAGTGGACAAATTACAGACATGGAAATGGTTTCCATGGCAGATAAACTTGAACCTAGAGAGTCCCACGATATAAAGTGTACTCGTTGAGCACTTGGGCAATTAATTATGGATAATTCGGATTATTCATAATATACACATGCGTATTAAATAATGTGTATTTATATATGATATAAATTTAGATTAGATACACATTATTAACCTATAGAATTTTGACACTAATTTTATTATTATTATTATTAATTAAATAAGTATTAATTAATTATTAATAATGATAAACTGGAGGAATATTCTTGGAATATTTTTTCATGTATTTATTTTATCTTTTTGTTAATTAGATAAATAAATAAATTGATTAGTTAATTTATTTATTTATTAGATAAGAATATCTTGAATATTCTTATTAGTTTGGCATAATTGGATTGGCTAAACAATGTGTTTTGAACACATGTAATTTAATTAACAAAAAATCAAAATAAAATCTTATTTGGATAAGATTAAACTTGTATAAAAATTATTGGCCAAATAAAAAGCAAATTTTGACCAAAACTTTCTAGCATTTTCGGCAATGAGAGATTTTTCTATAAATTGAAATTGTTTCATTTGGCTTTAAGGTTAATCACTTCTCATGTATTGAGAAAATAAAAGAAAAATGGGATTGGGGTTCTAAGCAAACCATTCAACATCAAAAGGGAAGAAATTGGAAATTAGGTGCTTGGATTAAGGTAATTTAAAGTTTCCAATTTTTAATTTATTATTTTGTTTCCTAAGCATGAAAATATATATTTGATATGTATTTTACATGTCTTAAATTTATATGTATCTTGGATATATATATATATATATATGAACATATATATTTGATATGTATTTTACATGTCTTAAATTTATATGTATCTTGGGGATATATATATATATATGAACAAAAATTTGATGTTGATTGCTTAGGAAACCTTAATTAGTTTCTTTATTTAGCATATGTAAATTAGATAAATTAGGAAATTAATCTAAAAATTAAGATTGTCATTCTAGAGTGATATTACCACTCTAATATTGCCTATAATTATTCTTGAGGCTTTGTATTGTGGTGACTAGATTTGGTGTGAATTAATTGGATTAATTGGGTGAATAAATTGAATTTTGGCATGAAATTGGACAAAATAAAAACTGGATCAGATCTGATTTTGTATATTAAATCAAAATATTTTTCATGTAAAAATATGTTTTTTGGATGGTATTGGATCTGTATTGGGTGGTGGATAAATTCCGGAAATTATTCCGGGGCGAAAACGCGAGAAAACGGCGAAATTCACGTCGAAACGGGCTCGTTAAGTCGAAGCAGTGAACCCAGTGAACTGTGCACTGTTCGGGCAGCCCAAGGCTGACCGAACACTGCCCAAGTGTCTGGGTTGCCCCGGCTCAGCTGTTGGTCAACCGGTTTGACCGTTTGCCCGTTACGCATAGATTTATCGAAGAATATTTTCGTAAAATAGTTCATCGTGTAACGAAATATATTATGTTATTAAATATTAATAAATAATATATTTAAACTTATTTCATTAAATTAAAAATATTTGATATTAATTTATTCACTCGGAGAAATTTTAAAATGTTTAAAAACCATTTTCGCCTTCCGCCACACCCTTCCGCTGCGCACACTCCAATAAATTGGTATCAGAGCGTCTGATCCCACATCCAAAATAATTTTTCATGCCTTAAATATTTGATATTTAATTCAATTTATTTTACACATGCTTGAGAATTAATTGATTGGATCAATTATTTTGGTTGTTTGATTGTTTTTGTAAAATCCCCATAATAAGGCTTTGTGTTTTGTGAGTGTATTGTACACTAATGGGTCCATCTCGCCAATACGGATATAAATATTTTTCTTGATACTGTGGTTGACTGGTTATGTCTGCCAAAGTATTGCGGCTATGGTTGATGGAAATTTATTTATACCAGTAAAACCTATTTGGTAAGAAACAAATTCGAGCGAACGTGCATACCAATAGATGCCAAAGCAGTGAGGTGATGCATTAGTACCTTGGATATGTACATTGACGAGTATTGCCTTGAATACGCCGCATCCAATAGATGTCAAGGCAGTGAGGATTGGAAACGGTTCAGGGCCTATTTAAAGAGTCACATTGGATGTGATTGGTAATTGTTACCTACTTTCAAATATATTTGGGCACAATGTGCCAAAGCTATGTGTTCAAATATATTTGTGAGGTCTACTTCCTGCTATAGAATTTAATTTAATTATTGAATTCTCATATTTTGTTTGGGGATTATCAATTTACGTAAAATAGTGGGAGGGCATCATTATATTAAAAATCCATGATATGTTGGATGTTTTAAGATATTGATGAAATTGCTTTTATCTGCTAACTCCTGTTTCTTTTATAAAGTTTGTGATGGCAGCTACTACCACCTGTAATCCGTTTGCTCATGTTCTGGACGCGAACAAACTGACTGGTCCTGAAAACTTTAGTGAATGAGAATTAGATCTTAAGATAGTCTTGAGACCGAAGAAGTTGGGTTATGTGCTGGATAATCGAGTACCGCTGGATATTGCACCGGAGTCTTTACCTGAAGAGAGGGGGTATTTGAGAAATGGAAGGATAATGATTTGAGATTCAAGTCACTCATTCTCTATTCTATGTCTCCTGATCTAAAAAGGCAATATGTTGATATGTCTGACTTATATAGCATTATAACTCAACTTCATGAGCTATTTCTAAACCAGGAGCAGACCCTGGTGTACAGAATCTCTGTGGAATTATTCCACGCTCGATTGGATGATGGCAAGCCCGTGAGTCCACATGTCCTACACATGTTGGATCTTATGGAGCAGCTCCGAAAGTATGACTTTCAGCTGAATGAGACTTTGGGTAGGAATTTGATTATTGGCTCACTCCCACCGGCGTATTCCCAATTCATTATGAACTTCAACATACATGGTATTTGCTGTTCCTACAGTCAGCTGCATAGGATGCTTCAGACTGCTAAGGAGGACATAAAGAAAAGTGTGCCGGCACTCATCTCAAAGTTCTATTTGCCTAGTTCTTCTTCTTCTTCTCAATCTATGAGATCAGGCAAGAAGAAGAAGAAAAAGGCAAAGAAGACTGGCTCTGGTGTTCCTCCTAAAGGAAAAGTTGAAAAACCAAGCAAGTCGAAGAAAAAGAAAGCCGTTGAGGAAAAGTGCCACCACTATGGCAAGATTGGAAATTGGAGGTGCAATTGTCCAGACTACATAGCTTCTGCTAGTTCGACTCACATCTGCAATTCGTTGTAGGGGCTGAGGGTCAGTAAGATGTTAAATCCAGGCGAGATGCAACTACATTTTGGGAATGTAGATTCTTTATCTGCAGTAGCTATTGGCGAATACGAGATTCGTCTATCCAGAGGCAGCATCATTTTGACAGATTGTGTTTTTTTGCCTGGTTGTGTAGCTAATATTATCTCACTATTTGTATTAGATACAAAAGGATATCATATACATATTAAGAATCGTTTTATGTATATATATGATATGAATGATGTTTTATTGCACAAATGTTCAAATTCGCAAGGTCATTATATTTTGCATGCCATTAGAGATGTTTATGAAATCGGGGATAATAAACATAAAAGATCTGAAATAACTGATACTGAATTGTGGCATATGCGGATAGGTCATATAGGTGTAAGACGACTAACCTAGTTGGTTAAGAATGGTTTGATTTGAGAATCTAACCATACAATCTTTTCCAACTTGTGAATCCTGTATTCAGGGTAAAATGACCAAAGCCCCATTTACTGGTGTTAGACATCGGGCCACTGACTTATTGGAACTCGTGCATAGTGATGTATATGGTCCTATATGTCACACTACTTATAGTGGTTTTTCTTATTTCGTAATATTTACCGATGATTTGTCACGGTATGGTTATGTTTATTTGATGAAACATTAATTGGAAACCTTTAAAAATTTCAAAGAATTTCGAAATGAAGTAGAAAAATAAACTGGTAAATTCATCAAATGTCTTCGATCCGATCGAGGTGATGAATATATGAGTAGTGAATTCACCTAGTATCTTAAAGAGAATGGGATTCTCACTCAATATACTCCTCCGGGTTCTCCAGAGCACAATGGAGTATCTGAAAGGAGAAATCGGACTTTATTGGATATGGTTCGATCCATGTTGAGTTTTACAGGTCTACCTTACTTTTTGTGGGGGTATGCTCTTCTAATTGCTGCACATCTGCTTAATAGGGTTTCTTCTAAAGCTATTCCCACTACTCCATATGAGATATGGGTAGGCAGGAAACCGAACCTTAATTATATTAGGGTCTGGGGATGTCCTGCATTCTTCAACGTGACGCAACAGGATAAACTTTTGCCTAGAGGGTGAAAAGTTAGGTTTGTTGGATATCCTTCGAATTCCAAAGGATATCAATTCTATGAACCCGAGCATCGAAATATGTTCGTAGCTCATTTTACCATATTTATTGAAGAATAATTCTTGGTAGAAGGTGGTAATCATAGAAGGGTTGAGCTTGATGAAGTCCAACCTATAGATGACAGACTGATAGATGAATCAGAAGTTCAGACAGAAGATGAACCTTCTAGTTCCACTCTCCGTAGGTCTACTAGGATATCGAGACCTTCTGAGCGCTTGTATTTACAGGACAAGAGTCTCGATGTGCTCCTTGTTGAGGAGATTGATCCATATACCTACAGAGAATCAATGTTAGACATTGATTTCGCTAAATGGCAAGAAGCCATGAATTCTGAAATGGACTCTATGCATCAGAATCAAGTATAGGACTTGGTTCCGCTTCCTAAAGGAATTGTTCTCGTAGGTTGTAAATAGGTTTACAAAAGGAAAGGCGAGCCCGATAGGAAGGTTGAAACCTTCAAGGCCCGACTGGTTGCTAAAGGTTACACTCAAAGGCCAGGTGTGGACTATGATGAAACCTTTTCACCAGTAGCGATGCTAAAGTCTATTAGGATTCTATTGGCTATCGCTGCTTACCATGATTATGATATTTGGAAAATGGATGTCAAAACGACTTTTCTTAATGGATTTCTTGATGAAGAAATCTATATGGAACAGCCGGAGGGTTTTGTCTCCAGCCAAAATTCTGGCATGGTATGTAAGCTTAAGAAGTCAATTTATGGACTGAAATAAGCTTCGCGGAGTTGGAATCTTCGTTTTGATAAGGTAATCAGATTGTCTGGTTTTCTCAAAAACGAAGAAGAACCTTGTGTTTATAAGAAGGTTAGTGGGAGTATGATTGTGTTCTTAGTGCTTTATGTTGATGACATCCTGATCATTGCAAATGATCTTGGAATGATGCAGGGTGTTAAAGCATATCTCTGTAAAAAATTCTCATGAAAGACCTGGGTGAAGCTTCCTATATACTTGGTATAAAACTTTATAGAGATATAGAAAAGAAGCTGATTGGGTTATCCCAATCTTCATATATAGATAAGATCCTAGAAATGTATAACTTTAGCAATTGTAAAGTTGCTAATATACCTTTTCGACATGGCATTCATCTTTCGAAGAATATGTGTGATGAATACTAAAAAGTGCATATTTATTAGACGATAGTTAATCATTTTACAATTATAGTTTCACTAATCCCCTTAAATTGACACATTTGTGAAATAATATTTTAAAGTTATGCTTTGAGTGCTTTTACTGTGTTATTTTATGTTTTTATCAGGAAAAATACTGCTCGGAAGCTCGACGGCACAAATCAGACATGAAAAAAAATAATAAAAAAAATGGAAATTCTGCAAGCACGTCGAGGCACGTGGAACCTTTGCGTCATGACACGTTTCCTACAATGTTGGTTTCACATTCTCTGACACGTGTCCCCAATGTGGCTTCACCATTCTCTGACATGTGTCCCCAACGTGGCTTCACCATTCTCTGACACATGTCCACAACATGCATTCGCTGGTCTGGGTGGCCAAGTTGCCTATAAATAGGAGCGTCTGGCATTAGAAATTTTCATACTTTCTTTCCTGGATTCCTTTGTAAATCTTGGAGAGAGTTTTGTTTGTTTATTTACTTAAAATTTTTTTGTAATGTCTTTTTCTTTCAATAATAAAAGTATGAGTATGTTTTATTACAAAATGATTAGCTAATTTGTTTTCTTCTGGGTAAGGGTGAAGCTTTTATAATGAAATAAGATTAAACTCGCTTCTATTATAATAAATAAATTGAAATCTAATGATTAAAACTTGATTTAATTCTAGATTAATTATTGACAATCTTTCTACCGCCTTTATGGTTGGTTTTATCTTTCTATCGTCTTTATGGCTGGTTTTATCTTTCTACTGCCTTTATGGTTGGTTTTATCTTACTACCACCTTTATGGCTGGTTTTATCTTTCCACCACCTATATGGCTTGTTTTATACGATTTTGGAATAATTAAGTACCTTGGTATGACTTGTTATAGACAAATGGTATCACCGCCTTTATGACTGGTTTTATATTTTTGGCATGCTTAGTAGCTTGGTATGACTAATTATTGACAGAAAATACTACCGCTTTTATAGTTGGTTCTTTTTATTAGCATAATTAATTCATGTAATAGATTAAGTGGGTAAAAATGGCAATTTATAAATTATAATAAAGTGAGATTTCTAAATGTTTAAAAGACTAAAAGTGGATCCCCTAACTCCAGCATTTCCTTATATTATTGCATTCCAACCTAAAAGTCTCCAACTACTTCAACAAATCAAAATTTTCTTTTCCACACTGTTCATTATTCTATTTTTCTAAATCACTTCTCTGTGGATCGAACCTTGAATCTCCGGGTTATTTTATTACTTCGACACTCTTATACTTGGGAGTAAAAGACCACTGTTCGAGCGTGTCAAGTTTTTGGCGCCGTTACTGGGGAAGTATTATTTAGTAGATAGAATATTTATTAATTTCTTCTTTCTCAACTTTTCTTTTCTTTATTTTTATTTCGTATTTTGTTTTTATTTAAATTATGCATCTTATCTTCCTCTTCTTTTTCTTTTATTTGTGTAGATCCAAATTGTCCTGATTAATCCTTGATGAATCCTGAACCCAGAAATCCCACATATTGACAAACCTTGTTTTTAATTTTTATTGGTTACATGAAACAGAAAAATCAACTTAAAAGGTATTTGTTGTTCATTAAAGAATTTTTCGAACCATCCCCATGTAGAGATGCTCTCATAAAGCTTCACGAAAACATAATTCAAGACATTGAGAAAAATGAACGAGAAATTCAATTGAGATCGGAATTGACGAGGGTTAGAGGACATTTTTAGATCTAAATTACTGCATCTGTAATTCCTATATATGTTCGTTCACTTTGTCAGTTAATTTCTTTCTTTTATTTATTTTTGCAGCTTCATATTTTTGCATTTAGTTTGTCTATAAAGTTACATGAAACACTGGTCTCGAACATATAGTGGTAGATTAAAAATAGAGTCTTTATCAACTTCATTATTTGTAAGAATGGCTGAAAACCAAATTGAAAATCCACCTGCCCGAGTTGAAAATCTAGTTAATCAGGAAGAAAACGATTCTCAGTATGGAGATCCTAATCACCCTAGGACACTCAGACAATTCATGAATCCCACTAGGTCAGGATCACCATCTTGCATTGTTTTTCCGCCAGAAATAGCACACTTCAATTTTAAATCAAGTGTCATCAATCTTTTACCCACATTCCATGGTCTAGAATCAGAAAACCCTTATCAGCACCTAAGAGAGTTCGAAAAATTATGTAACACTTGCACATACCAAAATTGTAGCATGAATCTAATTCGGTTAATGTTTTTTCCCTTTTCTTTAAAGGATAAAACTAAAATTTGGCTACGAACCTTAGGTCATGATCTATTAGAACATGAGATGATTTACAAGGGCAGTTTTTTAAAAAGTTCTTTCCCCCTCATAGAACAAATTCATTTAAGAGAAGAATCACAACATTCACACAAGAGTCGAGGGGAAACACTTTACCAATGTTGGGAGAGGTATAAAGAAATGATAAATATGTATCCACATCACGGGTTTGAAACATGGAGGTTAGTTGCCCAATTCTACGAGGGTTTAACACCCCAAGGTAGACAAGTAGTGGAGATGATGTGCAATGGTGAGTTTAGGGACAAAGATCCTGAAGATGCACTAGATTCCCTAGAGCATATAGCAGAGAATACACAACAATGGGATATAATTGGTACATATGACCTTGCTACCGAATATGTATTTCTGTCTAAAAAAGTTGAGACTCTAGAAACAAGGAAGAGTGATCATTTCAAGTCAGTTCAGGAAGTCATATGTCAAATCTGTAGTTCAAATGAACATGTCACTGAAGTTTTCCCGTCCTTACTAGCCCTGAAAGAATGTCTCCATGATCAGGTCAGTTCCATAAACACATTCAATAGACCAAATCCAAACCCATACTAACAGACCTATAATCCTGGTTGGAGAAATCATCCAAACTTCAATTGGAGGAATGATAACCAAACACAACCTTCACACCAACCTCCCCAGTTTCACTAGAATTTTCGAAATTCCCAGAATTATGCACCATATGTCCCACCACCTAGGAAAATCATTGAAGATAACTTGAGTGCATTCATGGAAAAATAAGAAACCATCAATAACCAAAATACACAAATGATGAATGATTTGAAGGAAACGTTTGATAAAATCACATCTGCTTTGGCGATTCAAGAAAAAGGTAAGTTTCATGCACAACCTTAGTTAAATCCCAAGAGTCATCAAAACCCTCACGATGGTAGTTCTGGAAGTCAACACTTAGACCAAGTCAAATCTATTATTACTCTTCGTAGTGGTAAGACCATCCACATACCTATTCTTGAACCTCGTGAAACTGAGGAAAAATCAGAATCAGATGCTAAGGAAGGGGTTGATGAGCCATTACCCGTCGTTGATAATAACAGTTTTTCTCATGCACCTTCATTTCCTCAGGCATTAAAAACAAAGAAATTGAACCATTCCCCAAAGATTTATGAAATATTCAAATAGGTAAAGGTCAATATCCCTTTGTTAGATGACATTCAACAAATACCATCATATGCCAAATTTCTGAAAGATTTGTGCACCGTTAAAAGAAAACACCAGGTAAGAAAGAAAACTTTTGTAGCTGAACAGGTAAGTTCCATTCTCTCATCCAATAATGCATTAAAATACAAAGACTCTGGTTGTCCAACTATTTCTTGTATTATTGGAAATCAAAACATTGAACATGATTTGCTTGATCTTAGAGCTAGTGTAAATTTACTGCCATTTTTGGTTTACCAACAACTTAATATCGGTGAGATGAAACCAACCTTAACTACCCTTTTACTTGCTGATAGATCAGTTAAGGTACCAAAAGGAATTGTGGAAGATGTGTTATTACAAATCGATCAATTCGTATATCCTTTGGATTTTATTATTTTAGAAACACAACTTGTGGCAGACAGTTATAAGCTAATCCATGTAATACTTGGTCGGCCATTTTTAGTGACAGCTAACACTTTAATAAATTGCAGGAATGGAATCATGAATCTTTCTTTTGGAAACATGACATTAGAGTTAAATATTTTTAACATGTGCAAACAACCATATGATGAAGATAATGAAAACGAAAGCGCAGAATCAATTGAACCTATTATGGATGAGCATATTCAGGGGAGTTTATCTGATCCCATGAAATTTTTTACTGCTAATTATGTTGAGTCAAGTGCACAAATAGATTCAGATATTACTAATGATTTTCTACTTGACTCTATTCAGGTATTGGAAGACGATGGAAAGATTAAAAATTTCGAAGAACTGGGAACATTGGAAGAAGAAAAACATGAAGAATTACCCAATTTGGAGTTAAAAGCTTTGCCAGAAGGACTGAAATATGCATTTCTAGAAGATAATCAAACTTACCATGTGGTAATTTCTTATTCTCTCACAAGCGATCAAGAAGGTAAACTTTTAAATGTGTTGAAAGAACATAAACTTACAATTGGATGGACTTTAAAAGACATAAAAGGTATTAATCCATTAATCTGCGCACACCGTATATATCTAGAAGATAATGCTAGGACATATCGTCAACCCCAAAGAAGATTAAACCCTCACATTAAAGAAGTAGTAAAAACTGAGGTCTTTAAACTTCTTGATGCATGCATTATCTATCTTATTTCTGATAGTAAGTGGGTAAGTCCTACACAGGTTGTACCTAAAAAGTCTGGAGTCAATGTTGTAAGAAATGATAAAGGGGAATTAATCCCAACTTGCATTTTATCTAGTTGGCGTATGTGCATTGATTATAGAAAATTGAATGACGTAACTAGAAAAGATCATTTCCCTTTGCCATTTCTTGACCAAATTTTAGAAAGAGTAGCGGGACACCCTTATTATTATTTTCTTGATGGTTACTCGGGTAATTATCAGATTCCCATTGCTTTAGAAGACCAGGAAAAGACCATATTCACATGCCTCTTTGGAACATTTGCATTTAGGAAAATGCCCTTTGGACTTTGTAATGCACCTGCAACATTCCAACGATGCATGTTGAGCATATTTAGTGACATGGTTGAACAATGTTTAGAGGTCTTTGTGGATGATATAACTGTCTTTGGAAATTCATTTGATAATTGCTTGACTAATCTGGAAAATATTTTGAAAAGATATGAAGAAAAATGACTTGTGTTAAATTGGGAAAAATGCCATTTCATGACTGATTCAGGAATTGTTTTAGGACACGTTGTGTCTTCTAAAGGTATTGAGGTTGACAAAGTAAAAATAGAGGTCATTTCTAAATTACCATCACCAAAAACAGTCAGGGACATTCGTTCTTTTTTAGGACATGCAGGATTTTATAGGAGGTTCATTAAAGACTTTAGTACCATATCCAGACCCTTATGTAACCTTCTATTAAAATATGCAACATTTGAATGGACAGAAGAATGTCAAAAATCATTCCAAAAAATTATCAGTCTTTTGACTTCTGCTCCTATTATGCAATCCTCTTATTGGTCTTTGCCATTTGAGCTAATGTGTGATGCTAGTGATTATGCAGTTGGTGCAGTTCTAGGGCAGAGAAAGGAAGGTAAGCCGCATGTGATATATTACGCTAGTAGAACATTAAACAGTGCACAAATGAATTACACTACCACAGAAAAAAAAACTACTTGCTGTAATATTTGCATTGGATAAATTTTGATCATATTTAATCGGTTCTTCAACTGTTGTTCACTCTGATCATGTTGTTGTTAGATATTTGATGTCTAAATAGGATGCCAAGCCAAGATTAATACGGTGGATTTTGTTGCTTCAAGAATTCAATCTTACAATCAAAGACAAAAAAGAGGCAGAGAACGTGGTTGTAGATCACTTATCGAGACTCACAAATGAGTCACTAATCGATACCACTCCTATCAATGATTCTTTCCCCGATGAATTTTTATTTTTGGTAAACGTAATGCCTTGGTATGCTAATATTGTCAATTTCCTTACAACATGAAAGATACCCCCAGACTGGAGCCAACAAGATAAGAGGAAATTTTTGACCGAGGTCAAAAGATTCTACTGGGATGATCCTTATCTATTTAAATGCTGCCCTGATAAGATTTTCAGACGATGCATACCTGACAGTGAGATGGTTATTCAGTTATGTCATTCAGAAGCATGTGGAGGTCATTTCTCATCTAAGAAAACCGCTGCAAAAATCTTGCAGTGTGGATTTTATTAGCCCACCATTTTCAAAGATACATACACTTTCTGCAAAACTTACGAAAATTGTCAAAAGTTGGGATCAATTTCAAAAAGAAACATGATGGCTTTAAATCCCATCATTGTCATCGAAATCTTTGATTGTTGGGGGATAGATTTCATGGGCCCATTTCCACCATCCTTTGGATTTTTATATATTTTAGTTATAGTCGACTATGTTTCAAAATGGGTCGAGGCAATTCCTTGTCGGAACAATGATCACACAACTGTGATCAAATTTTTAAAAGAAAACTTGTTGAGTCGATTTGGAATTCCTCGGGCCATCATAAGTGATGGAGGTAAACACTTTTGTAATAGACCCTTTAAATCCCTAATGAAAAAATATGAAGTCACACACAAAGTTTCCACCTCTTATCACCCTCAGACAAACGGACAAGTAGAATTAGCAAATAGGGAAATTAAACAAATTCTAGAAAAAATGGTTAACTCGAATTGCAAAGATTGGTCTCTTCGACTACAGATGCACTATGGGCATATCGAACAGCTTTCAAAACATCATTGGGTATGTCTCCATATCGTCTAGTTTATGGAAAACCTTGTCATTTCCCTGTAGAACTTGAGTATAAAGCATTTTGGGCTATTAAAGCATTTAATTCAAACCTTGAAAATGTTGGTCATGAACGTAAATTGCAAATAAATGAACTTGAAGAATTAAGGAATGATTCATATGAGAATGCGAAAATTTTTATAGCTAAAACTAAAGCCTTTCATGATAGTCGAATTTCACGAAAAATATTTGAAGTTGGTCAAAAGGTTTTGCTTTATAATTCTCGTCTTCATTTATTTCCTGGAAAGTTAAAATCCAAATGGATTGGCCCATTTATTGTGAAACACGTTTACCCATACGGGGCTATTAACATTGAGAATCCTAGGGATGGTGATGTATTCAAAGTAAATGAACAGCATCTGAAACCCTTTTTGGAGTACTCAAAATTTCAAGAAACGTTTTTCCTGTCAGACCCAGTATACCTTGATTGATGTACTTTCTTTCATGTTCTGTTTAATATTTCTGTAATTTCCATTTTTCTTAGTTTTGCAGTGTTCTTGTTCTTTTATTTTATCTCACACCCCGGTAAAGCAGCGGATAACGGTACTCCGTGACTCAAGTCGGTTATTTCAGTTTCCTAAAAATACTGATACCATACAAACCAAGGCATGGAAGAAACTCTCGCAACCCTCCATAAATATTTTCCTGCACTTCCCCGAAATCCTCTGATTAAAATTTACAAAGCCCGCACATAAAGAATGAGAATTCTTATGATTCATGGTATTCCTAGTGATATTCGTTGGGTAATCGAAGCAATGGTTCATTTGGCAGGTGAGTCATCTGACTCTTTCATTCCTTACATGTCTGGTTCAGGGAAAAGCACATATTCTAAGAAACGAAGAGCTAAACAAATGGGTGTTTATTATAAGTGTGCACGCTGTACGTGCAACACTCATTGTCGTTCTTTAGGAATGGTGTCCGATAATCGTGAGGATAAAATACAATTCATTATGGATGGACTGAGTAAGGAGCCTTTTGATGATATATCATTGATTCTTGAGATGCATCCTAGTGGATATGTTCATCGTGAAATTCTCAGATTACACACATAATTTCATAAGGAAAGACAACCATACAGTCTCGGGAATCTGACTTTAAAAGACCATGTTTACCAATTTATAAGAAAATTGGATGGGAAGCCTATCCCCGACCCATAGAGGGCGTATAAGCCGTTACTGGACGTAAAACCAGAGGAAGATGTGAGCCACAATCACAACTACCAGTACATATTATTGCATTGATTTTCTTTACTTTAAATTACTGTTTTCCTTTACTTTTTGCCGACAGTATCTAACATTATTGTTCACGATATATTTTTCTGATAGTTGTCATTTTGCAGATATTAGTGCATTTCTCACTCACCCTTTTCAGGATCTATAAATTCAGCTCGTCATCTCCATTTCCTCAACACATCTAGCTAAGAGAGGTAGCACAAATGGAGACAACTTCAAAACGACGATTAACTAATATTTGTGTATTTTGTGGAACTAGCTCCGGAACTAAACCAGAATTTGTTGAGGGAGCAAGAGAATTGGGTAGAGTTATGCAAAACAAAAATATGCACTTAGTATATGGCGGTGGCAATCTTGGATTGATGGGGTCTATTTCAAAAGCTGTACAAGAAGGTGGAAGTCAAGTTTTAGGGATCATCCCAAAACCTTTAACAGAAATCCACATCATCGAAAAATCAAATGGAGAAGAATGTATTGTCCTAAGTATGTATGAAAGACTCACTGAAATGATCAATCATGTTGATGCTTTCATTGCTTTACCAGGTGGGCTCGGAACGTTGGAAGAAATATTCACTATTGCGTCATGGGAAATCACTAAAAACCTATTGGGCTGTTTAATGTAAATGGATTTTTCGATTTTCTTTTTGTATTTCTTGAAGATGCCAAAAGGAATGAGTTTATTTCAAAATCGGTAAGGGATATCTTCCTAACTGCATGAACAGCTGATGATTTAATTGACCAACTCTTAGCTTATGAACCAAAAATCGACCATATTCTTTCCAAGTTGAACTGGTCTGGTAACGATCGTGGCAAAAAGCGTAAAGTAAACCTGGACCTTAATCTGTAATCTTTAGTTATAACTATCAATTCCACAATAACCAGGTGATATCTTCTAAACTCTTTCTTTCTTTCTTTAAACATTGGGGACAATGTCTCGTTTTGGTTGGGGGGAGAGGATAGTTTAGGAAATAAATAATTTTCATGTTTATGTCTGTTTCATTGATGTTAGTTTTTACTGTGTTGTTATTTTGTGTGTAAAAATATATATCCATATATATATACACACAAACTAACAACAAATTTGTTTTCTAAACCAAGTGGAATTGTTGTTCAGAGGTGTGACCGGTGCGTAATCACACGCGTATAACGCAAGCGCACATATCATTCAAGTAGTATAAAAAGTATCGATCCCATGAGGACTTAATACCTAATCTATTAATTTTATGAGGTCAAATGATTACTAGTATCTAACAGGTTGTTTGATTGATTTGAAATGGTGATGATTCTAAATTTAAATACAAGTAAATAAAATTGCACGAAAGTAGGTTTAAGAAAATTCAATATTAGGAAACTATCTAGGGTTGTGAATCTTTCTAATATCTTTTAAAAGATGAAGTGGTTATTTCATGTTGGTGTAATAAATCGGTTTACTAACATGTAACACGAAATTATGTGAAAGCCTATGTTGATGGTCAGATGCATATACCCTGTTTAACCCAATTGAACCATATGTCTATGTCAACCAAATTACCTAGATTCATTAAGTTTAAGTTCCAATTATGGCTACCCCCACCCGATAGGTATATGTCTATTCTGTAAGGAAATCTATTAAAGGGTTATCTTTCCTCAAGGAAGATCGTGGGCTATTAAGTCTAAGTCTGAAACCTAAAATTCCTTTGTCAAGTTTAATTTAGATTTACCAGATCAATCTTATTAGTGGCCAATTAACAAGACGCATTAAGCTTAAGACTTAATAAGTAAACTTTTAAATTACCCAAACTATAAAATAATTCCTTATAAATCGGTGATATTAGAAGTCATCACAACCCCAGATAACTAACTTAGTTACGACACATAACTAGGGCTAGTAAAAACTTAAAAGTAAAAGACATAAAATAAAATGCTGAAAAGTAAATAAAGAAAATTACAATAAAAGAAAATTACAATAAAAGAAAATGCTAAGGTAAAATGATCTACTTTTACTATTTACCATTTAGATATCTCCTTTAATATAATATATTAACTTGTGATAATTTTGCCAACCAGCCATAAAGGCGGAACCAAAATAAACCTGCCATATAGGCGGTAAGAAAATTTAATTACCAACCGACCAATCTGGCGGTATCCTTACTTAGTCAGGTTTAAACCAGTGTAAAATGAATTACCAACCGACCAATATAGCGGTATCCTTATTAAGTCAAATTTTAATAGTGAATATATTATAATTAAGAGAGATTAATCTAAATAGCAATAGTAAAAGAATTACCTTTCACCATAGCAGGGGGAAGTTACCTCCTCAATGTTGAATAGTAAAAACTGTAAAAGTTAAAAAAAAGGTAAATTACTATTACTATTATAAAAGTAAATTACTATTACAGAACGTAATTAAAATTAATTACAAAACTGAAATTAAAAAGAAACTAGGTAGAAAACTCCATATTTACATCAGAGATTCAGAAAGGAAGGTACATCTGAAACTGAAATTTCGAGCTCAATTTATAGGCCTCGGTAACCCTCTCGCGTCGCGACATGCAAGTTTCTTCTTGAGTCCAGACGCGCTGACGTGTCGCTCTCAGATTCTTATCTGCCATGTGGCATTATGGATAAGGTGATAAGGTGACACGTGGCAATGCGACTGGCAACTCAATGATTATACTGACGTGGCGACACGTGGCGATAGTGATTGTCGGCACCGTAGAATGATGACACGTGGCACGCTGTGATTGGCTGATGATGACGTGGAGATGATGTGGCAAAGTTGACTCGATCTTCTGCTGACATGGCGATGACATGGCTGACACGTGGGGTGACACATGGTGACACGTGGCGATGGCGATTATCGGCACCATTGGATGATGACACGTGGCACAGCGCACGTTAGCAAATCGACTGTGATGTTGACACGTGTCACGGCGCACTTTAGCAAAGTCAAAATTCTCAGATTCTGACACGTGTCTCTGGCGCATGTTAGCATTGACCGACGCACTTTAGGCGTCGTGACGCGGGTAGCGCGTCGCTACGCGCCAATTTACAATTTTGCCCTTCTGTGTCCTTTTTCACTCTTTTAGTCACAAATCACCTCCATAGAGTCCTGAAACTTTATTTATCTATAAAATAACACAAAACACATCAAAATATTCACAAAACTCAAGAAACTATACAAAATATTAGGTCAAATGAGTGGGAAATAGTGATACATTTATCACTCATCACATCTTCAAACCTAACATTTTGCTAGTCCTCGAGCAAAACATAAAATAAAATAACATAAACATCTTTAAAATAAAATTTAACTAAGCCACTTTCGTAGGGATCGCGGTTGCATTTAGCGTATGCAACAAGCTTTTAAACCCCTAGATGTCCTTATGGGACGAGTTGTAGTCTCGTGAGGGTTTACAGCAATGATACCCACAAACATTTTACAAAAGTAAAAAGGTAGTGAAACTAATGCACACAAAAGCAAAAAGACAAGAGAAGAGAGAATAAAGAAGTTAGTGACTAATCAGGTGAAACTTTTACTCCAAGTCACTAGTTGTTTTCTTTCTTTCTAAATTACCGAATAAGTAAATTCTCCGATTATATTTACCATTCTCCATATATATAGCCAACAAAATATTAAACAACTCATTTTTGCCCACAACAGTCACAAGTGCAGTTGATAAGAGAGTAATATTTGTGTCCTAAAGTTTTATCATAATTCACACCTTTTTGCAGCAATGGAATAATTTTTCTCATTTTTCTGATTTTTTTCTTTGATTTTTTTATTTATATACAATATCTTCCATCTATGTAGCGAGTGTTGGGTCGGTGGCTCCCAAACCAGTTAGCTTTAGGGCACCAGGTGTTAAGACACCCCTACGGACTTAATTACTCAGACTTCATATATATATATTTTTGCAACATCCTTGATCCATGTAGTGAGCTTTGGGCCAGTGACTCCCAAACCAGTTGGCTTTAGGCCACTAGGTGTTAAAACACCCCTACAGACTTAATAACTCGGATCTCAGATGTTTTTTTTTTTTTTACTCCAATGTTTTTCATAGATGCTTCCTCCAATTAAACTAGAGCACTGAATATTACAAACTTTTCAATTACAACTCATGTATGTATATTACCATGCATGTTGATAATACCTTCCAACTGAGCATATGAAGATCCATTTTAGTCAATTTTATGGAGAATTTACAAATTAAATAATTCAAAAGGAAATAAAAAAAAATTTTAACTTGTTTCAAAAATGGGTTGAAATACGTATCAGGAATGGGAACTCCTTACACAGTTATCTCTCACCAATTTCACTTTTTTAGTCAAAGTAAAAACAAAAACGCAAAATATTTTTGTAATTTTTGAAAAATTTTCAATTTTTTTGTATTTTTCGAAAAATTTTGGACTAAAAACAAGATATTGATCAACTAATTCCCTCCCCCAAACCTAAATGAGACATTGTCCCCAATGTCTTAAATAGTAGAAGAAGAGTTTAGAAGATAGTATCTGGTTAACTGAAATTCTACACGAAAAGTTAAAGGTTAAGATCCAGATTAATCCGATGCCTCTTACCACGATCGTCCTCGGACCAATTTATCTTTGAAAGGATAGGGTCAATTTGTGGTTCATAGGCTAAGATTTGGTCAATTAGATCCGGAGCTGTTCTGGCAGTAAATAGGAGTTCTTTCATAGGTTTTGTCACGAACCCATTTCTCCGGGCATCATCAAGAAACACACAAAGAAAATCATAAAATCCTTCAACATTGTACAGTCCAAGCAATTTCTGGTGTATGTTCAGGTTCACCCAAGATAACACTGTAAAAATTTCCTCCAATGTACCCAAGCCACCTGGCAAAGCAATAAAAGCATCAGCACGGTTAATCATTTCTACCAGTCGTTCAGACATACCTGGCACGATTAGTTCTTCTCCGTTTGATGGTCCAATAAGATTTGCTTCTGCCAAGGGTTTTGGGATGATTCCCAAAACGTGACTGCCTCACTCACGTACAGCTTTTGAAACGATCCCCATAAGTCCAAGATTGCCTCTACCATATACTAAGTGCATATTCCTTGCAGCTAAGACTCGACCCAATTCATGTTCTGCCTCTACGTATTGTGGTTTAACACCAACACTAGTACCGCAAAACACACAGATGTTTTCAACTCATCTTCTTGAAGTGGCTTCCATGTTTTACTCTGGATGTCTTCAAAAGTTCAATGATGAGTTGAATTTATAACACCTGAAAATGGTGAGTAAAATAATAGCACTAGTACCTGCCAAATGACAATTATTAGTTAACAGTAAAATAAATCATGATAGTCAAAAAGGTTTGGATCCTGTTGGAGAAAATAAAAGAAAATGACAAAACAAATCACAATAATTAGGAAAAGACAAAGAGATATAATATGTACAAGAAACGTAGCGGCTTGATTGACGTCTATGCGTCAAGGACAAGCTTCCCATCCAATTTTCTTATAAATTGGCAAACAGGGTATTTTTTTAGTCAGATTCCCGAGACTTAACTGTTGTCTTTCTTTTTTCAATTGTGTATGTAATTTTTGAAAGGCTATGTGAACATATCCACTGGGATGCATCTCAAGAGTCGAAGATATATCATCTAAAGACTCCTTACTCAAGCCATCCCTAATGAATTTAATTTTATCTTCGCGATTATCAGACATCATTCCTAAAGAACGACAACGAGTATTGCAATTCCAATGTGCACATTTGAAACAAACACCCATTTGCTTAGCTCTACGTTTCTTTACATAGGTGCTTCTTCCAAAACCAGGCAGATGTGAAACAAAATAGTCAGAAGACTCACCTGCCAATCGGGCCCGTGCTTCAATAATCCAATGAATATCAGTTGGAATATCTTTGATCATCAGTAGTCTCATCTGTTCCAAGCGAGCTTTGTAGACTTTCATCAGAGATTTTTGAGGGAGAGAAGGAAATTGCTTGCGAAGATTTGCGAGAGCTTCTTCCATCGTGAAATGAATTAACCTGCGAAAACTAAACACACCAAATGAAATCACACCAAATCACAATATATACAGAAATTGCATGGGTTGCCTCCTTGCTAGCGTTAAGCATAACATCGTCAGCTATACGTGACTTCTCGAATATTAGGCTAGATCTGAAAGTGTGACTCTTTATTTTTTGTCGCTCAAATGATTCTCCCCAGTAGTGCTTAACACGCTTGTTTTTAACCTTGAATGTTTTGTTGAGTCAAGATCATGTATCTGTTGGGTTTCTCTAAGGTCCCGAGGATCGATTATCAAGCAAGAAACATAAGTGCGAATACACGAAGAAGTTGCAGAATACTTACATCGATCGGTTGAGGCGATGCGTCGAAGAACAAAAATCTTTTCTGCCCTCCTTGGAAGTCACGGCAGTGAGCTGAAATTTGGGCTCCAAATTTTCGGCAATGGTGATCTCCATCAACCTCCAAGCTTTGTGTTGATTCCTTGCTCACAAGTGGGTTTCCCTATCACCTTTGTATGTCTCCATTGTGTGCTAGTACTCTTGATTTGCAACAAAATCATCATGTTTGCTTCTCCTTGCTCTCGGCAGTGAGCTAAAAACCAGAAAGAAAAAACAACCCATTTGGGCGTGAGAGAGAGGAAGAAGAATTAAGAGAGAGAGTGTTATTTTGTTACTTCAAATTGGTAAATGATTTTCCAAAAATCATATACACAAAATTGCAACCAAAAAGTCAAATGGCAATTATGCCAACCACTTCCATCAACTACCATCAATCAATCAAGTGACAAGTTGTCACATCACTCAAAGTGACTAATGATTTGACGCTTGATGTGACTAGTGGTTTGACGCTTGATGTGACTTGCGGGCCGCACTTAAGTTTGCAATGCGAGTGCGCTCGCAAACACTCCCGGGCTCGGGTTCGCTAATTCCAAATTAACGAATTTTCCATTGCGACACAATTAAATAATTATGCCTAGCAAAATTACTATTCACATCGCTAACGAATTAATTCTAAATTAACTCGTTCGCCCGAATTAAATTCTAAATTTAATTCCGCGTCGAAATCCAATTTCGTATAATGATCGAATATATTATTTTATCGATTAATTCTAAATTAATCGCTTTCTCTCTTTAAGTAATATTTTATCCCAGATAAAATATCTCCGCAATTAATCCCAGATTAATTTTCTCTCTTTTAATTAATCCCAGATTAATAAAGTACGAGTCATACGTCATCGGTGAATCTTCGGGAAGTGACCCATGAGATCCCCGGATATGTTGACAGTAAATCCGGTTGTCGGACTATCCAAACACGTAAGTACCTAGTACTATGTTTGTACCGATTTACAAGACAATGTTTCCATCTAGCAAAGCGCCTTGCCTACCCAATTCTCCAGAAATATCCTTACAGGAATATGTGATCTGTATCAGGCGTAGTATACGTAGTATTGCGTATCTCGATCTAGTATCGGATGCCACGTGCTATGCCTGGGGCTGGAATTGTGTCTGCCCCATACGAAGCACATATCGGATCTCTGGTAACTAGTCTCTATAATCGGATAAACATGACCTAGTCATTTCATCCCGATGACTGCAGTACATAAGAGAACCAGTTCCGTATCCTACGTGACCATCATCTCCACTATGACTGGAGTGATATTTCCATCTCGACATCACACCCAATACACTACGATTCTCAATATACCTAGAAGAGGCGTACACAAAACCGATTAAAGCCCTGGATGACCAAAACCAAAGTATATTGATTGTCGCAAGTATTAGCGGTGCAAGTCTCAGGTAAAGACCAAATACACCTACCCTGATTTCGGACTTCCATAGACACATATTCATACTACCAATGAAATTCCGAGGGGTCTATCCAGAGCGAAGCTGTTTCCCGTACCATCGGTAAACACAACCTCCTATTACACTTGCATGAGTATCATATTCCCAAATATATGATAACTATGCCATTGTGCCCTCACAACGCGCACAAGTGTAATACTAGTCTTTTACGTATTATCGTTGTCCAATCTCGATAATACTCTGACTAGGGATATTTAATGATTAAACCTTCGTGGATTGATACTGTCTCATATCATCTCAATCCAGGTACTAATCATAAGGACCTCATATCATTTATACATCTTGGTGATCTAATCACAAATGATAAGAGAGCAATTTCCTTTGTCACATAGTTAATTTGTACAACAACACCATGATCTGTACAAATAGTGATGCTATGGGTCATAACTGTCCAACAATCTCCCACTTGGCCTATAGCCAGTCACTCGAGTGTCCTACACCCGAACTATGTACGGTTAGCTCAAATTTCTGAGAAAAGACTTTCGTCAGTGAATTTGCATGATTATCATCTGATGCGATTTATATGATCATCACATCGCCACGATGTATGATCCGAACGAATCAGATGAATAGTCGAAGTATATATCTGGATTTTTGATGAGATCATTAATTCTTTAGCCTGCGATGAAGCTTAGCTCAGCTGCTAACAGAACTATTATAATCCAATTAGATTAATATCAATCCATAAGGCTTATATTGCAGCCTCAGCTGCAGCAATAATCCACTTGTGTTGTTTATTCGGTAACAGTATCTTGCTTGGAAGATTTCCAGCTCACTGTTCCGTTATTCAAACTTTATAGTATCGTTTTGTGACTTTTAGTCGTTATTGCTCGGTTTGGAAACTTGCAGTAGTGAACCCAGTCACTTCAAGTTCTCCCTCTCCATAGTTTAAGACAGCATCCTTAGATCTCTAAGATACTAAAGGATGTTCTTAACATCAATCCAATGACTATCACTTGGATTGGCCTGATTGTGACTCCATATGCTCAAAGCGTATAAGACACCAGGTCGCGTACATTTTTCAATGTACGAGTTCTCGGAGAGTACTAACAACTTTAAATCTATCCCAGTAGATCTTTATTCCTAGAGTAAAAGATGTTTATCCTAAGAATTCTACGGAGAATTTTCTCAAAAGCCAAGCTTTCACTGATTGTATTATGGGAATATCATTTCCAATAAATGATATATCATCATTGCACAGGACATTCACTGTCAGTGCGCTCCCACTAACCTCCTTATATACATAAGAATCATATCATTTTGAATTAAATCATACACCATTATGATTACATCAAAACGATAATTCCAAGAATGCTATGCTTGCTTCAATCCATCCATGGATCGAATAACCTGCAAACCTAGTTTGCTTGTTATGGTACGACAAAACCGTCAAGATGTTGTAAACATCCTCCAAAAGGTTTCCGTTAAGGAAAGCGATTTTGACGTTCAGCTGCCACATTTCATAAATGAAACATGCAGCATTAGCAAGCATTATCCAAATGGATTTACCGTGGCAACAAGTAAAAGGTTTCGTCCTAATCGACACAATGTTGATAACGATACCTTTTCGCTACAAGTATAGCTTAGTACGTTGGTATGTTGCCTTCAACGTATGTCTTCCTTGAAGACTTATATAGTACCATTAGGCACAATGCCTTCCGGTACAACAACTAGTATCCAAACTTAATTGGTATACATGGAATCCATTTCGGACTTCATGTCACTTTGCCATAAAAGGGAGTCGATACCTTGTATCACTTCCTCATACGTAGTCAGCTCATATTCCTCAATAAGATTGACATCTTTATGTGGTGAGATCAGAAACTCATACCCCATGTTGTTTTCTGACTCTCTCCGACATACGTGGTTCTTGTGTATTCGAAGATTATTGGTATAGTTTCATCCTTGATGAACTATTTGTGTTCCATTAAGAAATCGGTGCCCGGAATAGTATTACTACGATTTTCATCGAGTTTTACTATCCTCCCACTTACCACTGCATATAGGTATTCCTCTCAGGAAAACCGCTTGGTGAGCAACAATTAAATTGTTCTCTAGTGAGTTGTATAAGTACTATACTTTGGTATCCCTAGGATAACCTACAATTGGCACTTATCCGATTTGGGTTTTAGTTTGGTATCATCCAAACTTATGCCCAGCATTCCCAAATCTTCAGGAATGAGAAAACCTTGTTTCTTTCCTGTTCATATCTAATATGAAGTCTGTCAAAAAGATTTTTATGGAACCTTATTCAAAATAAGTTCTGCACTGTTTAATGCGTATCCGTTGAAGGAAATGGTAGCTCAGAGCGACTCATGATTAACCTTATCATGTCCATTAAAATTCGATTTCTCCGTTCGGACACACCGTCAAACTGACGTGTTCTGGGAGGAGTCCTCATTGAAAGAATACTATACTCTTTCAAGTATTTAAGAAACTTATTGCTTAAGTATTTTCATCATGATCTAACCGTGATGATTTTATACTTTAGCCGATCTATCTGTCTATTTCGTGTCAAAACTTTAAAAGTTTCCGATTTGTGTTTCAAAAGAAACACATAACCATGACGCGATGCCACATCCGTAAAGGTAACGAAATATTCATATCCACCTCTAGCCTAGCTAGACATGGGCCCACTTGCTTCACTATGAACTAGGGCTAACAGATCGGTGGCATTTGCACTTTTACCAAGTAAATAGTGTTTTAGACATTTTGCCCAATAAACTAGATTCGTAGACTTTATTTGAATAGAATCAAATTTGTCCTAGTATCTACTCTTCAAAAGTGTGGATATACGAGTCTTGTTTAATTGTGTCACAGACAACAATGCCACAAATAAGTCTCAACTGATTAAATCAGTTTGAGCTATTTGTTTGTCATGTTTTATGTTTGAGATTTATTTATATTCAAAATATAAATACTGTTATTCACATCTAATGTGTTTATCTCAATATCATCTTTATAAAATAAAATACTTTAGTGTTCTAGAATATAAAGGTATATCCGTAACGGATTATACACTGATATAGAGATAATATATCTAGTCAAACTAGTTACATTGTAACAGTTTCCTAATTTAGGTACACACCGAAGGGTAGTTCCTAAACTTAGGTATCTACATTTAAAACAGCGACTTCAGTCCCTTTTTCGATTCGCATATAAATCTCAAATGAGGTCAGTATCCTGCTCATAGCAGATTCTGCACATCAATGCATATTTATGTACCACACTAAGTATCTAAAATCCAATTTTAGTACTAGTAGTGAACATATTTATGACAGACATATTTGAAGTCGGAGTCTTACACCGTCTTTAATTTCTTCATGTCTGCCTTGTCCATAAGGCAGTCACGCTTCCGTGTCCCCGTTTTCCACAATTTAGGCAGACATTTTGGGATATGTCCTTTGTCTTCCCAGAAGATTATAATGATTTTTCCTTTGCCATTTTCTACACTCCAGAAGCCTTTGGCCAAGCTTTAGCCTTCTGAGATGTTGAAGTAAGGTGCGCCTTGCGCTACTTGCCTTATTGCAAACTTTGGCTTTGACTCCTTGAGTATAGCCATTAACTCTCCAAGAGTTTACTATTGCAATTTTAATACTTCTAAGATCTAAGAATAGATCTATGAAGACCCTTTAATTTCATTATCATACTTTAAGGATCTAATCCTTAGTTCTGATTAAGAAATTAAGGAGTCTATTTGACAAGCATAACGGATTAAGCACTAAAGTTATCATCACATGAATATTCCAAATATCATGCTCTACTATTTTCTTAACTCCGGGCTTAGGCCTAATATGTTATTTTATCAAATAAAGTAACTTATTAGTTTCCAGGACCATCCTGAAATTTTATTCCCAATTTGAAAATTAAAGTCGTTTAAATACATTTTCACCCAGGATTTATGTTTTAAACACTAATCTGTCAAATATCTTGATTCTAATAGTCCAACTATTTAATCAACAATTTCAGGTACTATTTATTATAATGATTATATAGTCCAACTATATAATCAACTATAATTTAATAGATTAAATTCAATTATATTGATTACTATAATCCAATTATAAAATCAACTATAATTAAATAAATCAAATATATTGATTACTATAATCCAATTATATAATCAACTATAAATGAAATAGTTTAAATACAGTCCAATTGTTTTATTAAAACAACTATTAAATATTAGTCCAACTAATAAATAATTTATATGACGAAAAATTTGAATAAGCGCGTATGGCAAGTTACTAAACGAATATTGCAAATTTAATACTTGCCTCCCACTATTTTTCGGCGAGCCTCTAACCCTCTGTTGAGTACTCGAGAAACCTTGTTTCCTAGTGGGCTAGGATCCCGTTAAATAACACACAATCTTAACTTTGGCCAACAAATTGTATGATAATTAACTAGGTAGATCTCTAAGATCAATTGGATCACATCCAATTCCTAGATCCAGTAGGTGGACATCCAAGTCCGAAACATATATCTTATATATGCCAAATATCCAATATATTGCCTAACCGTTTTCCTCTGAATCAACTAAGCCTTGGCTTTGGCACAACAAACTTAGTGATCCCAGTTAAGCGTGACCCATTGACCTTGGAAAGCTTCGTAATCAATGTCGATGGACAAGAAGTGATCTTGACTTTGGCCAACAAATCACAACTTGGACAAGACACCAATATGGAACAAAGCTTTCATGATTCAAACACATCCTCGACGGACAAAGGCCTTGACTTTGGCCAACAAACCAATGCCAGTCTTGGATCTTGAGTAAGAATCACTCAATGGAAAAAAAAACGCTTAATATTTTGTGAGGATTTTACGCGTACAAATTGTCAACCAATTTATTATATTTGTTAAGGTCTCATCATCATACACCCTTAAACATGCATTCTAAACACATAATAAGGCGCATATAAATAAATAATAATGATATGCGGATGGATACTTTACACATTGTTCCTAGAACAATTCTCTCCCTTTCCTCTCACCCGCTAGCACAAGTATTACTTCTACCCGTTACATAACACTTCTAAAGAAACCTCATTTACATTGAGGGGAATATGTGAGAAGAGAAATACACAGAGTCAAAGAGGTAATAGGCTGGACGCGCAGGTCCAATTTAATAAATTCTAAATTTATTACAATAATTTCCAAAATTGCCCCACCCATCTAATATCCATCTGATATACATTATTCATGCATCGTAACCATGTATTCACACAAGCATGTTATTAATCAATCTAATCCAATTAATTAATCTGATATTAGTGACCATCCAATGTTCAAACAACGATTTGATTTTGTGCGAGTCAAACTCGGTTTGCGAATAAGTACTCAAAGTACGAATTCTTGAATTATATTAAACTACAAAATTAAATCCAATTTAATTTGCATTTAATACTAATTCGCTATTTAATTCCAAATTAAATATTACACTTTATTAATAAACATTTACGACTTAAATTCCAAATTTAATCGTTACGGGTCTCAAAGCCCGATTAACATCCAATGTTAAATTTAATTAAAGTCCAATGGGCTTTTAATTATTTTCATAAGGCATGGACTTTTGGTAAACTTAGGTCAAACCCAATAACCAAAGCCCAATCAAGGAATAACCTCATAAGCCTAGAAATCAATTTAGGCCATTAGGCCCAATTAAAGTATTAAGGTCCATTAGTTATAATTGGACTTTATGGAAATGGTTTTGGGCCCAATTGAATCCAACCAATTTAGCCTAAACCCATCTTGGTACAACCAAGCCCAATAAGCCCAATAACAACTTTTAAAGCCCAAATCCAATTTAAGCTCATTTAATTAAACTACAAAAATTCCAAATTTCATATTTAATTAGACAAAGTGTATTGGCATAATTAATCACCCAAATTAACATTTCCAAAACATCAATTAGTCTAATTAATTATGCTTATTAACAACAATTAGTGTCCAACACAATTGATCAAAAATCAAACCCATTTTCCATGCTTAATGTCTCGGCAATTAGGGGTTTTTAATGTCCCATTCGAATTCAATCCAATTAAATCCAATTCAACATTACCTAATTGATTTCAAGTCATCCAATGAATCAAAAATTCCAAGACATTTAGGGCACATCATTCTCGGCCAAGCCTCAATTTTTGGCAAAAATTGTTCCAAACAATATTTCATGAAATTGATCCAATCAAACTTCAATTAAACATCATTTAAGCATACTCAATCAATTAATTTAACCAAATCATGCTCAAAATCAATTTACCCAATTTTAACCCTAAGTTCAAGTTTCATGCATTTACTCATTCTAATACCATTGTTGGGTTTCTCTAAGGTCCCGAGGATCGATTATCAAGCAAGAAACATAAGTGCGAATACACGAAGAAGTTGCGGAATACTTAAATCGATCGGTTGAGGCGATGCGTCGAAGAACAAATTTTCGGCAATGGTGATCTCCATCAAGCTCCAAGCTTTGTGTTGATTCCTTGCTCACAAGTGGGTTTCCCTATCACCTTTGTATGTCTTCATTATGTGCTAGCACTTTTGATTTTGCAACAAAATCATCATGTTTGCTTCTCATTGCTATCGGCAATGAGCCAAAAACCAGAAAGAAAAAACAGTCCATTTGGGCGTGAGAGAGAGGAAGAAGAATTAAGAGAGAGAGTGTTATTTTGTTACTTCAAATTGGTAAATGATTTTCCAAAAATCATATACACAAAATTGCAACCAAAAAGTCAAATGGAAATTATGCCAACCACTTCCATCAACTACCATCAATCAATCAAGTGACAAGTTGTCACATCACTCTAAATTAACTCGTTCGCCCGAATTAAATTCTAATTTAATTCCGCGTCGAAATCCAATTTCATATAATATATCGAATATATTATTTTATCGATTAATTCCAAATTAATCATTTTCTCTCTTTAAGTAATATTTTATCCCCGATAAAATATCTCCGCAATTAATCCCAGATTAATTTTCTCTCTCATTTAATTAATCACAGATTAATAAAGTGCGAGTCATACGTCATCGGTGAATCTTCGGGAAGTGACCCATGAGATCCCCGGATATGTTGGCAGTAAATCCGGTCGTCGGACTATCCAAATACGTAAGTACCTAGTACTACGTTTGTACCAATTTACAAGACAAGGTTGGCTTCTTGCAAAGCGCCATGCCTACCCAATTCTCCAGAAATATCCTTATAGGAATATGTGATTTGTATCAGGCGTAGTATACGTAGTATTGCGTATCTCGATCCAGTATCGGATGTCACGTGCTAGGCCTGGGGCTGGAATTGTGTCTGTCCCGTACGAAGCACATATCGGATCTCTGGTAACTAGTCTCTATAATCGGATAAACATGACCTAGTCATTTTATCCCGATGACTGCAGTACATAAGAGAACCAGTTCCGTATCCTACGTGACCATCATCTCCACTATGACTGGAGTGATACTTCCATCTCGACATCACACCCAATACACTACGATTCTCAATATACCCAGAAGAGGCGTACACAGAACCGATTAAAGCCCTGGAGATGCAAGTCTCAGGTTAAGACCAAATACACCTACCCTGATTTCGGACTTCCATAGACACATAGTCATACTACCAATGGAATTCTGAGGGGTCTATCTAGAGCGAAGCTGTTTCCCGTACCATCGGTAAACACAACCTCCTATTACACTTGCATGAGTATCCTATACCCAAATATATGAGAACTATGCGTTATGCCCTCACAACTTGCACAAGTGTAATACTAGTCTTTTACGTTTTATCGATGTCCAATCTCGATAATACTCTGACTAGGGATATTTAATGATTAAACCTTCATGGATTGATAATGTCTCATATCATCTCAATCCAGGTACTAATCATAAGGACCTCCTATCATTTATACATCTTGGTGATCTAATCACAAATGATAAGAGAGCAATTTTCTTTTGTCACATAGTTAATTTGTACAACAACACCATGATCTATACAAATAGTGACGCTATGGTTCATAACTATCCAACAGTATCTCAACGGCTCTATCTGATAAAACCTTGGTGATTAGGAATGGACCTATCCACCGTGATTTTGGCTTCCATGGGAAGAATTTCACCGTTGATTTGTTTAACAGTACCTTCTGCCCTGGTTCCAGTTATATGCGCACTAACTTCTCATCATGTCTCTTCTTGGCCTTTTCTTTGTACAATTTGGCATCCTCAAAAGACTGATTGTGAAATTCCTCCAATTCGTTGAGCTGGTGGAACTTTTTCTCTTTTGTTTCTTGTAGTGCAAGAATTGGCTTTTCTTAGTGCAAAAAACGCTTTATCTTTAGGCTCCACAGACAATTGACATGTTTTAAGTTTATCAATAGAACTTTGCATTGCATTGGAGTTCTGAATGGTACTGTGTATCACATCAAATCTGAAACATTCCTCCTTCTTTTCATCATCTGTGAAATTCATGGCCTTGAAAACATTGAATGTTACTTCTTGGTCTTGTACCTTCATGGTTAGTTCTCATTTCTGTACATCAATAATGGTTCGACCTATAGCTAAGAATGGTATTCCGAGTATTATCGGCACGTCTTCATCTTCCTCCATATCTAGGACAATAAAATCTGCTGGGAAAATGAATTTGTCAACTTTGACCAGCACGTCTTTAATTACACCTCTCGAAAATACTAGTGTTCTATGAGCAAGTTACAGAGAGACTGAAGTGGGCATTGTTTCTCCAATCTGTAGTTTCCTGAAAATATAAAAATGCATCAAGTTAACACTTGCACCTAAATCACATAAAGCCCTACCAAAGTTATGTTCTCCTATGATGCAAGGAATGGTGAAACTGCCAGGATCTTTCAACTTTGGGGGAAGCTTCTTCTGAATGGTGGCGCTGTATTCTTCTATCAATGCTACTGTCTCGTAATCTCCCAATCTCCATTTTCATGAAAGAATATCTTTCATGAATTTTACATAGCTGGGCATTTGTTCCAAGGCTTCTGCAAATGGAATGTTGATGTGCAGCTTTTTGAACACCTCCAGGAAACGAGAAAACTGGTTGTCCAGTTTGTTTTTCTGAAGACGCTGAGGAAAATGTGGAGGTGGAGTGATCTGTTCTTTTTTCTTTCCTTCTTTTTCCTCCATCTGTTGTTTTGTTTCTTTTGGAACTTCCTCAGCAGTTGTTTTGGCTCCAACATCTTTGTTGATTTCAGTACCGCTTTTTAACATGATGGCATGACACTGCTCTTTCCCTATGTTCCTTGGATTTGGTTCTGTATTGTTGGGAAGATTCACTGGCGGTCTGTAACTCTGAGCATTGGCCAATTGTCTGATTTGATTCTCCATTGCTTTGATGGAAACAGATTGGCTCTGAAACCTCGCATCATATTTTTTTAACTGAGCCAGCACTTCTGCTATTCCTGGTTCATTTGTCTGCTCTTGGCTTTGGTTCTGTTGCTGGAATTCAGGTGGTGGATAGCTCTGCAGTTGGAATCCAGGTGGTTGATTGTTCTTTGGCCCTGAATTGTTGCTCCATGAAAAATTCGGATGATTCATCCACCATGGGTTGTAGGTGTTGGAATATGCATTGTTCCCCTGTCTATTGAAATTGTTGACATAATTCACTGTCTCTTCAAGTTGGTTTGCTTCTGGTGCTCCTCCATATGGTGAACTTATGGATCCAGTGGTAAGAGACTCTATAAATTTACATATCTGATTCAGCTTGGCGTTGACTGCTGTATTGGCTCCACTTTCATAAATTCCTGCAATTCTTTGGATCATGCTCATTTCTGTTGGCCACAAGGAATTATTGTTGGCCATTTCTTCGATTAGGTCCCAGGCTTGATCTTCTCCTTTTGCCATCAAAGCTCCTCCAGCAGCAGCATCGATTATGGTTCTCATCAGTCCAGAAAGTCCATTATAGAAAGTTTGGACTTGAAGCCATTTTGGAATCTCATGGTGAGGACATTTCCGGAGCAAATCTTTGTACCTTTCCCAAGCTTCGTAGAGATTTTTCGAGTCTTGTTGTACAAAGGATGTGATGTCATTCCTCAACTTTCCAGTTCTGCCTGATGGAAAGTACTTTGCAAGAAATTTGGTGGCTAAAGTGTTCCAAGTTGTGATGGAACCTGCTGGTAGTGAATGTAGCCAAGCTTTAGCCCTGTCTTTCAAAGAGTATGGAAAAACCCGCAGTCTCATTGCTTCTTCAGCTTCTCGGTTGTAATTGAAAGTGCCGCAAACTTCCAGAAAGTTGTTAATGCAAGTATTAAGATCTTCAGTTGCTTTTCCCCCAAACTGCACTGACTGCCGAATCATCTGAATGCATATTTTGATGTCACACGCATTTGCTGGTAAAGAAGGAAGTACGATACAGGAAATGAACCCGTCGACCACCGAAATGGTTCTGTCTCGAATGGGTATTGGTGGTGCAACTTCCAGAGGTTCAGGTTCCGTGTTGACTAAAGCTTTTTGGCCTTCACGCATTTCCCTTCTCAATTATCTGATGGTTCTTTCAATTTCCGGGTCAAACGGTCGGAGTTCAAAGCTTCTGGTTCGTCTCATGTAGTTTTTGAGAACCTGAAACACAAGAAAACAAAAATAATAAGCAAAAAGAAATTAGATACAAGTAAAGGTATCTAACCTCAAAACTAATAGTGAAAGATAAATAAGTCCCCGACAACGGCGCCAAAAACTTGACCGGTGCGTAATCACTCGCGTATAACGCAAGCACACGTATCGTTCAAGAAGTATAAAAAGTATCGATCCCACAATGACTTAATACCTAATCTATTAATTTTATGAGGTCAAATGATTACTAGTATCTAACAAGTTGTTTGATTGATTTGAAATGGTGATGATTCTAAATTTAAATACAAGTAAATAAAATTACACGAAAGTAGGTTTAAGAAAATTCAATATTAGGAAACTATCTAGGGTTGTGAATCTTTCTAATATCCTTTAAAAGATGAAGTGGTTATTTCATGTTTGTGTAATAAATCGGTTTACTAACCTGCAACACGAAATTATGCGAAAGCCTATGTCGATGGTCAGACGCAAATACCCTGTTTAACCCAATTGAACCATATGTCTATGTCAACCAAATTACCTGGATTCATTAAGTTTAAGTTCCAATTATGGCTACCCCCGCCCGACAGGTATATGTCTATCCTGTAAGGAAATCTATTAAATGGTTATTTATCCTAAAGGAAGATCGTGTGCTATTAAGTCTAAGGCTGAAACCTAAAATTACTTTGTCAAGTTTATTTTAGATTTACCATATCAATCTTATTAGTGGCCAATTAACAATACGCATTAAGCTTAAGACTTAATAAGTAAACTTTTAAATTACACAAACTATAAAATAACCCCTTATAAATCGGTGATATTAGAAGTCATCACAACCCCAGATAACTAACTTAGTTACGACACATAACTAGGGCTAGTAAAAATTTAAAAGTAAAAGACATAAAATAAAATGTTGAAAAGTAAATAAAGAAAATTACAATAAAAGAAAATGCTAAAAAGTAAATTTACAATAAAATAAAATGCTAAGGTAAAAGGATCTACTTTTACAATTTACCATTTAGATATCTCATTTAATATAATATATTAACTTGTGATAATTTTGCCAACCAACCATATAGGCGGTAACATGATTAAGTCCAATTAAGTCCAATCAGCCATAAAGGCATAACCAAAATAAACCTGCCATATAGGCGGTAAGAAAATTTAATTACCAACCGACCAATCTGGCGGTATCCTTGCTTAGTCAAGTTTAAACCAGTTTAAAATGAATTACCAACCGACCAATATAGCGGTATCCTTATTAAGTCAAATTTTAAATAGTGAATATATTATAATTAAGGGAGATTAATCTAAATAGCAATAGTAAAAGAATTACCTTTCACCCTAGCAGAGGGAAGTTACCTCCTCATGGTTGTATAGTAAAAACTGTAAAAGTTAAAAAAGGTAAATTCCTATTACTATTACAAAAGTAAATTACTATTACAGAACGTAATTAAAATTAATTAAAAAGATGAAATTAAAAAGAAACTAGGTAGAAAACTCCATATTTACATCAGAGAATTCATAGAGGAATGTACATCTGAAACTGAAATTTCGAGCTCAATTTATTGGCCTTGGTAACCCTCTCGCCTCGCGACGCGCAAGTTTCTTCTTGCGTCGCGACGCGCTAACGTGTCGCTCTCTGATTCATCAGCTTCAGATTCTTATCTGCCACATGGCATTATGGATAAGGTAATAAGGTGACAGGTGCAAGGCGGATGGCAACTCAATGATTATGATGACGTGGCGCTGATGTGGCGATAATGATTGTCGGTACCATAGAATGATGACACGTGGCACGCTGTGATTGGCTTATGATGACGTGGCAAAGTTGACTCGGTCTTCTACTGACATGGCGATGACGTGGCTGACACATGGGGTGACACATGGTGACACGTGGCGATGGTGATTGTCGGCACCATTGGATGATGACACGTGGCACGGTGCACGTTAGCAAATCGGTTGTGATGTTGACACGTGTCACGGCGTACTTTAGCAAAGTCAAACTTCTCAGATTCTGACACATGTCTCCGGCGCATGTTAGCATTGACCGGCGCACTTTAGGCGTCGCGACGCGGGTAGCGCGTCGTGACACGCCAATTTATAATTTTTACCTTCTATGTCATTTTTCACTGTTTCGGTCCCAAATCACCTCCAGAGAGTCCTGAAACTCTATTTATCTACAAAATAATACAAAACACATCAAAATATTCACAAAACTCAAGAAACTATACAAAATATTAGGTCAAATGAGTGGGAAATAGTGATACATTTACCACTCATCAAGGTGGTTGTGTAAAGAGTTTTCACTCCTGAGACGCATCTCAATATAATTCGTAACAAGTTATTTATCGTTCCTTTCTTTTTGAATCATTTAAATTTGTGAATTCTCCATAACATTGATTAAATTTGATCTTTATATGCTCGTCTGGCAGATATTATCAACAATATGGTAACATATGACCATGGTGTTGGGTTTCTACTATAGTCTCAAGATCATTCAAGCAATGAAAATAATGTGAATACAATAAAGAAGTATGGCAGAATCATACTTATAATGATCGGATTTGTGATGCATTGAACACAAAACTTTTGCTCCTCCATGAAGCTCTCGGCCAAGCCCAAATTTATGCTCCTCCAAGATTCGATCAACCTCCACTTTGTGCTCCATGGATGATCTTCAAGCTCCAAGCTTTGAGAATGAATTCCATGCTCATGAATGGGTTTCCCTATCACCTTTGTATGATCCCTTTGGTGTGCTAGCACTTGAAAATTTTGCCACAAAATTTCCCTTAAGCTTCTCCTTGCTCACGGCATTGAAGGAAAAAATAGAGAGAAAATTGGCACTAAGGCCGAATTGGAGATGAGAAGAGAGAGAGAGGAATTTCAAGTGGTTGTTGTGTTTTATTTCAAAATCAAATACATATTACTTTTTCCAAAAATTGTACAAGGTATTTAAGTCTTCCAACCACCACCATCAATCACAAGTGACAACCATCACATCATTCAAAGTGATGTGACTTCCATCACAAGAATGACTAATGATGTGACGCGTGATGTGACTTATGGGCCCCACTTGATTTGAAATGCGAGTGGGCCCGCAAACACTCCCGGGCTCGGGTTCGCTAATTCCAAATTAAAGAATTTTTCGTTGCGACGTAATTAAATCAAATTTAATTAAATAATTATGCCTAGCAAAATTACTATTCACATCACTAGCGAATTAATTCTAAATTAACTCATTCGCCCGAATTAAAATCCAATTTTAATTCCGCGTCGAAATCTAATTTCGTTTAATATATCGAATATATTATTTTATCGATTAATTCCAAATTAATTGTTCTCTCTTTTTAAATGATATTTTATCCCAGATAAAATATCTCCGTAATTAATCCTAGATTAATTTTCTCTCTCTACTAATTAATCTCAGATTAATTATGTGCGAGTCATACGTCATCGGTGAATCTTCGGGAAGCGACCCATGACATCCCCGGATATGTTGGCAGTAAATCCGGTAGTCGGACTATCCGAACATGTACGTACCTAGTACTACATTTCTACCGATTTACAAGACATGGTTGGCTTCTAGCAAAGCACCGTGCCTACCCAATTCTCCAGAAATATTCTTAAAGGAATATGTAAGCTATATCAGGTGTAGTATACGTAGTATTGCGTATTGTGATCCAGTATCGAATGTCACATGCTAGGCCTGCGGCTGGAATTGTGTCTGCCCCGTACGAAGCACATGTCGTATCTCTGGTAACTAGTCTCTATAATCGGATAATCATGACCTAGTCATATTATCCTGATGACTGCAGTACTAAAGAGAACTAGTTTCGTATCCTACGTGACCATCATCTCCACTATGACTGGAGTGATACTTCCATCTCGACATCACACCCAATACACTACGATTCTTAATATACCCAGAAGAGGCGTACACAGAACCGGTTAAAGCCCTGGACGATCAAAACCAAAGTATATTGATTGTCGCAAGTATTAGCGGTGCAAGTCTCAAGTTAAGATCAAATACACCTACCCTGATTCGGACTTCCATAGACACATAGTCATACTACCAATGGAATTTCGAGGGGTCTATCCAGAGGGAAGTTGTTTTCGTACCATCGGTAAACACAACCTCCTATTACACTTGCATGAGTATCCAATACCCAAATATATGAGAACTATGTCGTTATGCTCCCACAACGCGCACAAGTGCAATACTAGTCTATTCCATATTATCGATGTCCAATCTCGATAATACTCCGACTAGTTATGTTTTAATGATTAAACCTTCATGGATTGATATTGTCTCATATCTTATCAATCCGGAACTAATCATATGGACTTTTATCATTTATATATCCCGGTAATCTAATTACAAATGATAAAAGTGCAATTTCATTTGTCACATAGTTAATTTGTACAACAACACCATGTTATGTACAAATAGTGATGCTATGGGTCATAATTGTCCAACAATCTCCCACTTGGCCTATAGCCAATCACTCAAGTGTCTTACACTTGAACTATGTACGGTTCGCTCAAACTTCTACTGAGAAAATGCTTTCGTCAGCGGATTTGCAAAGTCATCATCTGATGCGATTTATTCGATCATCACATCGCCACGATGTATGATCTGAACGAATCAGATGAATATTTGAAGTATATACTTGGATCTTTGATGAGACCGTTAATTCTTTAGCCTGTGTTGTAGCCTAGCTCAGCTGCTAACAGAACTATACCTAATCTGATTAGGATTATTAATATCCAAATGGCTTCTATTGCTGCCTCAACTGCAGCAATATTCCACTTTTGTTGTTTATTCGGTAACAGTATCTTGCTTGGAAGATTTCCAGCTCTCTGTTCCGTTATTCAAACTATATAGTACCTTTATTATGACTTATAGTCATTTTTATCGGTTAGGAAACTTGCAGCAGTGAACCCAGTCACTTCAAGTTCTCCTTCTCCATAGTATAAGAAAGCATTTGTAGTTCATCTAAGATACTTAAGGATGTTCTTAACATCAATCCAGTGACTATCACTTGGATTGGCCTGATTGTGACTCCATATGATCAAAGCATATGAGACATCAGGTCGCGTACATATCTTTCAAAGTACAAATTCTCGGAGAGTGCCAACAACCTTTAGATCTATCCCAGTAGATCTTTATTCCAAGAATAAAGGTTGTCTCTCCCAAGAATTCTACGGATAATTTTTCATGAAACCCAAGCTTTCACCGATTGTATTATGGGAATATCATTTCCAAGAAATGATATATCATCATTATTTAGGACAATCACTGTCAGTGCACTCCCACTAACCTCCTTATATACACAAGAATCATTTTCGTTTTGAATTAAATCATATACCATTATGATTACATCAAAATAATATAGTTCCAAGAACGCAATGCTTGCTTCAATCCATCAATGGATCGAATAACCTGCAAACCTTGTTTGCTTGTTTTGGTACGACAAAACCGTCAGGATGTTGTAAACATCCTCCAAAAGGTTTTTGTTTAAGGAAAGCGATTTTGACGTTCAGCTGCCATATTTCATAAATGAAACATGCAGCATCAGCAAGCATTATCCAAATGGATTTAACCATGGCAACGAGTAAAAGGTTTCGTCGTAATCAACATAATGTTGATAACGATACCTTTTTGCTACAAGCCTAGCTTTCTACGTTGGTATGTTTCCATCCATGTATGTCTTCCTTGAAGACCCATATAGTAGCAATAGGCACAATGTCTTCCGGTACATCAACCAGTGTCCAAACTTGGTTGGTATACATGGAATCCATTTCAGACATCATGGCACTTTGCCATAATCGGGAGTCGATACCTTGTATCACTTCCTCATACGTAGTCAGTTTGTATTCCTCAATAAGATTAACATCTTCATGAGGTGAGATCAGAAACCCATACCTCCCAGGTTGTTTTCTGACTCTCTCCGACTTACGCGGTTCTTGTGTATTCGAAGATTATTGGTATAGTTTCATCCCTAATGAACTATTTGTGTTCCATTAAGGAATCGGTGCCTAGAATTGTATTATTCCGATTTTCATCGAGTTTTACTTTCCTCCCACTTACCACTGTATATAGGTATTCCTTTTAGGAAAACCGTATGAAGAGCAACAATTACATTGTTCTCTTGTGAGTTGTATAAGTATTATACTTTGGTTTCCCTAGGATAACCCACAAATTAGGCACTTATCCGATTTGGGTTTTAGTTTGGTATCATCCAAACATATGCTTAGCATTCCCAAATCTAAAGGATGAGAAAACCCGGTTTCTTTCCTATTCATATCTAATATGAAATATGTCTAACAGATTTTTCATGGAACCTTATTCAAAATAAGTATTGCACTGTTTAATGCATATCCTTTGAAGGAAAATGGTAGCTCAGAGCGACTCATGATTAACCTTACTATGACCAACAAGGTTTGGTTTCTCTGTTCGAGCACACCATCAAATTGAGGTGTTCCGAGAGGAGTCTACTATGAAAGAATACTATACTCTTTCAAATATTCAAGAAACTTATTGCTTAAGTATTTTCCATCACAGTCCAATCGTGATGTTTAATACTTTTGCCGATCTGTTTGTCTACTTCGTGTCGAAACTCTAAAAGTTTCCGATTCGTGTTTCAAAAGAAACACATAACCATAATGTGATGCCACATCCGTAAAGGTTACGAAGTGTTCATATCCACCTCTAGCCTGGCTAGATATGGGCCCACTTACGTCAGTATGAACGAGGGCTAATAGATCGGTGGCACTTGCACTTTTACCAAGTAAAAGGTGTTTTAGGCATTTTGCCTATTAAACTAGATTCGTAGACATCATTTGAATATGATCAAATCTGTCCTAGTATCCACTCTTTAAAAGTGTGGATATACGAGTCTTGTTTAATGTGTCCCAGACAACAATGCCACAAATAAGTCTCATCTGATTAATTCAGTTTGAGCTATTTGTTTGTCATGGTATATGTTTGAGATTCATTTATATTCAAAATATAAATACTGTTATTCACATCTAATGTGTTTATCTCAATATCATCTTTATAAAATGAAACACTTTAGTGTTCTAGAATATAAAGGTATACTCGCAACGAGTCATACTCTGATATAGAGATAATGTTTCTAGTCAAACTATGTACATTTTAACAGTTTCCTAATTTAAGTACACACCTGAAAGGTAGTTCCTAAACTTAGGTTTCTACGGTTAAAACAGCGACTCTCGTCCCGTTCTCGACTCGTAGATAAATCTCAAATGAAGTCAGTATCCTGCTAATCAGCAGATTCTGCACATCAGTACATATCTTATGTACCACATCTAGTATCAAAATCCAATTTTGAAACTAATAGTGAACATGTTTATGAAAAACATACTTGAAGCCGGAGCCTTGCCCGTCTTCATTTCCTTCATGTCTACCTTGTCCATACGGCAGTCACGCTTCCAGTGACCCCGTTTGCCACAGTTTAGGTAGACATCTTGGGATGTCTTTTCTCTTCCTAGAAGACTGTGATGATTTTGCCTTTGCCCATTTTAGAAGCTCTGGCTCTGCCTTCTAGAGCATAGCCATTAACTCTCCAATAGTTCACTCTTGATTCACAATGAACCTGCCCCAGCTTTCGAGTAGAGACTATAAGACCAAATCTTTGGTAGTCTCGGCCACGTAGGTAATGCCCAGCTAACCTAGCTGATTGATGTCAGCAATCATCTGTGACACCTAGTGCTCGACAGATGTACCCTCTAACACACACGAGCGAAAGAGCTTCTTATATAATTTGTACTTCTAAGATCTAAGAATAACTCTATGAAGATCTTTAATTTCATCTTCATGGTACAAGTATCTAATCCTTAACTTTGACGACGGAATTAAAGTGTCATTGCATTAAGCATAAAGGATTGAGCACTAAGGTTATCATCACATGAATCTTCCAAAGATCATGTTCTACTATTTGCTCAACTCTGGGCTTAGGCCCAAGAGGTTTCTCTATCAAATAAAGTAACTTCTCAGTTCTCAGGACTATCTTGAGGTTTTATTCCCAATCTGAAAATTAAAGCTGTTTAAAGACATTTTTACCCAGGTTTATGTTTTAAACGTTAATCTTTCAGTTATCTTGATTACTATAGTCCAACTATCCAATCAATGATTTCAGGTACTATTTAATATAATGATTAATATAGTCTAACTATATAATCAACTATAATTTAATTATTTAAATTCAAATATATTGATTACTATAATCCATTTATATAATCAACTATAATTTGAAGTAGTTTGAATACAGTTATAGACAACAGGAGCTGGGCGACGCTGTCCTAGGCTCGCGGCCTAGTTGAGAAGTACAAAATAACATGGAGTCGCCACCCGGTGTGAACCGGGACAAAGATTTAAGGCCGCACTCACCCCTCGCAGGAGAAGACCTCAAACCGTTGGGTTCGGAATGGTCTCTTACTTTATGTCACTTGTAATGTTTGTGATTTGTGCAATATTAACCAAGTCTACTTAGCATGCATGCTCAAGGGTACTTAGATCTAACATGCTTTCATCCAAATAATTCCACGCAATATAACACAACGAGCAGATTGAATCATTACATTAACATGTATAAATCATTACCCAAACGCATCATAACCTAATAACGTGCATAAAGGACAACCTAAATATGCTTTAACAAATAAATAATAAACTAAACTAAATCATGCTTTAAATAATAAACGAATAACCTAAAGGCTATAACATGCTCAAATACAAATTCGGATGAGACGAGATATGTGTATCTTAAGTGGTACGTGGCATTGTATCCCGAGTGCAGACCGCACTACCGTCCATTCGGAATCAGCTACGGAATTTACGTCCGGGTTTCCATCCGATATACCGCAAGCAAGATTACATACTCCATTCACCCGAAATCACATCACATACTAAGTCATTATTTCATGCGAACAATTTCCAAACAACATGCTAAACTAACTACTCAAGCTAAACACATTCCCTAAGTCATTATTTCATACGAATAAAATAAATTACATGCCTCTTAATTCACTAATCCATACAAATAAAAAATTACATGCTTTCTAATTCATTAATTCATGCGAATAAAAATAACAAATTAACTACGAAAATAAATGATGATAAATAAAATAGGTGCCCTCAGGTCTTACCTTTTAGTCGCTATCCGGGAGTGCGTTCCACGGTGCCGGAAGGGTTATCATCCCACTGTTCTCACTGATCCGTTGTTTCCGCTGTTTTGTCCGGGTTCGCCGTTTTCACCCGCGGTTACAGTTTACTATTTTATCCGTATTCTCACAGTTTCAACTCGCCGTTTCTGCCGTTTCACTCGTTATTTTCACTCATGATTTTTCTGCATTTTTCTGTTATTTTCACTCGTCATTTTTCTGCATTTTTCTTCTATTTTCACTCGATGTTCTCTCTGTTTCCAACTCAAATTCTCATGTTCTCTCTTGGATTATTCTTGGCTCGTTTTTTGAGTTATTTCTGTCACGGTTTTTTGGGCTGTCAAGGTTAGGGTTTCAGTCACGGTTTGGGCGTGAATGGAGGGCTGTTTCTGGGGTATTTTCGGTGATTTCAAGGGTATTTTTTCAGGGGCTATTTTGGCGTGAATATGGCTGGTTCCAGTGGCTGTTTGATGAGCAGTATGTGTGGTGAGTGGCTTGCAGTTCACATGTACAGTGAGCGTGTGTGTTGAGTTTGTTTCAGGCAGTGAGGATTGGTTTTGGGCTGTGTTGCGTGCAAAGGCTTTTGGTGCGTGAAGGGTTAGGGTTGCAGTGGCCTTGGAAGGGTTAGGGTTGCAGTGGCCTTGGTGGACGAGGGCTGCTGTGAAGGATGAGCAGTGAGCGTGCAGTGAGTGAGGTTGTGATAAGGGGCTGTTGGTGGTTGTGTCCTTGTGCATTGAAGGGCTGTTAAGGTTCGGTGAAGTGCATGATCAGTTCTTGGTGTGTTAATCTTGGCTGTGATGAAGTGGTAAGGGCGTGAAAAATGATACGGTTGAGGGACGTGAGAGCTAAGCTTGTGTATGGATTGTGTGGGCATGAGGATTTACGTGGAGCTGGTTGGCATGGAGAAGAGGCTACTGTGGCGTGTGAAGATGCAGTGAGCACTGATCATTGATGGTGATGATGAAGATTGATCAAGGTAATGCCGAGAAGGTGATGGTCATCAGTGCATGAAGGTGAGGGGCAAGACAGTGGTGTGTGAGGGCTGTGTATAGGGTTTTTTTCGTGGGGAAGAAGATGATGGAGAGGGAGCTGTCAACTGCCGTGAAAGTCAGTAGGTTCATGAAGGTGGTTACATGTGTTTTTTTAGCTATGTGAGGGGGGCAGGTCTGTTGAACGTGAGCTTGAAGGGTTGTTGAGCTGTGATGATTTTCTGAAGAATGAAGGGGCTGCCTATGGCGTGAAGGACTGATTCCACGTGAAAGGGGCAGTGAGCTGTGATAAGGTGTAGGGTTGAGTGTCGTGTCTGGGTGGTTGCACTGGGGGTGAAGAAATGATGCTTTGTATCGGTGTTGTATGGGCATCACGTGCTGTGTGAATGTGAAGGAATGGGTTGTTGCAGTGTATGGGGTGTAGGAATGGGTGTTGCATGGATGGTTATGGGTTTTTGTTTATTTGAAGAGATGTGTGGCAGTGTATGGGTGGTGATGGGGCTTCACATGGGGGCTTTTGTTGGTTAGTGTTTGGAGTTAAAAGGAAGGTGCATGGGTTGGAATGGGTTACAAGCATGGAAAGTTAGAGAGAGAGAATACATGTGAGAAAGAGCGAGGAAAAGGTTCCGAGCGAAGGATGATTTTGAAATGGAAAAGGCGACGACGAACCCGAAGCAAAACGAGCGAATAAAATCCACAAAATGTCAATTTTTTACTTTTCCCTTCCGACGACCGCTTTCCGCAACTTCCGCAACTAAAAAGTAGTGCCTCCATTCGAGGCTCATCATTGGGCTGATATGCAAAAATGCAATGCCTACAGTCGCCCCCACTTTGATGGGATCTGTGCAGTGTGTGACAATGACAGTCTTATCAAAGTTCGTGCAATACATTTTTACTTACCTGGCTCGCCAGCTGCCACCTGACTTACCTGCTGCTTCGAACTGAATTGATATGATTGCGAGGTGCCTCGACCTCTGGGCTTTGTTCCCGAACCACCGAATGTGAACTGTGATGATGATGCAGTGGGCCCTCGACCCTGGGACGCATCCCGGAACTGCAACAGACAACGGGGGCACCTCGACCCTGGGCACCTCGACCCAACACCGCTGACAATAGGGACCCGCTCCCTCGAAATGATGATGTAGTGGGCACCTCGACCCGGAACTACAACCGACAACGGGGGCACCTCGACCCTGGGCACCTCCACCAACACCGCTGACAATAGGGACCTCGCCCTTGAACTGATGATGTAGTGGGCACCTCGACCCTGGGCACCTCGACCCGGAACTACAAACGACAACGGGGGCACCTCGACCCTGGGCACCTCGACCCAACACCGCTGACAATAGGGACCTCGCCCTCGAACTGATGATGTAGTGGGCACCTCGACCGACCCTGGGCACCACCTCGACCCGGAACTACAACCGACAACGGGGGCACCTCGACCCTGGGCACTCGACCCAACACCGCTGACAATAGGGACCTCGCCCTCGAACTGATGATGTAGTGGGCACCTCGACCCTGGGCATCTCGACCCGGAACTACAACCGACAACGGGGACCTCGACCCTGGGCACCTCACCCAACACCACGCTGGCAATAGGGACCTCGCCCTCGAACTGATGATGTAGTGGGCACCTCGACCCGGAACTACAACCGACAACGGGGGCAACTCGACCCAACACCGCTGACAATAGGGACCTCTCGCCCTCGAACTGATGATGTAGTGGGCACCTCGACCCTGGGCACCTCGACCCGGAACTACAACTGACAACGGGGGCACCTCGACCCAACACCGCTGACAATAGGGACCTCACCCTCGAACTGATGATGTAGTGGGCACCTCGACCCTGGGCACCTCAACCCGGAACTACAACCGATAACGGGGGCACCTCGACCCAAACTGATACTGATGTGGGCCTCGCCCTCGGATTGACACTGATGTGGGCCTCGCCCCCAAATTGACATTGATATGGGCCTCGCCCAAGCTGATACTGATATGGGCCTCGCCCCCAGACTAAAACTGATGTGGGCCTCGCCCCCAGACTAAAACTGATGTGGGCCTCGCCCCAAACTGAAACTGATGTGGGCCTCGCCCCAAACTGATATGGGCCTCGCCCCAAACTGATATGGGCCTCGCCCCAAACGGATACTAATGTGGGCCTCGCCCCCAAACTGAAATGGGCCTCGCCCCAAACTGAAACTGATGTGGGTCTCGCCTCAAACTGATATTGGCCTCGCCCCAAACTGATATGGGCCTCGCCCCAAACTGATACTAATGTGGGCCTCGCCTCAAACTGATACTGATATGGGCCTCGCCCCCAGACTGATACTGATATGGGCCTCGGCCCCAGACTAATACTGATGTGGGCCTCACCCCAACTAATACTGATATGGGCCTCGCCCAAACTGATACTGATATGGGCCTCGCCCAAACTGATACTGATATGGGCCTCGCCCCAAACTGATGCTAACGTGGGCCCCCCCCCAACTGATACTGATATGGGCCTCGCCCCAAACTGATACTGAGTGGGCCTCGCCCCAGAGTGATACTGATGCGGTCCTCGCCCCCAGACTGATACTGATATGGGTCCTCGCCCCAACTGATACTAATATGGGCCTCGCCAAAACTGATACTGATGTGGGCCTCGCCCCCAGACTAATACTGATGTGAGCCTCGCCCCCAGACTAATATTGATATAGGCCTCGCCCCAACTGATACTGATATGGGCCTCGCCCAAACTGATACTGATATGGGCCTCGCCCAAACTGATACTGATAAAGTGGGTTACAACCCTGAGACGCATCCCCAAAACTACTGATATAATGTGGGCCTCGACCTTGGGACGCATCCCCAAAACTGTTACTGATGTAGATGTGGGCCTCGACCGTGGGACTCATCCCCAAACTGCTGATAGCGATGTGGGCGTCGCCCCTAGGTTGCATCCTCAAATCTGAAAATGATGTGGGCCTCAACCCTGGAACTCATCCCTAAAACTGATTCTGATGCTGTTGTAGGCCTCAACCCTAGGACTCATCCCTGAAACTGATACTGATATTGACGTTGGCCTCGGCCCTGGGACGCATTCCCCAAACTGCTGAAGATGATGATGTGGGTCTCAACCATGAGACGCATCCCCAAAAACTGATACTGATATTGATGTGGGCCACGACCCTGAGACTCATCCCCGAAACTGATACTGATGTAATGGTTCATTCCTGAACTGTACTGTATGGGATGGTCCATTCCCGAACCGCATTCGATTCTCGGTTTGTTCATTCTCGGACTCTGCTCCATTCTCGGATTACCATACCCGTCAAAATTGATACTGTATACTTGGAGTGTCGTACCCGGTAAAACGGATACTGTGGTCTCCGTACTCGAAATGTCGCACTCGGAAAAACTGATTCTGACAAAGATGTGGGCCCTGCCACCCAAAGTGCCATACCCGGAAAATTGATACTGTGTGGGCCTCACCCCCAGAGTACCATACCCGGCAAATAATGATAGTAATGTGGGCCTCAACCCGCAGAGTACCATACCCGGCAAGGAGTGATAATGATGTGGGCCTCGCCCCCAGAGTGCCATATTCGGCAAAGACTGATAGTGATGTGGGCCTCAACCCGCAGAGTACCATACTCGGTAAAGACTGATAGAGATGTGGGCCTCAACCCGCAGAGTGCCATACCGGAAAGTCTGATAATGATGTGGGGCCTCACCCAAAAGCTGATATGGGCCTTGTTCCCAAGCTGACATGATATTCTATTTCACACATTGTATTACCTCTCACGAGATAATCTTGATAGCTAGACATATTTTCGTCCTCACGAATGCTTCGTGTCAAAACCGATGAATCTTCAAAGTACTCAATATACTCAAATCCAATCATCTGAATGGGTGATCTGAGTTAGACTCCTCGTGTGTGTGTGCCAGGGCTCTTTCGCAGCTTAGTCCTTCAGTAAGCCAACTTGGTGATTTCGTTTCAGAGAATCGAACCAGTGGGTCTAACCAACCTGGATGTCTTAATCACATTCTGTGATTACTTCAGCATACTCAACATGATATGGTTTTCATTTTTTTTTTCTTTTGTCTTTTTCTTTTCATTATTCTTTTTTTTCTTTTTTTTCTTTTTTTTCTTTCTTTCTCTTTTTTTTTCTTTCTCTTCTCTTTTTTCTGACACACCTACCCTTTAAGTAGCATTTCTCCTCACGTGGTCCTAATACCTACTAATACACGCCCCATGGGTAGCTTCACGCTTATCGGTTATAAGTGGTCTATTTTTTCTTTTCTTTTTTATTTTTTTCTCAGAGACTTTTTTCTTTATTTCCAACCATATCATACATCATAGCATCGGTAAACAAGTGTGGACATTCTGGCAAACGGTCATTCACCAATACATCATCTCTTCAACTAGTCACCTAGCTAACCACTCAGGCTTCTACTGCTAGGATCCCATAATCAAGTGCTCGTGAGTCTAACTGAGATCCAATCCATTCAAAATATTGGATGAAAGCGCGTCTCGCACTTTTTGTTTCTAGGGTTTCTCCCTACAGCATGCAATGTCATCACAGGACATATGTCTAATTATCAAAGACTTCTCTCACTCATTTTTTTTTCTTCTTCTTTTTTTTCAATTTTTTTTTCTTCTCTTTTCTTTTCTTTTTTTTTTTTTTTCACTCTCTTTTTTTTTTCACTCTTTCTTTTTTTTCTTTAAACCTGCAAATACAAAACAACAGAATAAATACGTGTGCATGTAAGTATGCAAGTGTAGAGATACTCCCTTTTCGTGATGGGTTGGATCCTCATTGTGCTCCTCGGCGCCATATGTCCCCGGTCCCCGTCGCCATTGATGGTTCCCATCTGTTTGAAATCTGTAAAAACAAAACACAAAACAAGAATGCAAGTTACGGTGTATGCATGTATGTATTGCCTATCCTGTTGGGTTAGGTCTTCCGCATGTTCCCTCGGTGACCGCTCAATTCTTTTTTTTTCCAGCAAAGTGCAGTTTCAATCTGCTTACGTCGACCGACTTGGTGAATTCCTCATTTCCCAAATCCGGTAGTCTCATTGCCTTGTTTCCCCCAATCTTCTGTCTTTTCTGCTTATTTCTTCTGAGAATTCTCCATGTTTCAGATACCTCTGAACATCATAATACCAAGGCCTTCTGTCATCGGCTTCCACATCCGATATCTCTCATGTCTCATACACCGGCTTGCTTGCAGTTGTCAGCACAAGTGGTCCCATCACCAATTTCTCTGGATTTTCTCAAGCCGCAGCTAGTGTCACCAATGTGTCAGTCATCTGATTTTTTCCGACAAGTGCTGAAATCTAAAGTCAGAGATTTTCTGTGCCAGACTTCTGAGGTAGAACAACAATTATCCCTTTAACTCTTATTCTCATTACATCTTCAGTTTTTCAAACATCTTTTGACAACGGTTTACTCAAACTGGAGAGTTGTCTGTTTCTGATAGGAGAAGTCTTTGAGGAAGTAGACTCGGTCTTTGAAGGTTTCCCAATGATCTTTTCATTCTGGTTGCACAAGTCTCTGTTACTAGCTGTATAGGGCATGGTCAAACTGGTCACATCATTGTTCAGGACTTGCAACTGCTCAAAAATCTCGGCTACATTGGCTTCCAATTGATCCAGGCGGGATTCTTCGTTGACAGCCTCACTTATTCTGGTTGACGATTCTTTTGACGGATCTTTCTTATTTCCTAATCCAACGGGAGTCTACTATGGCTTTTAAGACAAAAAGGGTTAACATGATGCGTGTATGCATGACATGATGTATGATGTAAACATATTCAAAAATAATTTACACTAATTGGCTCGTTATCATTTTAAAGTATTCAATCACACTATTGCGCAATGCAAACTTGTCCCAGTTGAAAAGGCCCAACAAGTTTACACTTTTGCGATAACACGGCTAAATAACTTCAAATGATAAAAGGCCCAAACACAAACTGGCCCATCGGCATTTCAGAAATTTCGGCCTAATTGTCAAAAGGACATGAACTTGTCCCGGTTTAAACGACAACGAGTTCATATCTTTTTAAAAAATAGTCCAACTAAATCCAAATGACAACGGTCCAAAACACAAACATAAAACAAACTGGCCCATCGGCATTTCAGAAATTTTGACCTAATTGGCAAAAGGACATGAACTTGTCCCGATTTAAACGAAAACGAGTTCATATCTTTTAACAAAGAGTCCAAATAAATCCAAATGACAACAGTCCAAAACACAAACATAAAACAAACTGGCCCATCGACATTTCAGAAATTTTGACCTAATTGTCAAAAGGACATGAACTTGTCCCGATTTAAACGAAAACGAGTTCATATCTTTTAACAAAGAGTCCAAATAAATCCAATGACAACAGTCCAAAACACAAACATAAAACAAACTGGCCCATCGACATTTCAGAAATTTTGACCTAATTGTCAAAAGGACATGAACTTGTCCCGATTTAAACGAAAACGAGTTCATATCTTTTAACAAAGAGTCCAAATAAATCCAAATGACAACAGTCCAAAACACAAACATAAACACAAATGACAACAGTCTAAAACACAGGCATAAACACAATAGTCATGATTAATTAAAACACAAATCACAAACATTACAAGATATCATTTCGGAGCCAATTCTCTATATCCCCAGTAGAGTCGCCAGACTAGAGACAACAGGAGCTGGGCGACGCGCTGTCCTAGGCTCGCGGCCTAGCTGAGAAGTATGAAATAACATGGAGTCGCCACCCGGTGTGAACCGGGATAAAGATTTAAGGCCGCACTCACTCCTCGCAGGAGAAGACCTCAAACCGTTGGGTTCGGAATGGTCTCTTACTTTATGTCACTTGTAATGTTTGTGATTTGTGTAATATTAACCAAGTCTACTTAGCATGCATGCTCAAGGGTACTTAGATCTAACATGCTTTCATCCAAATAATTCCACGCAATATAACACAACGAGCACATTGAATCATTACATTAACATGTATAAATCATTACCCAAACGCATCATAAACTAATAACGTGCATAAAGGACAACCTAAATATGCTTTAACAAATAAATAATAAACTAAACTAAATCATGCTTTAAATAATAAACGAATAACCTAAAGGCTATAACATGCTCAAATACAAATTCGGATGAGACGAGATATGTGTATCTTAAGTGGTACGTGGCATTGTATCCCGAGTGCAGACCGCACTACCGTCCATTCGGAATCGGCTACGGAATTTACGTCCGGGTTTCCATCCGATATACCGCAAGCAAGATTACATACTCCATTCACCCGAAATCACATCACATACTAAGTCATTATTTCATGCGAACAATTTCCAAACAACATGCTAAACTAACTACTCAAGCTAAACACATTCCCTAAGTCATTATTTCATACGAATAAAATAAATTACATGCCTCTTAATTCACTAATCCATACAAATAAAACAAATTACATGCTTTCTAATTCATTAATTCATGCGAATAAAAATAACAAATTAACTACGAAAATAAATGATGATAAATAAAATAGGTGCCCTCAGGTCTTACCTTTTAGTCGCTATCCGGGAGTGCGTTCCACGGTGCCGGAAGGGTTATCATCCCACTGTTCTCACTGATCCGTTGTGTTTCGCTGTTTTGTCCGGGTTCGCCGTTTTCACCCGCGGTTACAGTTTACTATTTTATCCGTATTCTCACAGTTTCAACTCGCCGTTTCTGCCGTTTCACTCGTTATTTTCACTCATGATTTTTCTGCATTTTTCTGTTATTTTCACTCGTCATTTTTCTGCATTTTTCTTCTATTTTCACTCGCTGTTCTCTCTGTTTCCAACTCAAATTCTCATGTTCTCTCTTGGATTATTCTTGGCTCGTTTTGGAGTTATTTCTGTCACGGTTTTTTGGGCTGTCAAGGTTAGGGTTTCAGTCACGGTTTGGCGTGAATGGAGGGCTGTTTCTGGGGTATTTTTCGGTGATTTCAAGGGTATTTTTTCAGGGGCTATTTTGGCGTGAATAGGGCTGGTTCCAGTGGCTGTTTGATGAGCAGTATGTGTGGTGAGTGGCTTGCAGTTCACATGTACAGTGAGCGTGTGTGTTGAGTTTGTTTCAGGCAGTGAGGGATTGGTTTTGGGCTGTGTTGTGCGTGCAAAGGCTTTTGGTGCGTGAAGGGTTAGGGTTGCAGTGGCCTTGGAAGGGTTAGGGTTGCAGTGGCCTTGGTGGACGAGGGCTGCTGTGAAGGATGAGCAGTGAGCGTGCAGTGAGTGAGGTTGTGATAAGGGGCTGTTGGTGGTTGTGTCCTTGTGCATTGAAGGGCTGTTAAGGTTCGGTGAAGTGCATGATCAGTTCTTGGTGTGTTAATCTTGGCTGTGATGAAGTGGTAGAGGGCGTGAAGAATGATACGGTTGAGGGACGTGAGAGCTAAGCTTGTGTATGGACTGTGTGGGCATGAGGATTTACGTGGAGCTGGTTGGCATGGAGAAGAGGCTACTGTGGCGTGTGAAGATGCAGTGAGCAATGATCATTGATGGTGATGATGAAGATTGATCAAGTTAATGCCGAGAAGGTGATGGTTAGCATTGCATGAAGGTGAGGGGCAAGACAGTGGTGTGAGGGCTGTGTATAGGGTTTTTTCGTGGGGAAGAAGATGATGGAGAGGGAGCTGTCAACTGCCGTGAAAGTCAGTGGGTTCATGAAGGTGGTTACATGTGTTTTTTTAGCTATGTGAGGGTGCAGGTCTGTTGAACGTGAGGCTTGAACGGTTGTTGAGCTGTGATGATTTTCTGAAGAATGAAGGGGCTGCCTATGGCGTGAAGGACTGATTCCACGTGAAAGGGGCAGTGAGCTGTGATAAGGTGTAGGGTTTGAGTGTCGTGTCTGGGTGGTTGCATGTGGGGTGAAGAAATGATGCTTTGTATCGGTGTTGTATGGCATCACGTGCTGTGTGAATGTGAAGGATGGGTTGTTGCAGTGTATGGGGTGTAGGAATGGGTGTTGCATGGAAGGTTATAGGTTTTTGTTTATTTGAAGAGATGTGTGGCAGTGTATGGGTGGTGATGGGGCTTCACATGGGGGCTTTTGTTGGTTAGTGTTTGGAGTTAAAAGGAAGGTGCATGGGTTGGAATGGGTTACAAGCATGGAAAGTTAGAGAGAGAGAATACGTGTGAGAAAGAGCGAGGAAAAGGTTCCGAGCGAAGGATGATTTTGAAATGGAAAAGGCGACGACGAACCCGAAGCAAAACGAACGAATAAAATCCACAAAATGTCAATTTTTTACTTTTCCCTTCCGACGACCGCTTTCCGCAACTTCCGCAACTAAAAAGTAGTGCCTCCATTCGAGGCTCATCATTGGGCTGATATGCAAAAATGCAATGCCTACAACAGTCCAACTGTTAAATTAAAACAACGATATTAGTCCAACTAATATTTATTCGAGTAATGACAAAAAATTGAAATGAGCGCGTATTGGCAAGTATCAAACGAATTTGCAAATTTAATACTTGCCTCCCACTATTTTTCGGCGAGCCTCTAACCCTCTGTTGAGTATTGGGAAACCTTGTTTCCTAGTGGGCTAGGATCCCTTAAATAACACACAACCTTGACTTTGGCCAACAAGCTGTATGATATTTTAACTAGGTAGATCTCTAAGATCAATTGGATCTCATCCAATTCCTAGATCCAATAGGTGGACATCCAAGTCCGAAACATATATCTTATATATGCCAATATATCAAATATATTCCCTAATCTTTTTCCTCTGAATCAATTAAGCCTTGGCTTTGGCACAACAAACTTAATGATTCCAGTTAAGTGGGACCCATTGACTTTGGAAAGCTTCGTAATCGATGTCGATGGATAAGAAGTGATCTTGACTTTGGCCAACAAATCACAACTTACACAAGACATGCGATATGGAACAAAGCTTTCATGATCAAACACATCCGCGATGGACAAAGGCCTTGACTTTGGCCAACAAACCAGTGCCAATCTTGGATCTGAGAATGAATCATTCAATGGAAGAAAAACGCTTAATATATGTTGAGGGTTTTTCGCGTAATTGGCAACCATTAATTATCTTTGATTAGGTCTCATCATACACCCTTAAACATGAATTCTAAAAACATAATAAGGCGCGTAAATAAATTTAATAATGATATGCGGATGGATATTTAAAATAACTTGTTCCTAGAACAAATCTCTCAATTTCCTCTCTCCCGCTAGCACAAAACTTACTTCTACCCAATTACATAACACTTCTAAAGAAACCTCATCTACATTGAGGGGAATAGATGAGAAGAGAAATACAAAGAGTCAAGAGGTAATAGGCTGGACACGCAGGTCCAATTTAATAAATTCTAAATTTATTACAACAATTTCCAAAATTGCCCTCACCCATCTAATATACATCTGATATAAATTATTCATACATCACATCCATGTATTCACATAAAGCATGTTATCAATCAATCTAATCCAATTAATTAATATGAAATTAATGACCATCCAATGTTCAAACAACGATTTGATTTGCACGAGTCAAACTCATTTTAAGAATAAGTACTCAAAGTACGAATTCTTGAATTATATCAAACTACAATATTAAATCCAATTTAATTTTTATTCAATACTAATTCTTTATGTAATTCCAAATTAAATAATTACACTTTATTTAATGTGTCTTTACGACTTAGATTCTAAATCTAATCTTTACGGGTCTCAAAGCCCAATTAACATCCAATGTCATTTAATTAAAGTCCAATAGGCTTTCAATTAATTTATAAGGCATTGACTTTGGCAACCAAAGCCCAATAAGGAATCACCCTTTTGCCAAAAATCAATTTAGGCCCATTAGGCCCAATTAAAATTTTAAAGGTCCATTTTATTATATTTGGACTTTATGGATATGGTTTTGGGCCCAATTGGATCCAACCAATTAACCTAAACCAAACTTGGCCTAACCAAGCCCATTAAGCCCAAATACAACTTTATTATCCCAATTCCAAATTTAAGCCCAATTAATTTAATTACAAAATTCCAAATTTCACAATTTTTTTAACTAAAGTGTATAAGCCATAATTAATTACTTAAATCAACATTTCCAAAACACCAATTTAATCAATTAATCATGCTTATCATCATCAACACATGTCCAACACAATTGAAGCAAAATCAATCCCATTACATGCTTAATGGTCACGGTAATTAGGGGTTTTTCTAAATCGATTTTGATTTCAATACAATTAAATCATAAATCAATATATCCCATGTCTTTCAACTCATCCAATGATCAAAAAACAAAATTACCATGACATTAGGGCAACTTGTAACTTTCGGCCAAGCCAAAATTTTGGGGAAAATTTGATCCAATTCAATTTTCATGAAATTGATCATGCATAACACTATGTTATCATCATTCAAGCATACTCAAACAATCAATTTCATCAAATCATGCTCAAATCAATTTTACCCAAATTTTACCCTAATTCATTTTCATGCTTAATCAAGGCTCTGATACCATTCTTGGGTTTCTACTATAGTCCCAAGATCATTCAAGCAATGACAATAATGTGAATACAATAAAGAAGTATGGCGGAATCATACTTACAATGATTGGATTTTCGATGCGTTGAAAACAAAACTTTTGCTCCTCCATGAAGCTCTCGGCCAAGCCCAAATTTGTGCTCCTCCAAGATTCGGTCAACCTCCTCTTTGTGCTCCATGGATGATCTTCAAGCTCCAAGCTTTGAGAATGAATTCCAAGCTCATGAATGGGTTTCCCTATCACCTTTGTATGATCTCTTTGGTGTGCTAGCACTTGAAAATTTTGCCACAAAATTTCCCTTAAGCTTCTCCTTGCTCACGGCATTGAAGGAAAAAAATAGAGAGAAAATTTTCACCAAGGCCGAATTGGAGAGGAGAAGAGAGAGAGAGGAATTTCAAGTGTTGGTTGTGTTTTATTTCAAAAATCAAATACATATTACTTTTTCCAAAAATTGTACAAGGCATTTAAGCCTTCCAACCACCACCATCAATCACAAGTGACAACCATCACATCACTCAAAGTGATGTGACTTCCATCACAAGAATGACTAATGATGTGACGCATGATGTGACTTGTGGGCCCCACTTGATTCGAAATGTGAGTGGGCTCGCAAACACTCCCGGGCTCGGGTTCGCTAATTCCAAATTAACAAATTTTCCGTTGCGACGTAATTAAATCAAATTTAATTAAATAATTATGCCTAGCAAAATTACTATTCACGTCGCTAGCGAATTAATTCTAAATTAACTCGTTCGCCCGAATTAAAATCCAATTTTAATTCCGCATCGAAATCTAATTTCGTTTAATATATCGAATATATTATTTTATCGATTAATTCCAAATTAATCGTTCTCTCTCTTTAAATAATATTTTATCCCAGATAAAATATCTCCGTAATTGATCCAAGATTAATTTTCTCTCTCTACTAATTAATCCCAGATTAATTATGTACAAGTCATACGTCATCGGTGAATCTTCGGGAAGTGACCCATGAGATCCTCAGATATGTTGGCAGTAAATCCGGTCTTCGGACTATCCGAACACGTACGTACCTAGGCACGGTGCTTTGCTAGAAGCCAACCATGTCTTGTAAATCAGTAAAAACGTAATTAATTTTCTCTCTCTACTAATTAATCCCAGATTAATTATGTACGAGTCATACGTCATCGGTGAATCTTCGGGAAGTGACCCATGAGATCCCCAGATATGTTGGCAGTAAATTCAGTCGTCGGACTATCCGAACACGTACGTACCTAGGCACTGTGCTTTGCTAGAAGCCAACCATGTCTTGTAAATCGGTAAAAACGTAATTAATTTTCTCTCTCTACTAATTAATCTCAGATTAATTATGTACGAGTCATACGTCATCAATGAATCTTCGGGAAGCGACCCATGAGATCCCCGGATATATTGGCAGAAAATTCGGTCTTCGGACTATCCGAACACGTACGTACCTAGGCACGGTGCTTTGCTAGAAGCCAACCATGTCTTGTAAATCAGTAAAAACGTAATTAATTTTCTCTCTCTACTAATTAATCCCAGATTAATTATGTACGAGTCATACGTCATCGGTGAATCTTCGGGAAGTGACCCATGAGATCCCCAGATATGTTGGCAGTAAATTCAGTCGTCGGACTATCCGAACACGTACGTACCTAGGCACTGTGCTTTGCTAGAAGCCAACCATGTCTTGTAAATCGGTAAAAACGTAATTAATTTTCTCTCTCTACTAATTAATCTCAGATTAATTATGTACGAGTCATACGTCATCAATGAATCTTCGGGAAGCGACCCATGAGATCCCCGGATATATTGGCAGAAAATTCGTCGTCGGACTATCCGAACACTTATGTACCTAGTAGTACGTTTTTACCGATTTACAAGACATGGTTGGCTTCTAGCAAAGCACCGTGCCTACCCAATTCTCCAGAAATATTCTTAAAGGAATATGTAAGCTATATCAAGCGTAGTATACGTGGTATTGCGTATTGTGATCCAGTATCGGATGTCACGTGCTAGGCCTGGGGCTGGAATTGTGTCTGCCCCGTACGAAGCACAAGTCGGATCTCTGGTAACTAGTCTCTATAATCGGATAATCATGACCTAGTCATATTATCCCGATGATTGCAGTACTAAAGAGTACTAGTTCCGTATCCTACGTGACCATCATCTCCACTATGACTGGAGTGATACTTCCATCTCGACATCACACCCCAATACACTACGATTCTCAATATACCCAGAAGAGGCGTACACAGAACCGGTTAAAGCCCTGGACGACCAAAACCAAAGTATATTGATTGTCGCAATTATTAGCGGTGCAAGTCTCAGGTTAAGATCAAATACACCTACCCTAATTCGGACTTCCATAGACATATAGTCATACTACCAATGGAATTTCGAGGGGTCTATCCAGAGCGAAGCTGTTTCCGTATCATCGGTAAACACAACCTCCTATTACACTTGCATGAGTATCCAATACCCAAATATATGAGAACTATACCGTTATGCTCCCACAACGCGCACAAGTGCAATACTAGTCTATTCCGCATTATCGATATCCAATCTCGATAATACTCCGACTAGGGATGTTTTAATGATTAAATCTTCATGGATTGATACTGTCTCATATCTTATCAATCTGAAACTAATCATATGGACTTTTATCATTTATATATCCCGGTAATCTAATTACAAATGATAAAAGAGTAATTTCCTTTCTCACATAGTTAATTTGTACAACAACACCATGTTCTGTACAAATAGTGATGCTATTGGTCATATTTGTCCAACACATGGGTGGTAAGTGAAAATTCTGTAATATTCAGTTATCTAATTTGTTGGAGGTAACACCTAAAAGCAGTGAGATTTTTTATTAAAAAAAAGAAAAAAAAAAGTTTGAATAAAGTTCATTTCGTAGCCTTTCTAACCCGAGCAATTAAGTCTGAATGGGTGTTTTAACACTTAGTACCCTAAGGCCAACTGGTCTGGGAATTACTGGCCCAAAGCTCGTTACAAAGGTTAAAAAGAAATCTTAAGGAAATCAGACACTATTTATCTGAGATCCGAGTAATTAAGCCCGTAGGGGTGTCTTAACACCAAGTGCCCTAAAACCAACTGGTTTGGGAGTCACTGGCCCAAAGTTCGATACATGGATTGAAGATATGTTTATAAATAAACTTTCACTGCCAAAAAATGTGTAAACTCTAATATAATTTTAGGATAAAAATATTACTCTCTTTTCAACAAATACCTGTGATATTGTGGGCACAATATATTGATTAATAACTTATTTTATGAGTATAAGGAAGAATGGTAAAAAAGTATAGGAGAAGTCATTTATTTGATCATTCAGAAAGAAAGAAAACACTTGTTGGCTTAGATAAGAATTTTTCTTTTAGATTCCGCTTGAATTACTAGGGACTAGTAATAAGCTAATTGGGGGGTGTGATGAATACTAAAAAGTGCATATTTATTAGACGATAAGTTAATCATTTTACACTTATAGTTTCATTAATCCCCTTAAATTGACACATTTGTGAAATAATATTTTAAAGTTATGCTTTGAGTGCTTTTACAGTGTTATTTTATGTTTTTGTCAGGAAAAATACTGCTCGAAAGCTCGACGGGACAAATTAGACGTGAAACAAAATAATAAAAAAAGGAAATTCTGCAAGCACGTCGTAAATTCTGCAAGCACGTCATAAATTCTACAAGCACGTCGAGACACGTGGAACCTTTACGTTGCGACACGTGTCCTATAACGTGGCTTCACCATTCTCTAACACGTGTCCACAACATGCATTCGCTGGTCTGGGTGGCCAAGTTGCCAATAAATAGGAGCGTCCGACATTAGAAATTTTCATACTTTCTTTCCTGATTCCTCTATAAATCTTGGAGAGAGTCTTGTTTGTTTATTTACTAGAAGCTTTTTTGTAATGTCTTTTTCTTTCAATAATAAAAGTACGAGTATGTTTTATTACAAAATGAGTAGCTAATTTCTTTTCTGCTGGGGTAAGAGTGAAGCTTTTATAATGGAAACATAGATTAAACTCACTTCTATTATAATAAATAAATTGAAATATAATGATTAAAACTTGATTTAATTCTAGATTAATTATTGACAATCTTTCTACCGCCTTTATGGTTGGTTTTATCTTTCTACCGCCTTTATGGCTGGTTTTATCTTTCCACCACATATATGGCTGGTTTTATAAGATTTTGGCATAATTAAGTACATTGGTATGACTTGTTATAGACAAACGGTATTACCGCCTTTATGGCTGGTTTTATGTTTTTGGCATGCTTAGTACCTTGGTATGACTAATTATTGACAGAGATGACTACTGCTTTTATAGCTGGTTCTTTTTATTGCCATAATTAACTCCTGTAATAGATTAAGTAGGTAAAAATGGTAATTTATAAATTATAATAAAGCGAGATTTCTAAATGTTTAAAAGACTAAAAGTGGATCCCCTAACTCCACCATTTCCTTCTATTATTGCATTCCAACCTAAAAATCTCCAACTAAATCAACAAATCAAACTTTTCTTTTCCGCACTGTTCATTATTCTATTTTGCCAAATCTCTTCTCTGTGGATCGACCCCGGACTCACCGGGTTATTTTATTACTTCGACACTCTTATACTTGGGAGTAAAAGACCATTTTTCGAGCGTGTCAATGTGTCCTCAAACGGGAGATGAAAAGGCTAGAATGTCTAGTCAACCTTATGCATCATGCTTAGGAAACATCATGTATGCCATGTTATGTATAAGACCTGATATTAGCCATGCAGTAAGCGTTACTAGCAGATATCAGTCAAATCCAGGTAACGACCATTGGATGGCCGTTAAAGATATCCTAAAGTACCTAAAAGGTACTAAGGATAAGTTTCTTATTTATGGAGAAGGTGATTTACAGATAAGAGGATATACAGATTCTGATTTCAGTCAGATCCTGATGATAGAAAGTCTACTTCAGGTTTTGTATTTACTCTTAATAATGCTGCAGTCAGTTGGAAATATTCCAAACAGGGATCAACAGCTGATTCCACCACTGAGGCGGAATATATTGCGGCATCAAATGCTGTAAAAGAAGCTGTATGGATTAGAAGATTTATCACAGAACTGGGAGTTGTCCCAAGCATTGAGGATTCGATCACGTTGTTTTGTTATAATAGTGGTGCCGTTGCACAATCAAAAGAACCCAGAGCGCATCAGAAATCGAATCATGTGGAACGAAAGTACCACATTATTCGTGAGATCATTGCTCGATGAGATGTTGCCAAATGCAAGATATCTGGAGAAGACAACATAGCAGACTCGCTTACGAAGGCCTTGCCTTCGAGACTATATGATAGACATGTAGAGGCGATGGGTATTAGATACCATCAAATTTGGCACTAGAGCAAGTGGGAGAAAATGTTGGAGTTGTGCTCGGCGCGCCAAGTTTTGTTGTATTTATTGTAAATACTATGTACATTATATTTTATTATGAATAAAATTAAGTAATTTTCATCAATATAATCTTATATATGGTAAAGGCGTAAAAGAACTTCGAATGGATAGTTGTGACATTATTGCAAAAGCGCCGCAATTGTTACTGAGAAATTTCACAATACAATTCATTCTTTAAAATGTCCCCGGTCAAGGTTTACATATCTGGTCACTTAGTAAACCCGTGAGACCAGTACGTGTCGAATATTAGAATTGTTCTAATAGTTTATCTCAGTAAACCATAAGTCTTGGGAGACTTATATAGACAAGTAGGTATTTATTGGATAAATACTGAACGACTCATTCGAAGATTCCTAATAGATGGTACACCAACGTTAATAGGAATCTTTACGAGTCGAATAGCATATTAGCTCCTTTGACTTGTGATACCACAGTGGATATGTGAGATATCCTTCATACTTTGATGACAGTCACGTCAACGATCTTTTTAGATCAGACCTCTGCCTATTCTTTGGGTATGGACTGATACTCACGATATCCTGTGATGTATCCAGAGAGGATCTGTCAGTCCCGTGTACGGGATTTAGGTGTCTAATTTGTGATTCATTGAAATCTTTGGCCGAGGTATGATTCAGAAACGAGTTCCGAATATTTATTGAAGAATCATAATTTTATCGCGACACATGAATTGTTCATAGCGAAGATTTGACGTTTAATCTATATCTCCGGAAAAATTCGGATAACCTATGACAGAAGGATTATTTATATGCGATGACTTCGACTTGGATGGTTCAACTCGATTATCTGTGGTCGTCGTAATTTGTGAGTTGACAAATTACAGACATGGAAATGGTTTCCATGACAAATAAACTTGAACCTAGAGAGTCCCATAATATAAAGTGTACTCGTTGAGTACTTTGGCAATTAATTATGGATAGTTCGGATTATTCATAATATACATATGCGTATGAAATAATTTGTATTTATATATGATATATAATTTAGATTAGATACACATTATTAACCTATAGAAATTTGACACTTGTTTTATTATTATTATTTATTAATTATTAATAATGATAAAATGGAGGAATATTCTTGGAATATTTTTCCATGTATTTATTTTGTCTTTTTGTTAATTAGATAAATAAATAAATTGATTAGTTAATTTATTTATTTTTTAGATAAGAATATCTTGAATATTCTTATTAGTTTGGCATAATTGGATTGGCTAAACAATGTGTTTTGAACACATGTAATTTAATTAACAAAAAATCAAAATAAAATCTTATTTGGATAAGATTAAACTTGTATCAAAATTATTGGCCAAATAAAAAGTAAATTTTGACCAAAACTTTCTAGCATTTTCGGCAATGAGAGATTTTGCTATAAATTGAAATTGTTTCATTTGGCTTTAAGGTTAATCACTTCTCATGTGTTGAGAAAATAAAAGAAAAAATGGATTAGGGTTCTAAGCAAACCATTCAACATCAAAAGGGAAGAAATTGGAAATTAGGTGCTTGGATTAAGGTAATTTAAAGTTTCCAATTTCTTATTTCTTATTTTGTTTCCTAAGCATGAAAATATATATTTGATATGTATTTTACATGTCTTAAATTTATATGTATCTTGGATATATATGAACAAAAATTTGATGTTGATTACTTAAGAAACCTTAATTAGTTTCTTTATTTAGCATGTGTAAATTAGATTAATTAGGGAATTATTCTAAAAATTAAAATTGCCATTCTATAGTGATATTACCACTCTAACATTGCCTAAAATTGTTCTTGAGACTTTGTATTATGGTGACTAGATTTGGTGTGAATTAATTGGGTGAATAAATTGAATTTTGGCATGAAATTTGAAAAAATAAAAACTGCATCAGATCTAGTTTTGTACATTAAATCAGAATATTTTTCATGTAAAAATATGTTATTTGGATGGTATTTGATGTGTATTGGGTGGTGGATAAATTCCGGAAATTATTCTGGGGCGAAAATATGAGAAAACGGAGAAATTCGCGTTGAAACAGGCTCGTTGAGTCGAGGCAGTGAACCCAGCGAACTGGGTACTGTTCGGGAAGCCCAAGGGCTTACCGAACCAGGTACTGTTCGGGCAGCCCAAGGGCTGACCGAACTGTTGGATAATTATGACCCATAGCATCACTATTTTGTAAAGAACATGGTGTTATTGTACAAAACCAACTATGTGACAAAGGAAATTGCTCTTTTATGATTTTTAATTGGATTACCTGGATATATAAATGATAAAAGTCCATATGATTAGTACCGGATTAATAAGATATGAGACAGTATTAATCCACAAAGGTTTTAATCGTTAAATATCTCTAGTCGTAGTATTATCGAGACTGGACATCGATAATGCGGAATAGGATAGTAATACACTTGTGCGCGTTATGGAAGTTTAACGGCATAGTTCTCCTATATTTGGGTATTGGATACTCATACAAGTGTAATATGAGGTTCTGTTTACCGATGGTATGGAAACAGCTTCGCTATGGATAGACCCCTCGGAATCCCATTGGTAGTATGACTATGTGTCTATGGGAATTCGAATCAGAGTAGGTGTATATGGTCTTAACCTGAGACTTGCATCGCTAATACTTGCAACAATCAGTATACTTTGGTTTTGGTCATTTGGGGATTTAACAGGTTCTGTGTACGCCTCTTCTGGGTATACTGAGAATCGTAGTGTATTGGGTATGATGTCAAGATGGAAGTATCACTTCAGTCATATATAGATGATGATCACGCAGGGTTACAGAACTGAACTCTATAATGTTATAGCCATCGGGAAAGTATGACTAGGTCATGACTTTCCGATTATAAAGAGACTAGTTGCTAGTGATCGGATATATACTTCGTACAGGGCAGACACAACTTCAGCCCTAGGCCTAGCATGTGACATCTGATACTGGATCGTAATACGTAATACTATGTATACTACGCCTGATATAGATTATATATTCCTTAAAATAATATTTCTGGAGAATTGGGTAGCCACAGTGCTTTGCTAGAAGCCAATCATGTCTTTTAAATCGGTAAGAACGTGGTACGAGGTACGTACGTGTTCGGATAGTCCGATGACCGTATTCACTGCCAACATATTCAGGGATCTCTTGGGTCACCTCCCAAAGATTCATCGATGATAATTGACTCGAACAGAATTAATCTGTGATTAATTATGAGAGAGAGAAAATTAATCTTGGATTAATTACGGTAAGAATTAATATGGGATTAATTCGACTAGAAGAGAAAGAACGCGATTAATTTGGAATTAATCGGCAAAGTAAATTTAATAGTTAAATTGGATTATACTATTTAATTTATTTAATTGGGCTAAAATAATATATTGGATATATTAATTGAAATTAGATTTCAAAGCGGAATTAAAATTGGATTTTAATTCGGGCGAACGAATTAATTTAGAATTAATTCGTAAGCAACTTTCGTAATAATTTTGCTAGTCATTATTATTTAATTAAATTATATTTAATTACGTTGCGATGGAAAATTCGTTTAGTTTGGAATTAAACGAACCCGGGCCCGAGCGAAGTTGCATGTTGGATTAGCCGACTTAAATTTGGAATTTAAAAGTGGTGGGACCCACTTCACTTACATCAAATTTGGATATTTGATGGATGTGGTTAGGCTTATTTCGTGGATTTGATTTATTGAAAGAAAGCTTGGCTTTACTTATAATACACTAAAATCAAATTCAACACTCAACCTTATTATATAAACCAAGTCAACTTTGGAAGTTGGAAATGGTTACTATTCACAACAACCTATTCTCTCTTCTTCCTTACAAAATGCCGAGCTTCTCTAATTCTCCCATGGATTTTGTTGCAAAAATCAAGCATGCTAGCACATTAAGGAGTCAAAGGAAGGTGATAGGGAGACTCACCCAAGTGTTGGAACACTAATAGAAGGCTTGGAGCTTCCATCTTCAAAGAAAAGTTTTCAAATTCATCCAAACCAATGTAAGTATTCCGCAACTTCCTTTGGTAAAATTCACACACGAATCACTCTTAGAAATCATTGGCATGTTCTAGGAACACTAACACGAACACTGCCCAAGCGTCCGGGTTGCCCCGACTCGGCTGTTGGTCAGCCGGTTTGACCGTTTGCCCGTTACGCGTAGATTTATCGAAAAATATTTTCGTAAAATAGTTCGTCGTGTAACAAAATATATTATGTTATTAAATGTTAATAAATAATATATTTAAACTTATTTTAGTGAATTAAAATATTTGATATTAATTAATTCGCTCGGAAAAATTTTAAAATGTTTAAAAATCATTTTCGCCTTCCGCCACACCCTTCTGCTGCGCACACTCCAACAGTGGCTTGGTGTTAAAAAAACTCAGGACTTGATTGTTGGGTCCATAGTTCGAGTCTAGATGATGTATTTATTGTAAGAGTCTGGGGCGGTCGAGAATTTTACCTGCTCTATTTAAACCTGAGTCTGGTGATTTAACGGCGGAGTTTTCAAAATAAATATTTCATACGTTTGAAGGTCACAAGATAGGGAATTACCATATGTTTAGAGCTAAAGTCTCATATTGATATTAAAAAAAAAAAAAAAAAAAAAAAAAAAAAAAAAGAAGAAGAAGAAGAAGAAGAAGAAGATTGGTGAAGAAGAATTATAAACATAAAATATGAAGCACATCTTCTTCAACTATATAATAAATGAGAGGTTAAGTTCAAAATGTAATGCAATCTAAAAAATATATATATATAATAAAAATTATAAACTTCATTTTTTATATATTTTATATATGAAATATTTTCTATAATTAAATTTGGAAGGTGTGCATCGCAAGTGAGTGGGCCTCGGAGTGAGGCTTACATCTGAGATAGGTGGGGCCCGACGTGGACCTCCCCAAATATATATTTGTTAAAATTTTTCATTTTACTCATAGAAATTGCTGAAATATTGTCATATTGAAGACAAATTGCTGACGAAAATTTCATTGGAATTTCGTCACTAATTACCAATGGATAGAAAAATTAGTCGGTGAATTTTTTATCAACTAACCATTTACCGACGGATGTTTTTTCTTCAGTATTTCGTCAGTAAAAATTAATCTAGTTTTTTTTTTGTAGTGTTCATGAATTTAGATATGATTGGAGGTAAAAAAAAAAGTATATTTGTTGATGGTGTTTTCGGACACTATGATATTTAAAGCAGCGCAACGAGGATAGAAGGGTAATTCCCTACTTGGGTGAGATCGTTAAAGCCAACCCGACCACTTTGCAATAAAAGAACAAGCACCTTACGGTTTCAAACCGACCACAACATATATAGACCGTTATGACCGGTAACCGAGCACATTTCTGTTCAGATAACCGGGCACTATCAGGTCGACAACAGCATTCTCAGTACAAAGGACTATCATGACCGACCTCATGAAGACCGACCAGATGGCGAGATATGCTCAAAAAGATAACACCCTATTCTTGCGGATAAGATAACAAGTTATCCTACTTTCACAAGGAAATTAGATTTAATTACGTTGCGACGGAAAATTCGTTTAGATTAGAATTAAACGAACCCGGGCCCGAGCGAAGTTGCGTGTTGGATTAGCCGACTTAAATTTGGAATTTAAAAGTGGTGGGACCCACTTCACTTACATCAAATTTGGACATTTGATGGAAGTGGTTAGGCTTATTTCGTGGATTTGATTTATTGAAAGAAAGCTTGGCTTTACTTATAATACACTCAAATCAAATTCAACACTCAACCTTATTATATAAACCAAGTCAACTTTGGAAGTTGGAAATGGTTACTATTCACAACAACATATTCTCTCTTCTTCCTCACAAAATGTCGAGCTTCTCTTATTCTCCCATGGATTTTGTTGCAAAAATCAAGCATGCTAGCACATTAAGGAGTCAAAGGAAGGTGATAGGAAGACTCACCCAAGTGTTGGAACACTAATAGAAGGCTTGGAGCTTCCATCTTCAAAGAAAAGTTTTCAAATTCATCCAAACCAATGTAAGTATTCCGCAACTTCCTTTGGTAAAATTCACATACGAATCACTCTTAGAGATCCTTGGCATGTTCTAGGAACACTAACAATGGTATCAGAGTGAGATCTAAGCTTGATTTGATTCTAGGGTTTGTAAACTTTAATTTGGGATTTTATGCTTGGAGCTTGATTTTGCCTAAATTGATGAGTTGGTTGAGTTTATATGATGTTGAATTGGATTTGTATATCATTGGATTTGTGATAAATTGATTAGATCAAAAATCCCCAAAATCCATACCTTGGCCGAATGCACCCTAGGAGTAGCTCATGGTGATTTTTTTGAAAATTAGCAATTGGATGTGTTGTTGGCATGAAATGTATGTTAGATGTTGATTTAATTAGATTGAAATCAAGTTGCATGACAAATTCCTTGCCAATGTCGTGAGCCTAGCATGTTGGAATGGATTGATTGTGCTTTAATTTGTGTTGGACATAAATTAAAATGTTAGATATGATTAATTAGATTAATTAGTGTTTTAGAAATACTAGATTAATTAATTAATTGTGTTAATTACACTTGAAATGGATTAATATGTAATTTGGAATGATATATTAATCTAATTTGTTGTATTTGGGCTAATGGGCTTGGTTGGGCCAAATTTTGGTTTTGGATCATATTTTGGCCTAAACCATTTCCATAAAGTCCAAAAATATGACATTGGGCCTTTAATAATTTAATTGGGCCTAAATTGATTTTATGGCATAGGGTGATTCCTAAATGGGACAAGGCTTTTGGGTTTGATCCATAATGGCCAAAGCCCAGGCCTAAAGAATTAATTGAAAGCCCATTGGACTTTAATTGAATAGTATTGGATACTAACTGGGCCTTTGAGACCCATGAAGATTGGATTTGGAATCCAAGTCCTTAAGGGCACTATTAAAAGTGTAATTATTTAATTTGAAATTAAATATGATTTAATATTGGATACAATTTAAATTGGATTTGAAATTGTAGTTCGATATAATTCAAGAATACGTACTTTGAGTGTTTATTCTTAAACGAGTTGGACTCGCGCAAATCAATCGTTGTTTGAACATTGGATGATCATTAATCAAAGATAATTAATTGGATTAGATTGATTGATAACATGCTTTGTGTGAATACTTGGATTGTATTGAATGAATAATGTATATCGGATGGATATAGAAGGGTGAGGGCCAATTTTTGAAATTGTTGTAATAAATTTAGAATTTATTAAATTGGACCTGCGTGTCCAGCCTAATATCTATATTCTCTTTGTATTTCTCTTCTCACTAATTCCCCTCAATGTAAATGAGGTTTCTTTTAGTGTTATGTAATTAGGTAGAAGTGAGAATAGTGCTAGCGGGAGAGAGGAAAATGAGAGATTTATTCTAGGAACAGTTTGTTATATATCCATCCTCATATCATTATTATTTATTTCGCGTCGTATTATGCTTTTAGAATGCATGCTTAAGGGTGTATGATGAGACCTAATCAAAGATAATAAATTGGTTGCCAATTTACGCGAAAAGCCCTCATTTCAATATTAAGCGTTTTTCCTTCCATTGAGTGGTTCTCTCTCAAAATCCAAGATTGGCATTGGTTTGTTGGCCAAAGTCAAGACCTTTGTCCATCGCGGATGTGTTTGAACCGCGTAAGCTTTGTTCCATATCGTATGTCTTGGGCGGTTGTGACTTGTTGGCCAAAGTCAAGGTCAAGGTCACTTCTAGTTCATCGACTTCGATTACGAAGCTTTCTCACTGTCAATGGGTCACGCTTAACTAGAATCATTAAGTTTTTTGAGCCAAAGCCAAGGCTTAGTTGATTCAAAGGAAACATGTTAGGAAATATATTGGATATATTTACATATATTGGATATATGTTTCGGACTTGGAGGTCCACCTACTGGATCTAGGAATTGGATGGGATCCAATCGATCTCAGAGATCTACCTGGTTAAGTTTCATACAACTTGTTGGCCAAAGTCAAGGTTGTGTGTTATTTAACGGGATCCCAGTGTTAGTTATTATCTAGGTCCCAAGATCAAACAAGACATGAAAACAATGTGTGAACACATCAACGGAGGTAGCGGAATACTCACATCGATCGGTTGAGTCGATTTGGAGACTAATCAAGGCCAAAAAGCCACTGCCATAGGCGCACAAATGATGCAGTTCACTGCCTCCAAAAACAGAATTTTGAGCTGAGAAACGGAGCTCCAAGCTTCGTCAAACGGATCCCGGCTCATGGGTGAACCTCCCTACCACCTTCGCAAGTCTCGTAGTGTGCTAGCACTGCGGTTTTTGCCACAAAAACCCAACTCTTGGCTTCCATTTGCTCACGTTTTTCTGATGAAAAACCAGTAAGTTTGCCCCATTTTGGGCGTGAAAGTGAAGGCGAGAATGAGAGAGAAATGTTTGTTAACTTAATAAAATGTAAAGCAAAAATTGATTATATATATTTTCCAAAAATAGATAATCAATTTTCATTTAACTTTATCAAATAAATCAAATGAATATTGGAGCCAAATCCATAAAGTTTCCCCTCCAAAATGCTTTTACACTTTATGTCAAGTCCATCACCATTCACATCAAGTCACTTTAATAAATGACATGTTGTCAAGTCACATCACTCAAAGTGACAAGTGATTTGAAGCTTGATGCGACTAATGATTGACGCTTGATGCGACTTGCGATGCCGCACTCGAATTCGAAATACGAATGCGCTCGCAATCACACTCGGGCTCGGGTTCGTTAATTCCAAATTAACGATTTTTTTCCGTCGCGTCATAATTAAATGATTACGCCTAGCGAATTCACTATTCACGTCGCTAACGAATTAATTCTAAATTAATTCGTTCGCCCGAATTAAAATCTAATTTTTAATTCCGCATCGAAATCTAATTCGTTTAATATATCGAATATATTAATTTAATCGATTAATTCCAAATTAATCGTTATCTCTCTCTAGACGATATTTTATCCTAGATAAAATATCTCTGTAATTAATCCTAGATTAATTTTCTCTCTCTTCTATATAATCCCAGATTATTTAAGAGTGCGAGTTATGCGTCATCGGTGGATTATCGGGAAGCGACCCATGAGATCCCCAGATACGTTGGCAGTAAATACGGTCCGGTTTGTATCCGAATCACGTACGTACCAAGTACTACGTTCTACCGATTTACGAGACAAGGTCGACTCCTAGCAAAGCACCAAGTCTACCCAATTCTCCGGACATATCCATTTAAGAATATTAAGATCTGTATCAAGCGTAGTATACCATTGTATTGTGCATATCGGCCCAGTATCGGATAGTCACGTGCTAGGGCTGGGGGGGATAAGTGTCTGCCCCGTCCGAAACACATATCAGATGTCTGGTACATAGTCTCTATAATCGGATATTCATGACCTGGTCACAATATCCCGATTGGATGCGCATCAGTCAAGAGCACTAGTACCGTATCCTGCGTGACATCATCTCCACTATGACTGAAGTGATACTTCCGTTGACATCACACCCAATACACTACGACTCTCTGATAAACCCCAGAAGTGGTGTACGCAGAACCGGTTAAAGCCCTGTACCACCAAGACCAAAGTCTATCGATTATCGTAAGTATTAGCGATGTAAGTCTCAGGTTAAGACTATACACACCTACCTTGATTTCGGCCTCCCATAGACACATAGTCATAATACCAATGGATTCCGAGGGGTCTATCCAGAGCGAAGCTGTTTCCCATACCATCGGTGAAACACGACCTCCTATCGCACTTGCATAAGTATCTGATACTTATATATATGAGAACTATGACGTTGTGCCCTCACAACGCACACAAGTGCAATACTAGCCTATTCCGCATTATCGATGTCCAGTCGATAATACTCCGGCTAGGGATATTTAATGATTAATCCTTCGGGGATTGATACTGTCTCATATCATTCTCAATCCAGGAACTAATCATAGGGACCTCTCTTCATTTATATATCTATGGTGATCTAATCATAAATGATGAGAGTGCAATTTCCTTGTCACATAGTTAATTTGTACAACAACACCATGATATGTACAAATAGTGACGCTATGGGTCATATATCCAACATCTCCCACTTGGCACATAGCCAGTCACTCGAGTGTCTAACACCCGAACTATGTACGGTTCGCTCAAATTGCTAAGAAAGGATTTTCGTCAGCGGATTTGCATGATTATCGTCTGACGCGATTTACACGATCATCACATCGCCATGATGTATGATCCGAACGAATCAGATGAATATCGAAGTATATATCTGGATCGTCGATGAGACCATAATTCTTAGCCTGTGCTGACGCCTAGCTCAGCCGCTAACAGAACTATATCTAATCTAATTAGATTTATTATCGATCCAATGGCTTCTATTGCTGCCTCAGCTGTGCAGCAATAATCCGCATTTGTTGTTTATTCGGCAACAGTATCTTGCTCGGAAGATCTCCAGCACTGTCCCGTTATTCAAACTTTATAGTACCGCAGTAGTATTTAACTGTTTGGAAACTTACGGCAGTGATCCCAGTCACTTCAAGTTCCCTCTCCATAGTATTAGACAGTATCTTTAGTTCTCTAAGATACTAATAGATGTCCTTAACTTTAATCCATGACTATCACTTGGATTGTCCTGATTGTGACTCCATATGCTCAAAGCGTATGAGACACCGGTTACGTACATTATTCAATGTACAATTTCTCAGAGAGTGTTAACAACTCCAAATCTAGCCCAGTAGATCTTTATTCCTTGAATAAAGGTTGTTACTCCTAAGAATTCTACGGAGAATTTCTATGAAAGAATATCTATGAAAGCCAAGCTTTCACCAATTGCTTTATTGGGAATTTCACTGTCAGTGCGCTCCCACTAACCTCCTTATATACACAAGAATCATTTCGTTTGAATTAAATCATAAACTATTATGATTACATCAAAACGTCAGTTCCAATAACCTTATGCTTGCTTCAATCCAAACATGGATCGAATAACCCGAAAACCTTGTTTGTCGGGATGTTGTAAGAATCCTCCAAGAGGTTTCCTTTTCAGGAAAGCGATTTTGATCTACAACTGACACATTTCATAAACGAAATATGCAGTTATCAACAAGCATCTTCAAAATGGATTTGCATGGCAACAGGTAAAAGGTTGAACCATTATTAACACAATGTTGATAACGATACCTTTCAGTCACAAGCCTAGCTTTGTACGTTGGTATGTTGCCATCCATATATGTCTTCCTTGAAGACGTTTACGGTACCAATAGGCACAATGCCTTGTGGTACAACAACTAGTATCCAAACATAGTTGTTATACATGGAATCCATTTCGGACTCATGGCACTTTGCCATAATAGGGAGTCGATACCTCGTATCACTTCCTCAAAACGTAGTCGGTGGATATACCTTCATAAGATTGACATCTTTATGAGGTTAGATCAGAAACCCATACCTTAGGTTGTTTTCTGACTCTATCCGATCTACTAGTTTCTTGTGTATTGAAGATTAATGGTATAGATCATCATAGATGAACTATTTGTGTTCCATTAAGGACTTCGTGCCTTGAACAGTATTACTCCGATTTTCATCGAGTATCACTATCCTCCCACTGACCACTGCATATCGGTATTCCTCTCAGGAAAACCGCATGGTGAGCAACAATCACATTGTTCTCATGTGGGATTTATAAGTACTATACTTATGGTTTCCCTTAGGATAACCTATATTGGCACTTATCCAATTTGGGTCCTTAGTTTGGTATCATCCAACGTTATGCCTGGCATACCCAATTATCAGGAATGAGAAACCTCGTTTCTTCCTGTCCATATCCTATATGACATCTGTCAAACAGATTATATGGAACCTTATTCTAAATAAGTTTTACACTGTTAATACATGTCCGGTTGAAGGAGATAGTAGCTCAGAGCGACTTGTGATAAACCTTATCATGTCCTCATCTGAAAGAATACCGTACTCTTCATGTACGTATGAAACTTACTGTAAGTATTTTCCATTACGGTCTTACCGTGGCGGCATAATACTATAGCCGATCTGTTTTTCTACCTCGTGTCGAAACTATAAAAGTTTCTGATCTTGTGTTCTTCAAAAGAAACACATAACCATAACGTGATGCCACATCCGTTAAGGTCACGAAACATTCATGTTCACATCTAGCCTAGCTAGATATGGGCCCACTAACTTCACCATGAATAGGGCTAACAGATCGGTGGCACTTTCACTATTACCAAGTAAATAGTGTTTTATGTACTTTACCTAATAAACTAGATTCGCAGACTTTATGAATAGTCAAATCAGTCCTAGTACCCACTCTTCAAAAGTGTGGATATACGAGTCTTGTTCAATTGTGTCCTAGACAATAATGCCACAAATAAGTCTCTATTGATCAAATCAATTTGAGCTATTTATTTGTCATTTTATATGTTTGAGATTTTAATTATATTCAAAATATAAATTCTGTTATTTACATCTAATGTGTTTATCTCAGTATCATCTTTATATAATGAAACACTTAGTGTTCTAGAATATAAAGGTTCATCCACAATGGAAAAACATTGATATAGAGATAATGTCTCTAGTCAAACTAGTTACATTATAACAGTTCCTAATTTAAGTAATACCCAAAGGGTAGTTCCTAAACTTAGGTATCTGCGGTCGAACAGCGACTTTCGTCCCGTTTCCGATTCGCAGAGAAATCTCGGCTTGAAGTCAGTATCCAGCTCATAGCGGATTCTGACATCAATACATATATTTTATGTACCACACTAAGTATTTAAAATCTAATTTCAATACTAGTAGTGAACATAACTTTGACAAATATTTTTAAAGTCAGAGCCTCACTCTTTCCATAATTCCTTCGTGTCTGCCATATCCAAACGGTAGTCACTTTGGGATATGTCAATTATCCTTTTCAATATTTCACAAACCTTTGGCCAACCCTTGGGTTTTAGAATATCGAAATGATGTGCACCTTGTGCAACATGCCCAATTGCAAACTTTGACTTTATCTCCACTAGAACAGTCAAATCAATTCTCTAAGAATTATAATTGCAATTTTAATACCTTTTAAAATCTAAAGATAGATTTATTGTCAAGTATATTAATTAAACACTAAAGTCATCATCACATAAATCTTCCAAAGATTTTATGCAGACTATTTACTTAATTATGGGCTTAGATATAACAAGTATTTTATCCAATAAAGTAACCTATTATTAATTCCCAATGAAAATTAAATCATTTAAAACATTTATCCAAGGATTATATATTTTAAAGATTCAACTTTTCAATTCTTTCTTGATTTCAATAGTCCAACTATTTAAAAATTTAATAAGGTACTATTCATTATAATGATTACAATAATCCAATTATTTAATCAACTATAATTTTAATCAATTATATTGATTACTATAATCCAATTATAAAATCAATTATATATCGAATGAGTTTGTATATAGTCCAACTATATATTATTTAAAACAACATAAAATATTAGTCTAACTAATACTTTTGATTAATATGACGAGTAAAATATAGATGAGCGCGTTTAGCGAGTATTCGAACGAATGTTGCAAATTCAATACTTGCCTCCCACTATTTTTCGTCGAGCCTCTAACCCTCTGTCGAGTACTCGGGAAACCGTGTTTCCTAGTGGGCTAGGATCCCGTTAATATCACACAATCTTGACTTTGGCCAACAAATTGTATGATAATTAACTAGGTAGATCTCAAAGATCAATTGGATCTCATCCAACTCCTAGATCCAGTAGGTGGACATCCAAGTCCCAAACATATATCTAATATATGCCTATATATCGAATATATACCCTAACCTTTTTCCTCTGAATCAACTAGGCCTTGGCTTTGGCACAACAAACCTAGTGATCCCAGTCAAGCGCGGACCTATTGACATGGAAGCTTCGTAATCAATGTCAATGGACAAGAAGTGGTCTTGACTTTGGCCAACAAACCACAACTTAGACACGACACCGATATGGAACAAAGCCTCGTGATTAAAACACATTTGACGGACAAGGGCTTGACTTTGGCCAACAACCCCTGCCAATCTCGGATCTTGAGCAAGAATCACTCAATGGAAGGAAAATAAACGCTTGATATTTAACGAGGGTTTTTCGCGCGTGCAAATTGGCTACCAATTTAATTATCTTTGTTAAGGTCTCATCATCATACACCCTTAAACATGCATTCTAAATACATAATAAAGCGAGTATGAAAATAAATAATAATGATATGCGGATGGATACTTAACACATTGATCCTAGATCAAATCTCTCCCTTTCTCACTCAAGCTAGCACTTGTATTACTTCTACCCGTTACACTACACTTCTAAAGAAACCTCATTTACATGGAGGGGAATAGGTGAGAAGAGAATACAAAGAGAATGAAGGTGATAAGGCTGGACACGCAGGTCCAATTTAATAAATCGAATTTATTACAACAATTTCTAAAATTACCCCACCCAACTAATATCCATCCGATATACATTATTCATTCAACCACGTATTCACACAAAAGCATGCTATCAATCAATCTAATCAAATTAATTAATCTGATAATTAAGTGATCATCCAATGTTCAAACAACGATTTGATTTTGTTCGAGTCAAACTCGTTTTTGCGAATAAGTACTTAAAGTACGAATTCATGAATTAAATTAAACTACAACATTAAATCAAATTTAATATGCATTTAATTAATTCACTATTCAATTCCAAATTAAATATTACACTTTATTTAATAAACCTTTTACGATTTAAATTCCAAATTAATCGTAACGCGTCTCAAAGACCGATTAACGTCCAACGTCAATTCAATTAAAGTCCAATGGGCTTTTAATTGATTTCTTAAGGCATGGACTTTTGGTCAACTCGGGTCAAACCGATAACCAAGTCCAATCCGGGATTTACCCCATAAGCCCATAAATCAATCTTGGCCTATTAGGCCCAATTGAACTTTAAAGGTTCATTAAGTCGCATTTGGGCTTAACGGAAGTGGTTTGGGCCCAATTGGATCCAATCCATTTGGCCTAAACCCAACTTGATAAAATCAAGCCCATAAGCCCAATACAACATTAAAGTCCAATTTCCAAAATTAGGCCAATTAATTAAATATACAAATCCAATTTCATATTCAATTAAACTAAAGTGTATTACATGATTAATCAACTAAATCAATATTTATAAAACACCATATTAGTCCAATTAATCATGCTCATTATCATTATCATTATCATATGTCCAACACATAAATGAAAAAATCAAACCCATTACATGCTTTAATGCTCTCGGCCAAAGGATGGATTTTGTGTCCGATTTGGTTTCAATCCAATCGAACCCACAATCGACATTAAATCAACATCCTAAATGATTTCATACACATCCAATGTCATAAAATCAAAAAATACCAAGACATTAGGGCATAGTTACATTCGGCCAAATAAGATTTTGGGGTTTTTTGTCCAATTCAAAGTACTATCCAATTGACCTCAAATTAACATCAAACATTATGATTCCAATTCATCTAATGAATCAAAAAACAAAATTTCCAAGAACCCAAAATAGCTAATACATTCGGCCAAGGTAATCAATTTGGGGAAAATAATTCCAAATCATTTTCAACAAATTGGTCCAACCAAAATGAAATTAAACATGTATAAGCATACTCAAACAATCAATTTATTAAAATCACGCTCAACACACATTTACCCAAATTTTAAGCCCTACAATTTCATGCTTGAACCTATAGCTCATGATGTCATTGTTAGTTATTATCTAGGTCCCAAGATCAAACAAGACATGAAAACAATGTGTGACCACATCAACGGAGGTAGCGGAATACTCACATCGATCGGTTGAGTCGATTTGGAGACGAATCAAGGCCAAAAAGCCACTGCCATAGGCGCACAAATGATACAGTTCACTGCCTCCAAAAACAGAATTTTGAGCTGAGAAACGGAGCTCCAAGCTTCGTCAAACGGATCCCGGCTCATGGGTGAACCTCCCTACCACCTTCGTAAGTCTCGTAGTGTGCTAGCACTTGCGGTTTTTACCACAAAAACCCAACTCTTGGCTTCCCTTTGCTCACGTTTTTCTTGATGAGAAACCAGTAAGTTTTGCCCCATTTTGGGCGTGAAAGTGAAGGCGAGAATGAGAGAGAAAATGTGTTGTTAACTTAATAAAATGTAAAGCAAAAATTGATTATATATATTTTCCAAAAATAGATAATCAATTTTCATTTAACTTTATCAAATAAATCAAATGAATATTGGAGCCAAATCCATAAAGTTTTCCCTCCAAAATGCTTTTACACTTTATGTCAAGTCCATCACCATTCACATCAAGTCACTTTAATAAAGTGACATGTTGTCAAGTCACATCACTCAAAGTGACAAGTGATTTGACGCTTGATGCGACTAATGATTTGACGCTTGATGTGACTTGCGATGCCGCACTCGAATTCGAAATACGAATGCGCTCGCAATCACACTCGGGCTCGGGTTCGTTAATTCCAAATTAACAATTTTTCCGTCGCGTCATAATTAAATGATTACGCCTAGCGAATTCACTATTCACGTCGCTAATGAATTAATTCTAAGTTAATTCGTTCGCCCGAATTAAAATCTAATTTTAATTCCGCGTCGAAATCTAATTTCATTTAATATATCGAATATATTAATTTAATCGATTAATTCCAAATTAATCGTTATCTCTCTCTAGACGATATTTTATCCTAGATAAAATATCTCTGTAATTAATCCTACATTAATTTTCTCTCTCTTCTATATAATCCCAGATTATTTAAGAGTGCGAGTTATGCGTCATCAGTGGATTATCGGGAAGCGACCCATGAGATCCCCGGATACGTTGGCAGTAAATACGGTCGTCGGTGTATCCGAATCACGTACGTACCAAGTACTACGTTCTACCGATTTACGAGACAAGGTCGACTCCTAGCAAAGCACCAAGTCTACCCAATTCTCCGGACATATCCATTTAAGAATATTAAGATCTGTATCAAGCGTAGTATACCATTGTATTGTGCATATCGGCCCAGTATCAGATAGTCACGTGCTAGGGCTGGGGCTGGATAAGTGTCTGCCCCGTCCGAAACACATATCAGATGTCTGGTAACATAGTCTCTATAATCGGATATTCATGACCTGGTCACAATATCCCGATTGGATGCGCATCACTCAAGAGCACTAGTACCGTATCCTGCGTGACATCATCTCCACTATGACTGAAGTGATACTTCCGTCTTGACATCACACCCAATACATTACGACTATCTGATAAACCCAGAAGTGGTGTACGCAGAACCGGTTAAAGCCCTGTACCACCAAGACCAAAGTCTATCGATTATCGTAAGTATTAGCGATGTAAGTCTCAGGTTAAGACTATACACACCTACCTTGATTTCGGCCTCCCATAGACACATAGTCATAATACCAATGGGATTCCGAGGGGTCTATCCAGAGCGAAGCTGTTTCCCGTACCATCGGTGAAACACGACCTCCTATCGCACTTGCATAAGTATCCGATACTTATATATATGAGAACTATGTCGTTGTGCCCTCACAACGCACACAAGTGCAATACTAGCCTATTCCGCATTATCGATGTCTAGTCTCGATAATACTCCGGCTAGGGATATTTAATGATTAATCCTTCAGGGATTGATACTGTCTCATATCATTCTCAATCCAGGAACTAATCATAGGGACCTCTCTTCATTTATATATCTATGGTGATCTAATCACAAATGATGAGAGTGTAATTTCCTTGTCACATAGTTAATTTGTACAACAACACCATGATATGTACAAATAGTGACGCTATGGGTCATATTATCCAACACCCAGCCCACTAAGAAAGTAGGTTTCCCGATTACTCCACAGAGGGTTAGAGGCTCGTCGAAAAATAGTGGGAGATAAATATTAAATTTGTAATTTCGTTTAGATACTTGCCAATACGCGCTCATTTTATTTTTCGTCATTAATTATATATAAATATATTAGTTGGACTAATATTCAATTGTTGTTTTAATTGAACAGTTGGACTGTATTCAAACTACTTCATTTGTAGTTAGTTATATAGTTGGACTATAGTAATCAATACATTTGAAAGTAACCAATCAAATTGTAGTTAATTACATAGTTAGACTATAGTAATCATTACATTAGATTATACCCGAAATCGTTGATTGGATAGTTGGACTATAGTAATCAAGATGACCTGAAAGATTAGCGTCAAATGACATAATCCTGGGTGAAAATGTCTTTAACGGCTTTCATTTTATAGACTGGGAAAAGAATCTCAGGATAGTCCTGGGAGCTGAGAAGTTACTTTATTCGATAGAGAAACCTCTCGGGCCTGAGTCCGGAGTTGAGGAAATAAGTGGAGCATGAGATTTGGAAGACTCATAACTTTAGTGTTCAATCTGTTATTCTTGCTGCAATTAGGGGTGAGCAAAACCGATTTCGGTTCCGGTTCCGTATGGAACCGGAACCTACCCGAAAAAATTCGGTTCCGCACTAAATGGAACCGGAACCTACCCAATTAAACAGGGTACCCTATTATTCGGTTCCAATCCGGTTCTGGTTCTACCCTATTGTGTACAATTTGTTGCCAATTCTAAACATGGCATATATTACATCTGCCGTAAATGAGTATGAGATTTAATCAGCAAAACCTCAAACATTGGGGTTCTTTCACTTCTTGTTGCAACCATGTTCCTCCAAACTGAGCTATTAACTCCAAAACAGCTCCTAACACAGAATTTCTTATAAAGTGTCAGTCAAATTGCAATAATATTGGACAAAATGGAAGAAGATTATGTAAAATTGCCGCAAATATGGTCGGATAAAGGCTTACCAATGTTCATTTTATGGATCGGTCCTGTGTGCACCCTCTGTGATTTCACTGTTGTGGGAACACAGGAACTGGGTGACGCATGATGTCCCGGGCTCACGGCCCGGTTGGGAGTACGGAGTAGCCCACGGGGGACTAAACCGGAGAATAATGGAGTCGCCACCCGGTGAGAATCGGGACAAAGATTTAAGGCCGCACTCACCCCTCGCAAGGGAAGACCTCAAACCGTTGGGTTCGGAATGGTCCCTTACTTATACTACTTGTAATAAAATGATTTGTGCGATAATGCAACCAAGCCTAAGCAACATATTTCCAAGGATAAGTCACTCCTAAGTTTGCATGCATAGGTACAAAGCTCATATCTAAGTTTACATATAACACATTTTCATGATTGCATACAACCTATTTGTATATAATCTATGTCTGAATCCATGCATAAAGATAAATTGACATACGGAAGACATACAATTTCACATTGGTAGGCACAGAATCGCAAACACATAGCATTCATACAAGCATGCATATTAAGGAAAGACACTTAAGCACATAATAGAAATAGATAACTAAAGAGGTAATACAAATGCATAAGGTAAAAAGAGATAACTATATGCTAAGATAGACATGTCGTGATGTGATGCAGGAGGACCTGTTTACCGCGGGCGTTCGTGCGGCGTTCGTATACGCGTTTGAATAGTAAACAGAAGGTTCGCGTTCGTATAGCGTTTGATAACGCGTTCGAACGGGACCTGACAGAAAACATGCGTTCGTGTGGCGTTCTGAAACGCGTTCGAACGGGGTTACAGCAACAACCTCTAAAATGCAGTAAACAACATGACACATACATGAACGGATGAATAAATGACATCTAATAAATAATAACGGGCTAAAAGCGTGGCAAAGCATCGTGGTAAAGGATTTTAACCTCTCAAAATAGAGGACCTTTAATCGCACTTACTAAGCCCATGCACAATCAACACAATACATATATAAAAAGTAAAGACAATGATATCGGACTTCGTATACCCGATTGAACACATCTTACAGTCAACCGAATATTCATCAACCGGCGCGGCAAAGCATCGTGGTAAAGGGTTTTAACCCCTCAAAATAGAGGACCTTTAATCCAACTTACTAAACCCATGCGCTCGATCACATAATACATATAAAAAATAAAGACAATATTATTGGCTTCGTATATCCGATTGAACACATCTTACATTCAACCGAATATACGTCAATCGGCACGGCAAAGCATCGTGGTAAATGATTTTAACCCCTCAAAATAGGGGACCTTTAATCCAACTTACTAAGCCCATGCGCTCGATCACATCATGCATATAAAAATAACATAAATAATATTGGCTTCGTATATTCGATTGAACACATCTTACATTCAACCGAATATACATCAATCGGCGCGGCAAAGCATCGTGGTAAAGGATTTTAACCCCTCAAAATAGGGGACCTTTAATCCAACTTACTAAGCCCATGCGCTCGATCACATCATTACACAAACGAATAACATGCAGAAATTAAATAACGAATAATAAACACATCAAAACAACATAAAACAAAATATGCGACGTTTACTCAAGTGGTACGTGGAGTTGTATCCTGAGTACAAATCATACTACCGTCCATTCGGAATCGGCTATGAAATTTATGTTCGGGTTTCCATCCTATATACCACAAGAGGCGACATATTTTTCATTTTATTCAAGGGCCATAACATACATCATTCCACAAATACATGCATTTTCTATCTATTCAAGGGCCACAATCATGCATCAATAAATGACTCTCATGCTATAAAAACAATTGAAAATATAGATGGAAATAATAGGAAAAGTACCCTCAGGTCTAACCTTTTATGTCGACTTTCGGACTCGCGTTTCACGGCCGTCGGAAGGGCTATCACTCCGCAACTCTTCCGATTCACTGGATTAACATCTTAGCTCGCTGTTTTGCTGTTTTGGTCGCTGTTTTCACTCCGTTTTACTGTTATTTTCTCTGTATTTTCTGGCCATTGTTCAGTTGTGTAAAGCTACTATTTTGTACGTTTATTTGGGCTAGTTTGGGGCAGGTGGAGCAACGTTGATGAAGGTTCTTTGTGTGGTTTATTTGTTTATTTTGAAGGAGAGGAGTTGTGATGAGAGTTGACTTACGTGTAGGCTTAGGGTTTTTTTTTTTTTTTTTATTCAAGTGACGTGAATCAGAGAGATGGATGGCTTTGGTTTTGGGTTGTTTATATAGACAAGGGCTAGGGCTTCCCTTTGTCTCACAAGGAATAGATTGGATTTGGTGTCAAACAAGGAAATGATTTGATTGATTGGGGGGACAAATTTTGGTGAATTAGGAAGGTTGAATATTTGATTGGTGTTGATTAGGCATACAATATTTTAAATTAGGAATAATATATTTTTAATTAGGAATAATATTTGATTGATTGATTTTAACTTGGTATGATTATATTTCATGTTTTTTTTTTATATTTGGTATATGACTTAATTAATATTTAATTTAATTTGGTATATTTTTTAATATTTTATTTAGTTTGGTATATTATTTAATTAATATTTAATTCAATTGGGTTGTATTTTGAGGGCCTTAGGCGTGTGGGCCAAGTGTGGTGGGCTAGGTGTTGTGTTGGTTTGGTGAGTGGGTTTGGGCCAAGGTTAAATGGTTCTGGGTTTTTTTTAGGCCAAAGGTGCTTTAAAACGGAGGTCCAACGAGCGAGCTTGGAGCTAAACATGCGGATAAAATTTAACGAAATACCGATTCCCTTCCGACAATCGTTTCCCGCAACTTTCTCGACTAAAAAGGTAGTGCCTCCAAATGAGACTCATCATAGGGACTCACATGCAAAAATGCAATGCCTATAACTGTACTTCTGTTCTTCCTTTTGTTCTGCTTGGTTTGTCAAAGGATTACTCATGCAGACACTGATTATCCACCTGATCCTGAGTGAGAAAATCCATTTCATTCAGAAGGTTGCTTCATGGCCTGCACTTTCTTCTACACTTGTAATTTCCGCAATTGGAATTGCAATTCCTTTCTCTGCAACTAGAGACTTTATGGGATTCGCAGTGCTCCCATTGTTATATTTTGGGTTTCTGCTTTTGCTGTTTATATGATATTTTATAGTTGGCCAAGTGGTAAAAAGAATTTACATTCTGATTTACAAAAAATGGCTTTAGATAACAGAATAAAATCATTCAAGAAGTGTTTGCACAAGAAGCTACTAGGAAACAAAAAGTAAAATAAATTTTTCATTTGTGTATTACTGATTGAGAGTAGGCATAAATCATCACCCCATTGTTCTAAAAACCGGTTCCATGGTCTGGTTCTGGTTCCGACCATTTTGGAACCGGAACCTACCTGATTACAACCAGTTCCGGGTAGAACCGGAATCGGTGCTCACCCCTAGCTGCAATGACTCTTTAATTTCGTCGTCAAAACTAAGGATTAGATCTTTATACCATGATGTTGAAATTAAAGGATCTTCATAGATCTAACCTTAGATCTTAGAAGTACGAATTGTAAAAGAAGTTTTTTCGCTCGCGTATGTCAGAGGGTACATCTGTCGAGCACTAGGTGTCGCAGATGATTACTGACATCAAACAGCTAGGTAAACTGGGCATTACCTATGAGGCCGAGACTTCCATAGATTTGATCTTACAGTCTCTGTCTGAATGTTGGAGCGGGTTCATCATTAACTTCAATATGATAAACCAAGAGAGAACTTTCTGAGAGTTAATGGCTATGCTCAATGAAGCATAGCCAGAGCTTCTAAAAGACAAGAAGAGCAAGGCGCATCTTACTTCGACATTCCAGAAAGCCAAGGCTTGGCCGAAGGCTTCTGGGGGTGTGAAAAAAAGGGCAAGGCTAAATCGTCACAGTCTTCTTGGAAGATAAAAGGACATATCCCAATATGTCTACCTAAACTGTGGCAAACGAGGTCACTGGAAGCGTGACTACCGTATGGACAAGGCAGACATGAAGGAAGTGAAGAGGGCAAGGTTCCGGCTTCAGGTATGTTTGTTATAAACATGTCCACTGCTGGTTTTAAAATTGGATTTTAGATACTAGATGTGGTACATAAATATATATATTGATTTGCATGATCTGCTGATTAGCAGGAGACTGGCTTCAGATGAGATTGACCTACAAGTCGGAAACGGGACGAGAGTCGCTGTTTTGGCCATATGAACCTAAGTTTTTGAACTTCCCTTTGGGCATGTACTTAAATTAGGAGACTGTTATAATGTACCTAGTTTGACTAAGAATATTATCTCTGTATCTAGTTTAACCCGTTGGGGGTATACCTTTATGTTCCGAAACACCAGGTGTTTTGTCTATAAAGATGATATTAAGATATACACATTAGATGTGAATAACTTTCTTTATATTTTGAATATAAATGAATCTCAAACATAAAACATGACAAACAAAAGGCTCAAACTGAGTAAATCAAATTAGACTTATTTGTGGCATTGTTGTCTGGGACACATTAACACGACTCGTATATCCACACTTTCGAAGAATGGATACTATGACAGATTTGATCCTAATTCAAATGATGTCTGTGAATCTTATTTATTAGGCAAAGTGCCTAAAACACCTTGTACATGGTAAAGGTGTACAAGCCACCGATCTGTTAGCCCTCGTTCATGGTGACGTATGTGGGCCCATGTCTAGCTAGGCTAGAGGTGAATATGAATACTTCATAACCTTTACGGATGTGGCATCGCGTTACGGTTATGTGTATCTTATGAAACACAAGTCATAAACTTTTGATAAATTCAAAGAGTTTCGACACGAAGTATAAAAACAGACTGACAAAGTATTAAAACATTACGGTTGGACCATGGTGGATAATACTTAAACATATGAGTTTCAAGATTACTCGAAAGAGTATGGTATTCTTTCACAGTGGACTCCTCCCGGAACACCTCAGTTGGACGGTGTGACCGAACGGAGAAACTGAACTTAGTTGGACATGGTAAGGTTTATGATGAGTCGCTCTGAGCTACCAATTTCCTTATAAGGATACGCATTAAATAGTGCAGTACTTATTTTGAATAAGGTTCCATGAAAATCTGTTAGACAGACTTCATATTAGATATGAACAGGAAAGAAATCGGGTTTCTCATTCCTGAAGATTTGGGAATGCTGGGCATACTTTAAACGTTTGGATGATACCAAACTAGAACACAAATCGGATAAGTGCCTATTTGTAATTGGTTATCCTAGGGAAACAAACTCCATAACTCACAAGAGAACAAAGATATTTGTTGCTCTCCATACGGTTTTCCTTAGAGGAATTCCTAAATGCAATGATAAGTAGAAGGAAAGTAAAACTCGATGAAAATCGGAGTGATACTATTCCAGGCACCGATCCCTTACGGAACATGAACAGTTCATCAGGGATGAAACTGTACCATAATCTTCGAATACACAAGAACCGCGTATGTCGGAGAGATTCAGAAAATAACCTGGGAGGTATGGGTTTCTGATCTCACCTCATGTAGATATTAATCTTATTGAGGAAGATGGACCGACTACGTATGAGGAAGTGATACAAGGTATCGACTCCTTTTATGGAAAAGTGCCATGAAGTCCGAAATGGATTCCATGTATACCAACCAAGTTTGGATACTGGTTGATGTACCAGAAGGCATTGTGCATATTGGTACTATATAAGTCCTCAAGGAAGACAGCCATAGATGGCAATATATATATGTATGCAGCTAGGCTTATACAGAAAGGGTATCGTCATCAACAAAGTGTCGATTACGAAGAAACTCTTTTACCTGATGCCATGATTAAATCCATTCAGATAATGCTTGCTAATGCTGCATATTTCATTTATGAAATATGGCAGCTAGACGCCAAAACCGCTTTCCTTAACGAAAACCTTTTGGAGGATATTTGTATGCAACATCCTGACGGTTTTGTCATGCCAAAACATGCAAACAATGCTTGCAAGTTAAATCAATCCATTTATGGATTGAAGCAAGCATTGAATTCTTGGAACCATCATTTTGATGTAATCATAATGGTATATGATTTAATTTAAAATGAAGATGATTCTTGTGTATATAAGAGGGATAGTGGGAGTGCACTGACAATGATTGTCCTATTCGTTGATGATGTATTGCTTCTTAGCAATGACATTCCCATATTATAATCGGTGAAAGCTTGGCTTTCATAAAATTCTCCATGAAAACTTGGGAGAAGCAAGCTTTATTCTAGGAATAAAGATCTACTGGGATAGATCTAAAAAGCCACTAACACTCTCCCAGAGTTCGTAAGTTTTGATATGTACGCAATCTGATGTCTCATATGCTTTGAACATATGCAGTCACAATCAGGCCCATCCAGGTGATGGTCACTGGATTGAAGTAAAGAACATCATTGAGTATCTTGGATGAACTAAGGATGCTTTCTGAGAATATGGCGAAAGGAGATGAGGTGACTAGGTTCACCGCTGCAAGTTTCCAAACCGATAAAGATGACTGTAAGTCGCAATAAGGGTACATATTTAGTTTGAATAACGGAACAGTGAGCTGGAAATCTTCCAAGCAAGATACTGTTGCCGATTAAACAATAAAGCGAAATATTACTCAGCTGAGGCAGCAAAAGAAGTATTTTGGATCTATAAATTTCTAATTGGATTATGAGTAGTTCTGTTAGCAGTTGAGCTGGGCTACAGCACAGGCTAAGGAACCGCGGTCTCACTGACGATCCAAGTATGTACTTAAACTGTTTCATCTGATTCGTTAGATCATACATCGTGGCAATGTGATAATCGAATAAATCTCATCAGATGATAACCTTGCAAATCCGTTGACGAAAGTTATTTCTCAGCAGAAGTTTGAGCGACTCGTACATAGTTCAGGTGTTGGACACTTGAGTGATTGGCTATAGGCCAAGTGGGAGATTGATTGATAATTATGACCCATAGCATCACTATTTTGTAAAGAACATGGTGTTCTTGTACAAAATTAACTTGTGACAAAGGAAATTGCTCTTTTATCATTTGTAATTGGATTACCTGGATATATAAATGATAAAAGTTCATACGATTAGTACCAGATTAATAAGATATGAGACAGTATTAATCCACAAAGGTTTAATCATTAAATATCCCTAGTCGTAGTATTATCGAGACTGGACATCGATAATGCGGAATAGGCTAGTATTACACTTGTGCGCGTTATGGAAGTTTAACGGGTAGGTGTATATGGTCTTAACTTGAGATTTGCATCGCTAATACTTGCGAAAATCAATATACTTTGGTTTTGGCCATCCGAGGCTCTAACAGGTTCTGTGTAAGCCTCTTCTGGGTATACTGAAAATAGTAGTGTATTGGGTGTGATGTCAAGATGGAAGTATCATTTCAGTCATATGGAGATGAAGATCACTCATGGATACAGAACTGGTACTCTATAGTGCTATAGCCATCGGGAAAGTATGACTAAGTCATGACTTTCCGATTATAAAGAGACTAGTTGCTAGTGATCCGATATATGCTTCGTACGGGGTAGACACAACTCCAGCCCCAGGCCTAGCATGTGACATCCGATATTGGATCGTAATATGCAATACTATGTATACTACGTCTGATATAGATTATATATTCCTTAAAAGAATATTTCTGGAGAATTGGGTAGGCACGGTGCTTTGCTAGAAGCCAACCATGTCTTGTAAATCAGTAAGAACGTGGTACGAGGTACGCACTTGTTCGGATTGTCCGATGACCGTATTCACTGCCAACATATCCAGGGATCTCTTGGGTCGCCTCCCAAAGATTCACCGATGATATTTGACTCGAACAGAATTAATCTGGGATTAATTATGAGAGAGAGAAAATTAATCTATGATTAATTACGGCAAGAATTAATCTGGGATTAATTCGACTAGAAGAGAGAGAACGTGATTAATTTGGAATTAATCGGCAAAGTAAATTTAATAGTTAAATTGGATTTTACTATTTAATTTATTTAATTGGGCTAAAATAATATATTGGATATATTAATTGAAATTAGGTTTCAAAGCGGAATTAAAATTGGAATTTAGAATTAATTCGTAAGCAACTTTCGTAATAATTCTGCTAGGCATTATTATTTAATTAAATTAGATTTAATTACGTTGCGACGGAAAATTCGTTTAGTTTAGAATTAAACGAACCCGGGCCCGAGCGAAGTTGCGTGTTGGATTAGCCGACTTAAATTTGGAATTTAAAAGTGGTGGGACCCACTTCACTTACATCAAATTTGGACATTTGATGGAAGTGGTTAGGCTTATTTCGTGGATTTGATTTATTGAAAGAAAGCTTGGCTTTACTTATAATACACTCAAATCAAATTCAACACTCAACCTTATTATATAAACCAAGTCAACTTTGGAAGTTGGAAATGGTTACTATTCACAACAACTTATTCTCTCTTCTTCCTTACAAAATGCAGAGCTTCTCTAATTCTCCCATGGATTTTGTTGCAAAAATCAAGCATGCTAGCACATTAAGGAGTCAAAGGAAGGTGATAGAGAGACTCACCCAAGTGTTGGAACACTAATAGAAGGCTTGGAGCTTCCATCTTCAAAGAAAAGTTTTCAAATTCATCCAAACCAATGTAAGTATTCCGCAACTTCCTTTGGTAAAATTCACACACGAATCACTCTTAGAAATCATTGGCATGTTCTAGGAACACTAACACGAACACTGCCCAAGCGTCCGGGTTGCCCCGGCTCGGCTGTTGGTCAGCCGGTTTGACCGTTTGCCCGTTACGCGTAGATTTATCGAAAAATATTTTCGTAAAATAGTTCGTCGTGTAACAAAATATATTATGTTATTAAATGTTAATAAATAATATATTTAAACTTATTTTAGTGAATTAAAATATTTGATATTAATTAATTCGCTCGGAAAAATTTTAAAATGTTTAAAAATCATTTTCGCCTTCCGCCACACCCTTCTGCTGCGCACACTCCAACAGTGGCTTGGTGTTAAAAAAACTCAGGACTTGATTGTTGGGTCCATAGTTCGAGTCTAGAGGATGTATTTATTGTAAGAGTCTGGGTCGGTCGAGAATTTTACCTGCTCTATTTAAACCTGAGTCAGGTGATTTAACGGCGGAGTGGTCACAAGATAGGGAATTACCATATGTTTAGAGCTAAAGTCTCATATTGATATTAAAAAAAAAAAAAAAAAAAAAAAAAAAAAAAAAAAAGAAGAAGAAGAAGAAGAAGAAGAAGAAGAAGAAGAAGAAGAAGAAAGAAGATTGGTGAAGAAGAAGTATAAACATAAAATATGAAGCACATCTTCTTCAACTATATAATAAATGAGAGGTTAAGTTCAAAATGTAATGCAATCTAAAAAATATATATATATAATAAAAATTATAAACTTCATTTTTTATATATTTTATATATGAAATATTTTCTATAATTAAATTTGGAAGGTGTGCATCGCAAGTGAGTGGGCCTCGGAGTGAGGCTTACATCTGAGATAGGTGGGGCCCGACGTGGACCTCCCCAAATATATATTTGTTAAAATTTTTCATTTTACTCATAGAAATTGCTGAAATATTGTCATATTTAGGGATGGCAATTTTACCACAAACCCGCAAACCCGCAAAAACCCGCCCGCAATGGGTAGGATTTGGTAAATATATTAGTGGGTGCGGTGCGGTTTGGTAATTTAAAGCAGAACCCGCTGCGGGTGCGGTGCGGGTTTGGTATTTAAGGAAAAATGCGGGTATCCGCTGCGGGTATCCGCATACCCGCAATATTATTTTTTATTAATTAATATTTTTAGGACAATATAAAAAAACCTTCATATAAAAACAACTAACAAAACCTAAACCTAAAACACTAATCCACAGTTCCACACTCCCACTCAGCCGCATCCCGCAACCTGTCCAACTGAAGATTTTTTGCATGACTATTATTGTTTTTCTTAATCATACTTGTTAATAAAATTATAATACAAAAATTTGGATTAAGTTCACATGATCAAACGGGAGAGGAGTAAAATAAACTAGTAATTACTACAACTTCAGTAGCTTTCCTGCTTCTTCATTACACTTACACCACTTGAGCCTTGTAAGCATCACTTTCAATACACTTAGCATAAAAAATATGACCAAAGATTGGTGATTACTTTTTAGCTTATTGTCGATTGAGTTGGCTAACTTTGATCATTATAATTATGAAGGGAAAAACTCGTTTTAATTATGTTTATATGAAAAAATAAACATATGGTATCGAGTCTTTCATACATTATGTTATATGTGTATTGTATATACATACATTGCATGTTGTATATGTCAAATGAAAAACAAATATGAAAACTATAGCTAGCAATTAAAAATAAATTATTTAATTAAAAAAATTATATTATTAAGAACATAAAGTAATTTAATATTTTAAAAACCCGCAAAAAATCCGCTGGGTACCAGTGCGGGTTTGGTAATTTATTTTTATATGCGGTGCGGGTTTGGTAATGAAACTTAAAACCCGCAACGGGTATGGTGCGGGTTTGGTAATTTATTTACATATGCGGTGCGGGTTTGGTAATGGCAAACCCGCACCATACCCTACCCACTGCCATCCCTAGTCATATTGAAGACAAATTGCTGACGAAAATTTCATTGGAATTTCGTCACTAATTACCAATGGATAGAAAAATTAGTCGGTGAATTTTTTATCAACTAACCATTTACCGACGGATGTTTTTTCTTCAGTATTTCGTCAGTAAAAATTAATCTAGTTTTTTTTTTGTAGTGTTCATGAATTTAGATATGATTGGAGGTAAAAAAAAAAAAGTATATTTGTTGATGGTATTTTCGGGCACTATGATATTTAAAGCAGCGCAACGAGGATAGAAGGGTAATTCCCTATTTGGGTGAGATCGTTAAAGCCAATCCGACCACTTTGCAATAAAAGAACAAGCACCTTACGGTTTCAAACCGACCACAACATATATAGACCGAGCACTTTATGACCGGTAACCGAGCACATTTCTGTTCAGATAACCGGGCACTATCAGGTCGACAACAGCATTCTCAGTACAAAGGACTATCATGACCGACCTCATGAAGACCGACCAGATGGCGAGATATGCTCAAGAAGATAACACCCTATTCTTGCGAATAAGATAACAAGTTATCCTACTTTCACAAGGAAAAGTAATGAGTCAGAATCCAAAAAGAAATAAGAAAAGTGAAGGCAATATTAGACTATGAATCCTTGCAAAAGGAGGACACTGATTCGACCAGGAATTCTTATACAAATAGGAGTTTGATTTCTGTACTATTATAAAGAGGAGGGCAGAGTATGTGTAATGGCATCAGAATCATCAAGCTCTGACTTGTAAAAACAAAAAAGAGATCGGAAAAGCATGTTTGAGTAATAAAAGTATCATCCTGCTTGTGTCCGTGGACGTAGATTGGATACAAATCCACCGAACCACGTTAAACCCCCTTGTTGATTGGTGTATTTATCTGTTTTCTGCTAAATTTGCCTTTGGTCCCCCATAACCAAACAAATTCACTATTGAAGGAGGATTTTCTCGGGAGTGATATTCCCATATTGCCCTGAGACCAAAATCCACCGTCAACAATATTAATATTTATTTATTAATGAGAACAATATTTAGATTTATTTTGGAGTATGATGACTAAGCACATGTTTATTTTGTTGCGATTAAAAATATATACTGAATAAATAATTATTTATAATTTTTACTATATAATTTTATTTTATATTTAAAAAATCACAGTATATTTTTCTAATAATTTGATGGTGGATAAAAGGTAAAAATTTTAACTTTTGCAAAACTTTATTTTTAAAAGAAATCATTTATAAGCGGATACTATTTAGAAAATTTCTAACAATCATGATTAAAAATGGTATTTTTTTCATTAACCAAACAATAAAAAATTACATTTTGATCAAAATATAATTTTCTCATCTCACCACAAGTCAATTAGACAGAAATTAAATAATTTTTAGTGTTTGCATAATTTTATATTAAATTAATTTTAATAATTTTCTAATTTTCAAAATAAAATTAAAAATAAAATTTATTAGGCTCAAAAGGAGCTGAAATCCCTTTTAAAACTCCTCATGGAGTCTCTCAAGTGTACAAATAGTAAAATTAGGCCCTCCTTTTATATGCATATAATTTTAAAGCGGTGAGTAATAGATCATAAATATAATGGATACATATCCTCAATTTAGGAAGATAATGAGAGTTATATAAGGTAAAAATTACTAAGAGATTACAAGTCTATAGTTAAATAGAGTTATGTACATCCATAAATATAAATTATCTTATTTATAACAAAGACATTTTGAGTCAATTTTAAATTATAATTTTTGCTTCTTTTCATTTCAGCTTTCGCTGCTTTTTATTCTTTTAATCTCAGTTGAAGTCGTGTATGTATCATTTTAAAGTTGTGGTTATTTTCACATACCTCTGGGAAATTATAATTTTTTTTTTTAAATGTTGAAAATTCGATTGTCAAATTATCTAATTTAAGTTTAAATATAATATGTAAAATGTTTGATTATCTCAGATTCTTACAAAGAAATATAATTATTGACCTCGAGTATAGGATTTGACAATCAAATTTTAAGTTTTTTACCATTAAGCTACACATTTTGAGGGTGGAAAATTACATTTTAAAAGAAAATATTCACATATTTTTCATAGACCACCACTAATATTATTTTTTTCAATCTAGTTAACTTTACAAAAATAAAATTACCTCTCAAGGAAAAAAAAAATGTAATGATAAAAGATTGCTAGATAAATTTATGTTACTATTTTTACTGTAATTTATTCATAAATTGTGAATTTTTCAAAACGGTCTTTAAGTCATTTTATCATTTTACACACATTTGGCAGTAAAGTAATAATATATATAAGTTTATCTAATAAATTTTTTGGGTTATTTTTGGTAAGGAATATATTTATCTTTGCAAAATCAACAAACAGGGTAAATGGATGTAAAAAAATAATACTAGGAAAAAGTAGATGAGAATACATAAATACTTTCTTTTAAAGTGTGATTTCCGAATACCCGAGGGATGTCTCTTCAAAGTTGTCTTGCGTTGTCCGAAAAAATAAAAAATTAAAAAGGTTAAAAAATTAAAAAATAAATAATAGCCGTCAGATTACAAATCTAACATCCTTTTTGGAAATTGAACGGTTATCCTTACATATCTCTTTCTCGCACTTCACAAAATCTCGCAAGAGAGAGAGAGAGAGGAAAAATGACGAAGAAAGTAACTATTTTTCCATTAAAAACAGAGTTGGTGTTTGGTTTTTGGGGAACCTAAAATTTTCTTCTCTCTTCTTCTCTTCTTCAGGAAAGGAAAAAAAAAAGGAAGAAAGTTTGGAGAAGAAGAGAGAAAAAACAAAGAAACCCATTAAAAGTTCTTTCAATTAAATTATTGTATATATATATATTTAATGGAATTGGATAGTATTGAGTGTGTGTCATCCACAGATGGATTGATGGAAGGGGATGAGATAAATCATCATCATCCTCATCATCACCATCAATTTGCATCATCAAAGCCTCACAATGCCATCAATAATAATAATGGCATCAATAGTACTGTGGGTCCAACGGCGATCGCCCCTGCCACCAGCGTTCATGAGTTGCTTGAATGCCCTGTTTGCACCAATTCTATGTACCCACCAATCCATCAGGTATTTCTTTTGGGTGATTACTTGTTTTGGATGGATTTGTGAAATTGGGTTCTGATGGCATTGATGATTTGATTTGCATGTGACTTGTGGGTTTTTGGTTTAAATTCGAGTTTTATTTTCTTTCATTGTCATAGATTTGTTGGATCTTCTTAGCAATTTTGGCACTGAATTGTTGATGTCAATTAATGAAGTATGTTGATCTGGATGGAACCTTTAGGGTATATACGATTAAGGATTTGGCTTCATTCATGGTAACTTAATTTGCCTGGCGTGTTTTTAAGTGTGTGGAAACGAAAAACAGAAGATACTGGTTGTGAGTCAGGGATGGCAATTTCGCCCGTAAACCCGCAAAAATCCACCCGCAATGGGTATGATTTGGTAAATATTTAAGCGGGTTTGGTAATTAAGCAAAACCAGTGGATACCCACTGCGGGTATCCTTTACCCGCAAGTTTAAATTTTTTTTTTTGTTTTATATCTTTAGGGCAAAAAAATCAAATTTTTTTTTGTATGTTATGAAAAAATTTCAATGTTTAATTAAAAAGATTGTATTATTAAGAGCATAAGGGAATTCAATATTTTAAAAACCCGCAAAAAATCCGTTGGGTACCAGTGCAAGTTTGGTAATTTATTTTTATATGTGGGTGCGGGTTTGGTAATGAAAATTAAAACCCGCAGCGGGTATGGTGCGGGTTTGGTAATTTATTTACATATGCAGGTGCGAGTTTGGTAATGACAAACTCGCACCAAACCCTACCCACTGCCATCTCTAGTTGTTACTGTTGAATGTAGGATATCGGAGTTGAGATTTGAATTTGAGTTTACGTTGTGGCGTCAGTCTAAACTTCTTCAGGATTCAATGAGAAACAAATTTATTTATGTTGGCCTGAGTGGATGAAATCAAACAATAAAGAAGAGTTAGACAATTTTGATACAAATATTACAGTGATAATTTTTGTTGACTTAATTAGCAAATTAGATTTAGGAGTAGCAACTGATGAGAAAGACGATGATATTAAACAAATAAAAGCTATTAGAAATTTAGAACAATTAAAAATTTGTGGTTTACAATCTTTTGATCGCTATGAAAATTTATTCTATAAATATTGGAGCCAAATAGGTAACCCTTTGATCAAGAATTATAGCTATGATCATTCAAGTACATAAGTTACGGTCAATTGCAGAATCTGAGCATAGACTCTAATATGAATGGTGTACTGGAATGAACCTAAAGTCGATTTCCAACTAAATTGTCACATATGGGATATGTATTCTAAATTCATAACTTTTGTTCCATCTGCAATTGAAGTAGCCAGCTGAAGCTCCTGCTGAAGTCTTTTGTTCCATCTTTTGTTCCATCTGCAAACAGTGTTTAAAAAAACGGTTGAGGCGCCCGCCTCGAGGCGCCGCCTCGCCGCCTCGCGGCGAAGGCGCCTCGAGGCGCCCGCCTTATGAGGTTTTTCTGAGGCGCCCGCCTCTCTGCTTGTGAGGCGGCCGCCTCAGGCCGCCTCACGCCAAATCGGCGTGAGGCGGCTTGAGGCGGCCACCTCACCAGCAGAGGGTTTTTTTTTTAAAAAAAAATTTTCTAAAATGAAACGACGACTTTTTGGGCTTCCAAAACGTCGTCGTTCCATTGAACAACTGAGTGGCAGTAGAGCACCTGCACAAAAAAGGAGCATAGACCAAAGTAAGCTAATCTTGTACAAATAATGCAATTTATATAATCAAATTAAAAAATAATACGACTTTATGTTATTTGTTAGGGAAAGGGAATGCTCCACAATTAGTGGATGAAGACAATACAAGTGAAGGAGGTTCTTTGGATAATGACCCATTTGATGATGACATAGATTTTGACCCAAGCTTCATGCCGCTAGACACTAATGATAGCTTATTTAGGGATTAGTTATCAATAATTTTTTGAACATACTATGAGTATGAAGAAAGTAATGTATTTTGGATTACTTATCAATAGTTTTTTGAACATACTATGAATTATGAATAAATGAATGTATTTTGGATTATTTTTCCGATTTTCGGATCGAGGCGCCCGCCTCACCGCCTCGCGCCTCAATGGCCGGCCGCCTCGAGGCGCCGCCCCGTATTTTTAAACTTTGTCTATTTCTCCAAATTTTGGAAAAATATGTAGATTGTTGTTGAAGAAAAGTTACGACAACCAATACAAAATGAAAACTAAATACGTTGGTAACCGTCTATTCAAATTAAGTAGGTAAGCCAACTTAGATGGTAGTACTTTTGTTGGTTTTTGATGTGAATAATTGTTTGTTGATGCAATTTTGTTATGCATTAGACTGGTTATATATGTGAATCTTCATGTTATGTTTCTAGAATTTGTTTCCTTCACTCAAGAATGTTTTCACTGCATGACCTCAGAGTGAAATGTTCATGTCTGAGCCTTTTTTTTTTTTTTTTTTAATGATGTGTGACTTTAATTTCTGCTATGAATATGTCAATTTTCATTCCTGTTGAAAACATTATCCTGTGCACATTGTGGATGGTAATTAAAATATTTATCTTTGTTCAAATATCCATTAAAAATATTGCCAGAAAAAGGAAATAGGTTATTGTCACTAGATTCTGAATTTTATCTGATTTTTTATACAATGCAACCCTTCTGCAGTGCCACAATGGACACACCCTTTGTTCCACTTGTAAAACAAGGGTACACAACCGGTGCCCCACTTGTAGACAGGAGCTTGGAGATATTAGGTGTTTAGCATTGGAGAAGGTGGCCGAATCACTTGAACTGCCCTGCAAGTATTACCACTTGGGTTGCCCAGAGATATTTCCATATTACAGCAAACTTAAACATGAGGCCTTGTGCACCTTCAGACCGTATAACTGCCCATATGCTGGATCAGACTGTTCTGTTGTTGGGGACATTCCATACTTGGTTGCCCATTTGAGGGATGATCACAAAGTAGACATGCACACAGGTTGTACATTTAATCATCGCTACGTGAAGTCCAATCCACGTGAAGTAGAGAACGCTACTTGGATGCTTACAGTAAGTGTATTTGATTAAAGATTCGTGAATATGCTCTATTCTTTTAACTTTTGATACAAGTATGATTTTTCGTGGTCAAATATTTTCTGATTAAATCCTTATGTCGTAGAACTTCTCAATTAACACCATAAAAAGATACAATTGCCACAGCTGCGCTTCTAATCAACTGTTTGAAACTTTAGGCACAATCATAATTGAAAGCATTTGTTTTAGTTTTCATTTACCTAAGACTGCAATCTTGCTTCATGTATTCTAAATGTGGATTATTTGTTCTCTTTGGTACTGGTTTGTATGTTTACGGCTTTGTTGTTGAAGAAAAAAGGATCAATGGCAATCATGTTATGAATGAGTTTGCGAGGTTGCTCGCCCAATCCATGTGATGATTAGTTGCTTACTTGAGGATATAGATGGATCAACCATATCCCTGCCTGTTGTGAAAGCAATTTTTGGTGCCGACAACGCTTAAAAAACGCATGCTGTAAACCTCTTTATTCATATATTTTTTCTCCTTGGGTCAGGTTTTCAATTGTTTTGGTCAATACTTCTGCCTTCATTTCGAAGCCTTCCAGCTTGGCACAGCTCCTGTTTACATGGCATTCCTCCGATTTATGGGTGATGAGGCTGAGGCTCGAAACTATAGCTACAGCCTAGAGGTTGGGGGAAATGGCAGGAAGCTCAGTTGGGAAGGAACTCCCCGAAGTATTCGGGACTGCCACCGGAAGGTCAGAGATAGCCATGATGGTCTTATCATCCAAAGAAACATGGCACTTTTCTTCTCTGGTGGGGACAGGAAGGAGTTGAAGCTAAGAGTTACTGGGAGGATATGGAAGGAACAACAGAATCCAGATTCTGGAGTGTGCATACCAAACTTAACTAGCTGAGAGGTGATTTTTGTATACAGTTTTTTTATTTTTGTTTAGAACATTTTTCTGGTGTGTGAAGCTGTGCAAAGTTTTCTGGTGTGTTTGTAACAGTACTGAGAATGGCTTTTTCAACTTCAGTAAATTGCACAAGCATTTTTTACTCTTTACCTTTAGCTTTTATTAGTATAGAAGTCTTTATGACTCGAAAGTGACCTGGTGTAAAAAAGAAAAAAACCCTCTAATAAAATAAACTGAAGTATCAGAATATTCAATTGCTTCTTCCGTCGTGTTTGCATCAGCTGAAGCATATTCTGCAACAGTAGCTTCCTGAAGATTCATTCCCAGCCTGTCCTTCAGCCCCAGAGGCAGCATCAGCAGCATTGATATTGTCAGCTGTCTCTGTTCCACCTTCTTGATCTCCAAACTTAGATGGAATCAAAGAAGAGATGGTAGCTTTTGCACTCTTCTTCGCTGCTTCTGCTTTCTGCCTTTTCTTATCCTCCATAAGCTTCACTGACTCCTCTTCTCTCCCTTTCTTCCTCAATTCCTTTTTCACAAACTCCTGCAACTCCTCACTAAACCCGATGCCATCTACTGTCCTAAGTATCTCATCCAATTCCTCCACATCACTCAATGCCTTCATCATAAACACATAACTCGCATCATCCGTCTTCAGCTTCTTCACCATTATATCAAAGAATGATTTTTCCTCATCAATCTTCCTCACTTGAACCAACTGATCAACCAAACTGTTATAAACTGCCAAATTAGGCCTCAAACCCGAGTCAAACATCTTCCCGAAATATGCGGCTCCATCATCAACCCTATTCTCCTTAAAACAAGCATCCACAACAGATCATAAGTATACTTATCAGGATTCACTCCCTTCTCAATCATTTCTCCATATAGCTCTTCAGCTGCAGCTAATATTCCATCCGTACACAACTGATCAATCAAATTATTGAATGACAAAGTATCAGGACTACACCTATACTGACACACGTTCTTGAAAGCCTCAATAGCATCCTTAAACTTCCCTTCCATACAATACCCATCAGTCGTCACATTACAAAAATTCACCGCCAATCACTCATCATCCTATCAAACAACTTCAAAGCGTCAGCTAACTTGCCATTCTTAAACAACGCATCAAGCACCGAATTATAAGAAACCGCACTCATTTTCACACTCGAATTGAGTCATTCCTCTTTATCAGAGTCATCCATTGCACTATGATAGGTCAATAGATCATCTACACCATCGCTGAAAGCGACAACTTATGTCTCTCCAACTCCTAGATAACGATCAGGTTGTCGTACCTATATCTGGAATAATCGTCAATATATGTGACAAAGTATTTCATAACCACGTAAGGCTCTTACTAGCTCAAGTGGTTGATTGACTCTTATTACTTTTCTAGTAAAAGGTCTCTTGGTCATCTTTCCTTTTAGACAGGATTCACAGACTAGTAAAGTTCCAAGCTTTAACTGGTTTAAAGCTCTGTTCTTTATCAACCTATCTATCTAATCAAGGCTGATATGACCTAGTCTAAGATGCCACAGATATGTGTCATCATGAGAAATCTTTTGCCGTTTTGTTTTAGGTTTTTCAACCTTAAACATTTCAGTGTTGAGCAGTGAATTATGTGTTAGCGGTCTTAACACATATAAATTATTTTATGAGTTTCATGTGCATATATTTAATCCATTTCTACCAATAATACTTAAATTACTATTAAAAGAAACAGAAAAACCATCATCCAAAAGTTCAAAGACAGAAATCAAATTCCTGCGAAAACCAAGAATAAACAGCACATTGTTCTAGTTTAAATAACTATTATTATAAAGACTTAAACTAGAAACTCCCACTGTTTTTGCTAAAACGACATCCCCTGTCCCGACTCTCATAGTATAGTCACCATCAAGGTCCCTCCATAAATCAAGTAACTACAAAGATTAACAAACATGGTTAATGGCTCCAGAATCAATAATCCATGCGGACTTATCATCCTCCACTAATAGAGGTTCGATAACAAGTAAATCATATTTACCTGTAGCCTTATTCGCTTTCATCTCAACAAGGTATTTAGGACATTTCCATTTCCAATGTCTGTCCTTGTTGCAGTGGAAACACTTTCCCTTGGGCTTGGCATCATTGGAGCCTTTCTTGTTCTTCTTCTTCATAGGCTTTTCCTTAGCCTTCCCAGTGCCTTTCTTTTGGTTCTTGGCATATTTAGAAGATTCGGCAACATTTGCCTCTCCACCGGGCCTACGAGGATCCACCCGCATGGACTCGTAATGGGTGAGCTCATTTAGCAGCTGAGTCAAAGTAAAAAACAATTTGTTCATAACATAGTTGCTTTTAAACTGCAAGAAACTATTCAGAAGAGTTTCCATAATCATGGTCACCTGGCTTCGCTCGTCAATACGAGCTCCATGGGTTTCAGCCGTATTGAGGTAGGTCATCATCATTAAGACTTGCTCTCGGACTGATGTCTCTTCCTTCATCCTAGCGGTCATCGCTGAGACCATGGCCTCATGACGTTGCCGCTCCAAAGGCTGCCCGAACATGCCCTGAAATGACTTCATCATCTGAGATGTTGTAGCAAGAACCTCGGACATCTCTGCTAGCAAGTAGCAGCAAGCCTTTTCATTAGCCGCGACCCATTTTTGGTAGGCATCATGCATAGCTTGGCCAAAGTTTCTAGCCGGCTCAGGATGACACTCCTCCGTCAGGACAAACTTAAGGGCTTCACTTACCAGAATGGCGTTCATGTTACTTTTTCATTTCACATAATTTTCTCCCGTTAATTTATTCGTTAGAGAGAATGGCAATTATTAGAGAAACCATGGTTTAAATAAAATAAAGTAAACATGCATTTAATATTCATTCATCGCATATTAAAATTATCAAATATTTAGGCATAAATTTAAACATGATGCTTGAACCATGAATAATGAATTAGAAACCTAAGAGAATTAATATGCCACGAAAATCTATCATCCCACAAATAAGTGTCGCCGTAGGGTAGGTCAAGTATTTGCATGATAGATCGAGACAATCTCAATTGATTCCGTTTCAAGGAATTTTGATTAACATTTAACCATTCCTTTGTGAATATGACCCGTTGTTTTGGAACCCTTAGACTTAACTAGTGAAATGCCGCCGTAGGATAGGTCAGTCACCAGATACATCTAGAGTCTCTATCTTCTCGGAATCCAAACTTGATATTGACCTAAAATGGAAACTATCCATAGGGGAACAAAAACAAAGCCGTCTCGAGGCTCCTTTTGAATCTCACGTTTTCGGACTAACAATGGATATCGCGGGATATATTATCGCATATCCCTCTCTCACTCACTATTTTAAAATTAAGGTTTTTATTTTAAAATATCTAATATTTTAATTTACTAGTGTCAATAAATTTATGCGCGGTTAAAACATAATTTTCATTTATACTAGTGCATTATTAGTTATCTTACTAATTTCAACTTTTAAATTTTAACTCACTAATATCTGTTAGTCTCTACTAATTATTTTACTCAATTAAACTAAGTAGGTTTAGTAACCTAATTTATTTTAACTCTTAAAATATTGGTACACTAATAAGTTTAAAATTTAAAATTCTAAAGTGGACAAAATTTTAATTAAACCATTTAATTAATCTAAGCACGTTATAAATTCCAATGGTACGTGAAGTTGTATCTCGAGTGCAGATCACATTGCCGTCCATTCGGAATCGGCTATGAAATTTACGTCCGGGATGCATTTATTAAGGCCATTATTTTAGAATTTTCAATTTTAAACCATTAAACCAATTAATCTAATTAATTCATCTTTCATGCATATCATATTCCAATTTAACCATTTTAAATTACATAAATTCATATTTTATGTCAAGAATATTCATGCATCCAAAATATGTTATGGCACGTGAAAATACAAGAGTAGGCACCTTATGATATATGACATGTCATTCAAATATTTCGAATTGAAACTTACATATAACAAAAAATAATTTTTTTCATTTACCGGACTCTTATTTTACCTATACTAATCTAATTAGCATCAAAATCTCTCAAGGCATCCCTTGGTCTTCAAATCTTACTCCATGGTTGTGTTGGCTCCTTTCGCGACTTTGGTACTCCAAATTACAAAGAATGAAATTTTACATAGGAAAATTAAATTACAATATCTGTAAACATTGGCCTTTTGGCTAACATCCCGAAAACCAAAAATAACATAAAAATAATAGCCGAAAAATTTACGATTAATGCAAAAGAAACATTCATCACATGAATCAACAATAAAGATTCATCTCATGAATATTACTTTGTGCCTACTCATTTAAACTTAAATATAATTATTTATATCTCATATAAAAAAATAAAAATAGTAACTTTAAATGAAAAGGGAAGGGTTAAGAACGCTTTTCAACCTTCCTTTTGATGCCAATTGTAGGAACCGATTTCCTAGCGCAGCGGAAGCGCCTTAGGAACTTGGATATGACCAGCTACTTCACTGAAATTTTACTTCTGTTTTTAACAAAATTTCAGCCCCCGAACAGCGGCTCAAATCTTGACTGTTTTGGACCCGAAATACGCCCGACTCACTGCCAAATCAGCCTCTATTTGTGTGAGCCACACCAGTGTTTCAAGTTTTTTTTTTTTTGTTAAAAATAACCCCACAACATTCTTAAAATACCCTTTAATGTTTCCCAATTTTTCTGGATTAAAACAAAATAAACAGAGCCCTGAAACCCAACACAAAGTTGCGACAGTGAGCAAAATCTGCTTACTACCGTGAGGTGATGTTGAGAATGAGAAGATGGTGATTTTATTTTGACACCAAATAGCCTTATGTGCTATGTCTCGTCACTAACAAAATATAGTGTGGGCTATACTAACGAATTAATTTCTAAACTCTTTAGAGTTTAAACTATTGTCACACAAGATTTTTCTTTGGTTTTTCTTGTTCTTGTTTTTCTTCGACTCTTGAGAGAAAAAGCTTAGAACATCGAAAGGTGGCTAGGGTTAGAATGAGATGAAATAGGAAAAAATAAAATCATATTTTCTTTATATACCTAGGATTTTTATTTCCAAATTAAATATTCTAAATTATTAATTTCGAGTTATTCCACTAAAAATCCGAAGTTGCACTCTCGTTGCCATAGATATATAAAATAAGCCGAACTACGTCAATGTCCATCAATATAGTCATTACATATAGATTGACTCTTCACGAGTATCTGATAATTAGAGTCGGGTCATAATGTCTGCTATACCCCTCTAATTATTTTTATCTTAAGTATCATTGATTCTCTAATGAACGATTTATTCATAATCATTATGAATGTTAATCTTTCTATTCGTAATAGAAAGACTTGAGCGCTCTAATTGTTCAAGTACCGAATCAACCCTTAAGGAAGATACTCTTCTACTTCTCGCAAGAAGGAGTGAACTCCCTATCTATGTAAAACATCCTCAGCTACACACCAAACCATGTCCCCAAAGTACATAGCTATTGGTAGCGATTGCTACACCAAACTCACCTTTGTAAATCAAAGGACATAGCCCGTTATGCAGGAGTTCGTAATACACTCAGGATTCAGATCAATCAATATATGACCAACTAGTAGATTTAAATGAGTTTCTTTATTTAACAAAAATTATAGGATACACATTTCTATCTGGGTCCAGTCCTATATGATCACATCATATAAAGTGTCTCCATTCTCATGTCACTACATGGATGATCATGGATCAAGGTTGCCATATAATTGTTGGATAATATGACCCATAGCGTCACTATTTCCACAGATCATTGTGTTGTTGTAGCAAATTAACTATGTAACAAGGAAATTGCATTCTCGTCATTTGTGATTAGATCACCATAGATATATAAATGAAGAGAGGTCCCTATGATTAGTTCCTGGATTGAGATGATATGAGACAGTATCAGTCCACGAAGGATTAATCATTAATATCCCTAGCCGTAGTATTATCGAGACTGGACATCGATAATGCGGAATAGGCTAGTATTGCACTTGTGCGCGTTGTGAGGGCACAACGGCATAGTTCTCATATATATAAGTATTGGATACTTGTGCAAGTGCGATAGGAGGTCGTGTTTCACCGATGGTACGGGAAACAGCTTCGTTCTGGATAGACCCTTCGGAATCCCATTGGTATTATGAATATGTGTCTATGGGAGGCCGAAATCAAGGTAGGTGTGTATAGTCTTAACCTGAGACTTACATCGCTAATGCTTACGACAATCGATATACTTTAGTTGAGGTCGTCTAGGACTGTAACTAGTTCTGTGTACGCCAATGCCGGGTATATTGAGAATCGTAGTGTATTGGATGTGATTGCAAGACGGAAGTATCACTTCAGTCATATTGGAGATGATGTCACGCAGGATACGGTATTAGTGCTCTTAAAGTGATGCGCATCCAATCGTGATATTATGACCAGGTCATGAATATCCGATTATAGAGACTAGTTACCAGACATCCGACATGTGTTTCGGACGGGGCAGACACTTATCCAGCCCCAGCCCTAGCACGTGATTATCCGATACTGGGCCGATATACACAATACATTAGTATACTACGCTTGATACAGATCTTAATATTCTTTAATGGATATGTCCGGAGAATTAGGTAGACTTGGTGCTTTGCTAGGAGTCGACCTTGTCTCGTAAATCGGTAGAACGTAGTACTTGGTATGTACGTGATTCGGATACTCCGACGACCGTATTTACTGCCAGATTATCCGGGGATCTCATGGGTCGCTTCCCGATAATCCACCGATGACGCACAACTCGCACTCTTGAATAATCTGGGATTATACAGAAGAGAGAGAGAAAATTAATCTAGGATTAATAACGGAGATATTTTATCTGGGATAAAATGTCGTCTAAAGAGAGAGAACGATTAATTCGGAATTAATCGATGTATTAATATATTCGATATATTAGACGAAATTAGATTTCGACGCGGAATTAAAATTAGATTTTAATTCGGGCAAACGAGTTAATTTAGATTAATTCGTTAGCGACGTAAATATAATTTCGCTAGGCGCAATTATTTATTTAAATTCGATTTAATTAACGTCGCGACGTAAGCTCGGTATTTCGGAAATATCGAACCCGAACGCGTGAGTGCACGTGGGCCCACTTTCATTTGGAAATGTGTGGGGCCCACATGACACATGTCATTCTAATGCTTTGCATGTAGATTGTGTACATTGCACTCAAAGTCATTGCATGGAGTTTGAGTGTTTGACACTCTAAGCCATTGCATGTTATGTGTCATAATTTTATTATTAATTTAATGAAAATTATGGCATAAATATAAATTGATTTTTGGTAAATCAATTTTAATACAACACACAATTCTATCTCTCTCAAATCCTCTCTTCTCTCACGCCCAAAAACAGAAAAATGGACTGGTTTGGAATCAATTTTGGCGTGAACAAAGGGAAGCCAAGAGTGGTTTCTCATGGTGAGAAATCAAGTGCTAGCACACTACGAGTCTTGCGAAGGTGGTAGGGAGGTTCAACCATGAGCCGGGATCCATCCAACGAAGCTAGGAGCTCAATTTCTTCACTCAAATTTCTGTTTTGCAGTGAGCATGGACTGGTTGCAGTAAGCTTACCAAGGCAGTACGTTTTTGGCATGATTCATCTTCAAATCGACATAACCGATCAATGTGAGTATTCCGCTACCTCCGTTGGTGTGTTCACACATTATTTCATGTCTTGATTTGATCTTGGGACCTTAGAAATTACCAACAATAATTATATAATGGACTGCAATTATAGATAACCGAAAATAAAGTACCCGTTTTGCTTGCTATCAATGGACTATTTTAGATTACTAACTTCATACTTAAATCCTCTTGTGTATGACACTCATACACTAAGTCTGAAGGCACATGAGTAATCTAGGGTAAACACGATAATTTACAATATGCAATATTAAATAAACACTTTTGATAAATGAATAATGCATCTTTTTATTTTATAAAATATAATTTCTTTTACATTACATGAAGCTTTAGGGCGTATATCCCAACACTGCAGACTTTAGGAATGGGGTGGAAGTGTCATAGACAACTCCGGGAATCGATTAGAGCCTCGGGAATGAGGAAAAAACATGAGACATCTCCGGGAATAGGGTGCAGACCTTAGGAATGGGGTTGAAACATCACAGACAACTCCGGGAATGGAGTAGAGCCTCGGGAATGAGAGGACTCTAGGCATGGGGTGTAGACTTTAGGAATGGGGTCGAAGAGTCACAAAAAACTCTGGGAATGGAGTAGAGCCTCAGTAATGAGGATCAAATAGCTGACGACTCCAAGAATGGGGCGTAGACGTCGGGAATGAAGTTGAAGCATCACAGACAACTCCGGGAGATGAGTATAGCCTTAAGAATGAGGACAGAAGATTGAAGCATCTCATAGCCGGGATTGAAACATCTCACCACTGATCGAAGCATCGGGGGACCTGATGATCCATCAACTATCATAAAGTTACATACCGGGATCAAAATATCTCACCACCGATCAAAGTATCGGAGGGTCCATCTATCAACAAACAAACTATTACAAGGCCAGGTAAGTCCAACGACGCCAAACAAACCGTGTAAGTAAAAATACATTCATGACTTTGATAGACTTTTCATTGTCACACACTGCACAAGCCTACCAAAATGAGGGCGACTGTAGACATTGTATTTTTACACATAGCTAAATGATTAATCTTGTATGGGGGCACCATAAGAAGGTTCAGAAAGTTACAAGGATAAATGATGGGAGGGAATTAAACTCTAGAGAATTTGAAAAAATAGCCAAGTCCCGACCAGACATCACCTATGTTCCGCCAACCTTTTGCTCAGTCAATAATATCTGGCGGGATATTGATGAGTGGTATTTATACCACTCTTTCCCACTCATTTGACCTAATGTTTTGTATTGTTTCTCGAGTTTTATGAACGTTTTGATGTGTTTTGTTGTTATTTTACAGATAAATAAAGTTTGGACAGCACTGGAGGCAATTTGGGGCAAATCCGGACAAAAATGCGCCAACTGGGATAATTTTGTCTTCTGCGCGTCGCGCCGCGCATAGATTTGGCGTCGCGACGCCTAACATAAACCGGATCTGCTAAAGTGCGCCGTGGTCAACGGGTCAACAATTTGAAAAGTTTGACTTTGCTAACGTGCGCCGTGCCACGTGTCATCATCACAGAAGACTTGCTAACATGCGCTGCCACGTGTCATCATCTCAACGGTGCCGACAATCATTATCTATGCTAACGTGCGCCAGGACACGTGTCAACATCTCAACGGCCGTGCTAAAATGAGCCCATGCCACGTGTCAAAATCTGATGCTGCCGACAATCTTCTTCAACGTGACGTAAGCGATGACGTCATGAACAGTGCCACATCATCGGATCTCTTTGCCGCCTCGCCACGTGTCAAGCCACGATTGAGCCACGTTTCACTGTAGCGCGCGGCGCGACGCGCATCGAGAGTCGCGACGCGCGCACCCCATCCGCGCCTATAAATTCAGAACCAGATTTCAGAAATTTGTATCCCATCCTCTCTCTTCAAATCCTTCTAAAGAGAGAGTTTCTCTCTCTAAAAGTCTTTAGTTTTTACTTTTTTTTTAGTTTTGTAAATAATTTTAATTACTTTTTGTAATAATAGTAATTTTATTTTTACTTTTACTTTCTTTTACAGTTTTTACTATTTACTATTTACTTTTTACAGTTTTTACTATTTACCGTGATGAGGTAATTTCCTTATGTTCGGGTGAAAGGTAATTTCTTTTACTATTACTATTTAGATTAATCTCCCTTAAAAATAATATATTTACTATTTAAATCTGACTTAATCAGGATACCGCCAGATTGGTCGGTTGGTAATAAAACATATATTCCGCCTTTATGGCTGGTTATTTTGGTTCCGCCTTTATGGCTGGTTATTTTGGTTCCGCCTTTATGGCTGGTTATTTTGGTTCCGCCTTTATGGCTGGTTATTTTGGTCCGCCTTATGGCTGGTTGGTATTAATCACAAGTTTTTATATTATTTTAATGGGAGATATCTAAATAAGTAGTAGTAGAATTAATTCATTTTACCTTAACATTTTATTTTATTTTTACTTTTCAGTATTTTTATTTTATGTCTTTTATTTTATGTTTTTATTAGTCCTAGTTATGTGTTAGTTATCTAGGGGTTGTGATGACTTTTAATATCACTAGTTTATAAGGGATTATTTTATAGTTTGGGTAATTTATAAGTTTACTTATTAAGTCTTAAGCTTAAAGCTTCTTATTATCTGATCACCAATAAGATTGATATGGTAAATCTAAAATGAACTAGACATAGGGATTTTAGGTTCAGCCTTAGATTTAATAGCCCACGATCTTCCTTGAGGATAGATAACCCTTTAATAGATTTCCTTACAGGATAGGAATATACCTGTCAGGCGGGGGTAGCCATAATTGGAACTTAGACTTAATGAATCCAGGTAATGTGGTTGACATAGGAATATGGTTCAATTGGGTTATACTGGGTATTTGTAGTTGACCATCGGAAGAGGCTTTTACATAATTTAGTGTTCCAGGTTAGTAAACAGATTTATTACACAAACATAAAATAATCACTTCATCTTTTAAATGATATTAAAATAATTCACAACCTTATATCTTTTTATCTGTTATTTTCCTTAGTATTTTCTTTTGTCTTTTTATTTATTTATTTAGCAAATCTTCAATCAACCAAATCAATCAAGCAATCAATTTCATTCTCCCTTTTAATTAGATATTTGTAATTAAATAGATTCAATAATTAATAACAACAGTAGGAATTAAGTCCTCGTGGGATCGATATTTTTATACTACTTGAACGATACGTGCGCTTGCGTTATACGTGTGTGTTTACGCCGGTCAGATATATATTGAAAACCGTAAAATCCGAGCGGACATATGACAAGCTGTCAATGAGTGTATATATTGTCAATTACTGGAATCACATGATCTGATTAATGTCCGGCCAGACATAGTTTTGAAATAAATATCCGGTCAGATATGTATCAAGCTGTCAGCGAGTGTGAAGATTTTCAATTACTGAAATCATGAACCTAATTATTGTTCTACCAAATGTATATCTCAAAATAAATCTGACCGGACATAGATCGACTATAGCTGATAATACAAATTGACAATCACTGGAATTAGAGAGGGGATTTGATTTCCCCTTCCATTTTCAACCCAGTCCATGCACTATAAATTAGTGCCCAAACTTTTCACAATGGGCGGGATTTGGAAATCTGGGTGGAAAACTCTAAATCCTGAAACACTGTCCTGAAATTTGAGAGAGAGTCTGAGAGAGACAAAAGAATAGTGAGAATAATCTATAAATTCCTTGGCATTCTCCCTTTCTGGCAAGCAATCCAGCAACCATCCAGCATTCAAAGGTATTTTCTAAGCCAACTACACTTAAGGTATGACCTGAGGGCTTCTTGGTCTTTATTTCTTACATTTTAAATTAGTATTCTGACACGATATCTCTGTGCAGACTTGATATATGTCTAGTCGGACATGCACAAGTTGTCAAAAAGGTCAGGTCGAATTGGAAAAATATATGATCATGTCTAGTTATTAATGTTTCATTGTTTTACTATTATTTTCTCTATTTTATATTCGTTGTTATGATTGCTATGTTATTTCTAATTTATTATAACTGATGCAATTGCATGATTCTGTATTTTGGTTTTCTAGTTCACGAAATATATCAGGCCATACTTGAGTTACTTTCGGTCGGACATTAATAATGTGAAACAATGTCTAGCCAGGCTTCTCCAAATCCATGCTGGTGAGACATGTACGATATTTTATTTAATTATGGTTTAATTACTATTGTTCTGTTTATAGTCGTTTATTTAATCCTATGTTTTATTATTGCTGTTAAATTATTGCTAGCTATGCATATTTATGCATTGCTTTTTCTTTCTGGTTTATGAGGAATATCCGGCCATATATCAATTACATGAAAAATATCTGATCAGGATTCACCGAAGCCAGGTCGCTGAGATATGCACAATGCTCTATTTGTTAGTATTATATTATTACTTTTAATAATTCATGGTCATTTGTTTATCAATTTTGTTTTCGTATTGTCTTTATTATTAATTGAATGTGCCATTGTATGATTTAAATTGTCGTTGTATGTTGTTGCTGTTGGAGTTGGTGCTTGGAGCGCCAATCCAAATAATATATTGTATATTATATTTTATTATTTGTTAATAAAATAACTACTTTTTCATTTCAAACCATGTTAATGGTAATGTCATTATGCATATTAGATTGATATATAAATATGCTAAGAATGACATCGATATTAGAATAGTCATGTCGTAATACTGGACACTGGGTGGTCCGATATTGAGATAGTATTACTATTATAAACTATTCTTAAAGTAAATATTCATAGTCGTTGGTTTTGGAATATGGTTGAATTCATATAACTTAGATTACTAGCACATGTCGTATATTGAAATTGGAGTTCCAATAATTTAACCCAATGTACCATGAGCAAGAGAGTCTCCTATAGACATGTGGGTATTCATTGGAGCCAATACTGAATGGCTCACAGGTGATTCCTAATAGTTGGAAGTACACACCACCGTCAATAGGAATCTCCTTGAGTCGAGTAGCATATTTGATCCTTTGACTATGGGATATCATTGATTTTGTGTGTGATCCTTCACACTTTCATGTCATATATGTCAGAGACCTTTCATGGTATGATCTCTAGATGTTCATTGGGTGTGGACTGATGCACTCGTTAATCAAGTGCGTACCTTAAGGGGTTTAGGCATCTATGTATGTAAGTCACGATTCTTAGGACTTTGGCCAAAGCCGATCACCTAGGGGGATCACATATACCAAAAATGGTGTTATGATTAGTTATAAAGAATCGTGAACATGTCGACATGTGATCTGCGCCTTGGAAACTTGACGGTGCAATATATATTTCCTAAGCACAATTCAGATAGCCTACGACAGAGGGATTGTTAAAATATGTGATGACCTTGACTTGTATAGTTCAAAAAGTTCATTCATGTTCTTCGCAAATTCGGAGATGGCCATATTGCGTATATATATGCTAGGCTTATATGACAAACGTGTCTGGTCTTAGAGAGTCCTACAATATAAAGTGTACTCGTTGAGCACTTGGCCAGCCGATAAATTTTGATAATAAATAATATTTTATATTATAATTATCAACAAAAAATAACTAAGTGTTATTAGATAACATTAATTATTTACTTTGACTTAATTAGATTAATTGGATTAATCCAAAATCACACAAGGGCTTTGTTATAATTTCATAAATATCTCTACGATTGGAGGATATTTTGGTAATTATAAATATATAATAATAGGTGTATTTAGCTTGATTTGGATTAAATCCAAGTGGTAGACATTGAACAAATCCATTGATTAAACTTTGCCTTGATTTAATTAGATTAAATCAAAGTGGAAGACAAAAGTGATTAGTCACACCTAATTATACATATTTGGACAAATTGGATTAAGCCCACCTAAAATTTGATTAAGACTTTTATTAATTAAAAATTACATAGGTTTTGCTATAAAAGGCAAGCTTGAGCAAGTTTTTAATCAAGTTTGTGAAAGTTAAAACAAACAAGATTTAGAAATATTAGCCTAAGTAAAAAAAAAATATTTAGAGAAGCTTTGGAAGTTCTCTACAATATTTCAGCGAGGAGAAATCAAGATTGGATCTTGGAATCAAGCTTGGATTTTGGAATCAAGCTTGCTAGCATTGGAATCAAGATTTGGATCTTAGAGTCAAGCTTGCTAACTTTGGAATTTCTCGACAACATTTCAACAAAGAGAAGAAGATTGGATCTTGGAATCAATATTGCTAGGTAAGTTTTATCTTCTCTAATAAGCTATGTTTTTGTATTTGATACATAATAATATAGCTTGCAGTTGAAATTAGGCTAATAAATTTGTGTATAGATGTTTTGAAAGTATAAACACAATATGTTTGTAATTGGGTCAAATATGTTCATGTTGGACATGAAACATAAAATTAGAATTTGGAACTCTAGATGAAAGCTTGGTGCTATAGCTACCAATCTAGAATCACTTGACCACATTTGAGTGACCTAAAATTGTTCATGAGTCACTTCACTGTGGTATTCTAATTTGGTTTGTATTTTAGATTCAAAATTTACACATGTGCGTATTTTGAATAAATTTATATTTTTGTAAAAATATTTGATATTTTAAAAAAATATGATTTTGTTCTTTAATATGTGTTGATGTTGGTTTTGATGTTAAAAATTAAATTTTGGTTGTTTGGAAGTGTTTAGGGAAGGTTGGAATAAAATTGGGTAAAAGACTCAATTCCAACAGCTCTCTGTTTCTAGAGAGCTAATGAAAGCATCAAATGAAAAAAATATGTTGGGCGCTACAGTGCGTTCACGGACTGTTGCGCGTGAGTTCACGCATGTGAAGCGTGCTGAAATTTATTTTCTCCCGTTTTAGAGTTTCCGGACTCCGTTTCAGCCTCGATTTTTTCCTATACATTCGTAATAGAATATATTATTTTAGTAAATTTTTTAAAAATACATACATGCTTGATATCCATGGGTTAGACCCACTTTCATTGCTCAGGATACCGATCCGACCCTAGAGGTCCCACAACCATCGCTACATAACGATATCAGAGCAGGTCTTAACCACACTATATATGTTGCATGTTTGATATGTATTTGAATCTATGCCTCTGTACTTTTAATTTAATTATGCATAAGTCATATTGGACATATATTCCATGTTTTAAATTAAATTTTTTATTTTGACACATGCATGTTAATGACCTGATTGTCTTAAATCTCCAGTGATTAGGTGATTACTTTATTTTAAGTAATAATATTAATAATGTTTGAGCGTTATTAGATAGTCCGTCTTTTCAATACGGAGATGAATGAGTTTTAATTACTTATGCTCAATACCATCATTATTGTGAGGGTATAAGTGGTCAGAACTTAGGTCGCTCCGGTAAAATATTAGATGTAGCGTGATAAGTCAACGTAGTCACCAAATACCGTCATTATTGTCAGGGTTTACTTATGAAGCTCATTAATGCACACTGATAAGTATACACCTGGAACAGGTCTGAATCTAATATCGTCATTATTTTGAGGATACGCAACGGTTCAAGACCAAACTTATGAGTCACATGGATGTGATTGACCTTTGAGGTCTACCTAATGAGTTTATAAAGGTCAAGACCGTCATTATTATGAGGCTGGAGTAAATGCAATGAGATCCACTTCCCGCTATGAAATTTGATTTCTAAATTTCTATTTTCTCATTAAGGGAGATTACTGAATTATGTAAAGTAGTGGGACGACACTAATAGATTTAAAATTTATAATTGTATTAGTGTTTTATATTGAAATGAAAATGTTCTACTTGTGTTTAATTGTTGTCTTGTAGAAGGCTGCCGCAAATCCATTAGCACGGCTTTTGGATTCTAATAAACTGAAATAAGCCTCAAACTACTTAGAGTATGAGATGAACATCCGTCTTGTTTGGGAGTCAAAACGATTGAGATATGCTGACTTTGTGATACATTCGATGCAAGCAATATATAAAGAACTTCATAACATATTACGCATATCAGGGCATGATTTGAAGAAAAATAATCTCACTTTGTACCTCCATGGTGGAGTAAGCTCTTCAAAGACTTCTAGGAAGTCTGTGAAGATTAAAATGGGAAATAATAAAATAAACTCCAAGAAGCAAAAAGCTGCAAGACTGCATAAAGCTCGTGATGCATGTCTACCTTGTAAGTCCGGACACTGGAAGAAAGATTGTCCATAGCCAAAATGTAAGGCATGTCCCTCATGTACGTTTTATATTTTTCCTATTATTGACATCTTATTAGCCTTAGATGTAAATAGTGGCTGGGTGTTAGACACCAGCAATCCCACTCATATTTGTAACTTCATGCAGGTCATAAGGGTTAAAAGAAGGCTGAACAAATAGGAGATCCAGCTTAGAGTTGGGAATGGCGAGATATTGGATGCCAAAACCATAGGAACGGTTGTTCTAGATCTCTATAATGGATGTAAATTAATTTTACATGATTGTTATTATGTATCATCTATTATCAGATAGATAATATCATTGCCGATATTGGATAAGGAAGGATATAAAATAAACATTAAAGATGGTGTTTTATATTTATATAATAAATGCAACTATTTGATATATAAATGTTCTTTATCTAACGGTCATTATGTTTTGGAAACATATAGAGATGTCTTTAATGTAGAGGAAAATACAAGTAACAGATCTTATTTAAATAACAGTGAATTATGGGATTCTCGCCCAATATAGCACACCAGGAACTCATAAACACAATGGTGTGTCTGAACGGAAAAATAATACTTTATTAGATATGGTGCGGACCATGATGAGCTATACAGATCTTCCATATTACCTTTGGTGTTACACTTTACTTACTGCTGCCCACATACTTGACAGAGTTACGTTGGAGGAGATTTTTACAATGCTATCTTGGGCGAACTTGAACATACACCAGAAACCAATTGGATTGTTCAACGCAGATGAATTTTATGATTTTCTTTGTGTATTTCTTGATGATGCCCGGAGAAATGGGTTCGTGTCAAAACCTCTGAAAGAACTCCTCTTCACTGCCAGAACTGCCCAGGATTTAATTGACCAAATCTTAGCCTTCAAACCATAGATTGACCTTATCATTTCAAAGATAAAATGGTCTGATGATGATCGTGGTAAGAAGCGTCGAATAAATCTGGATCTCAACCTTTAATTTCCTTTCTAGATGTAGAATTTCAGCTAACCAGGTACTATCTTCTGAACTCAGCTTCTACTTTTTAAGACATTGGGGACAATGTCTCATTTAGGTTTGGGGGTGGGGAATAGTTGATTAGTATCTTGTTTGTATGTTATTTGTATGTTGTTTTTAGTCCAAAATTTTTCGAAAAATACAAAAAAAATTGAAAAATTTTCAAAAATCAAAAAAATATTTTGTGTTTTTGTGTTTTTAACTTGATTAATTGGGTGAAATTGGTGTGAGATAGCTGTGTAAGGAGTTTCCACTCCTGAGACGTATCTCAAACCTATTTCGGAACAAGTTAATTATTGTTTATTTCCTTTTAAATTATTTAATTTGCGAATTCTCCATAAAACTGACTAAAATGGATCTTTATATGCTCAGTTGACAGATATTATCAACATGCATGGTAACATACAGACATGAGCTGTAATTGAAAAGCTTGTAATATTCAGTGCTCTAGTTTAATTGGATGAAGCATCTCAAAAAGCGATGGGATAAAAAACAACGTCTGAGATCTGAGTTATTAAGTCTGTAAAGGTGTTTTAACACTTAGTGCCCTAAAGCCAACTGGTTTGGGAGTCACTGGCCCAAAGCTCGCTACATGGATCAAGGATGTTGCAAAAATATATAAATCGGAAGTCTGAGTAATTAAGTCCGTATGGGTGTCTTAACACCTAGTGCCCTAAAGCCAACTGGTTTGGGAGTCACTGACCCAAAGCTCGCTACATAGACAAAAGATATTGTATATAAATAAATAAAAATTCAAAAGAAAACAAAAATCAGAAAAATTATTCCATTGCTGCAAAAAGGTCTGAATTCTGATAAAACTTTAGGACAAAAATATTACTTTCTTCTCAACTGCACTTGTGACTATTGTGGGCAAAATGAGTTGATTAATATTTTGTTGGTTGTGTATATGGAGAATGGTAAATATAATCGGAGAATTTACTTATTCAGTAATTTAGAAAGAAAGAAAACAACTAGTAACTTGGAGTAGAAGTTTCACCTGCTTAATTACTAACTTCTTTATTCTATTTTCTCTTGTCTTTTTACTTTTGTGTGCATTAGTTTTATTATCTTTTTACTTTGAAAAATGTTTGTGGGTATCATTGCTGTAAACCCTCACGAGACTACAACTCGTCCACTAGGGACACCTATGGGTTTAAAGGCTTGTTGCATACGCTAAATGCAATCGTGATCCCTATGAAAGTGGCTTAGCTTAATTTTATTTTTATGTTATTTTATTTTGTGTTTTGCTCGAGGACTAGAAAAATGTTAGGTTTGGGGGTGTGATGAGTGGTAAATGTATCATTATTTCCTACTAATTTGACCTAATATTTTGTATATATTCTTGAGTTTTATGAATATTTTGATGTGTTTTGTGTTATTTTGTAGATAAATAAAGTTTCAGGACATTCTGGAGGTGATTTGGGGACAAAACAGTAAAAACTGACATCAAATGGCAAAATCGTCATTTAGCACAGCGCCGTGCGGCTCGCGTCGTGACGCCTAACGTGCGCCGGCCTGTGCTAACTTGCGCCGCTTCATGCTAAAATGCGCTGTGCCACGTGTCAAAATCTGATAAGTCTGCTAACATGTGATGGATGCTAACGTGCACCTGCCACGTGTCAACATCAGAGAAGATCTGCTAACGTGCACTGTGCCACGTGTCATCATCCTATGGTGCCGATAATCGCCATCTCCACATGTCAGCCACGTAGACGTCCACATCAGTAACATGCCAAGTCAATGTGCCACATCATCACCACGTCCTCATCAGCCAATCATTACATGCCACGTGTCGCAATCTTATAGTGCCGATAATCCACATCGTCATGTGTCACCACATCATTATCACGTCATCGCCACATCAGCACAATCATTCAACTCTCAACCGCCTCTGTCACGTGTCACATTATCACCTTATCCACTTGCCACGTGTCGAACTCTCCGCAAGCCACGCCGCAAATCACGCGCATCGCGTCGCACAAGGAGTTCGCGTCGCGACGCACGACACCTACTGACGCCTATTCAGCTCGAAATTTCAGTTTCAGATGTACCTTCCTCTCTGAATTCTCTGATGTAAATAAGGAGTTTGTATATAGTTTTCTTTTAAATTTCAGTTTTGTAATTAATTTTATTTACTTTCTGTAATAGTAATTTACTTTCTTTACTTTTTCAGTTTTTACTATTCAGCTATGAGGAGGTAACTTCCCTCTGCTAGGGTGAAAGGTAAAACTTTTATTACTGCTATTTAGATTAATCTCCTTTAATTATAATATATTCACTATTTAAAATTTGACTTAACAATGATACCGTTATATTGGTCTGTTGGTAATTAATTATAAACTGGTTTTAACCTGACTAAGCATGAATACCGCCTGGTTGGTCAGTTGGTAATTACCGCCTATATGGCTAGTTTATGGACAAATAATGATACCGCTTTTATAGTCGGTAGGACTTAATTTGACTTAATCAGGTTACCGCCTATATGGCTGGTTGGTAATATCACATAAGTTAATATATTATATTAAGGGAGATATATAAAATAATAGTGATAAAAGTAGATCATTTATCCCTAACATTTTCTTTTATTGTATTTTTCTTTATTTACTTTCCAGCATTTTATTTTTAACATTTTACTTTATGTCTTTTATTTTTAAGTTTTTACTAGCCCTAGTTATGTGTCGTAAATAAGTTAGTTATCTAGGGTTGTGATGAAATCCAATATCACCGGTTTATAAGGGGTTAAATTACAGTTTGGGTAATATAAAGATTTATTTATTGAGCTTTAATCCTAATGCTTTTTATTAACTGGCCATTAATAAAATTGAACTGGTAAACTTAAAATGAACTTGGAAAAGAGATTTTAGGTTAAAGACCTTAGACTCAATAGTCCACGATCTTCCTTAAGGATATATAAGCCTTTAATAGATTTCCTTACATGATAGGAATATACCTATCGGGCGGGGGTAGCCCTAATTGGAACTTAATCTTAAGGAATTCAAGTAACTTGGTTGACATAGGAATATAATTAATTGGGTTACATTGGGTATTTGTGTTTGACCATCGGAAGAGGCTTTTACATATTTCGTGTTCCAGGTTAATAAATCAATATATTACACAAACGTAAAATAACCACTTCATCTTTAAAAAGATATTGGAAGAAATCACAACCCTTGATAGTTTTATAAATTTGAATTTTCCTTAACCTACTTTCGCGTAATTTTATTTACTTGTTTTTTTTTAGTTTAAAGTCATCACCCAGTCAATCAATCAATCTGTTATATACTAGTAATCATTTGGCCTCATAAAAATTAATAGCTTAGGTTTTAAGTCCTCGTGGGATCGATACTTTTTATAGTACTTGAACGATACGTGCGCTTGCGTTATACGTGTGTTATTTTGCACCGGTCATCTACCTAATGAATATACGTAGGCGAGAACGTGCCAAAGCTGTGAGCTGAAATATATTCATGAGGTCCAACTTTCACTATTATGTTATAATTTGATTATCGCATGTTTTGTATTTTTGTCTGGGGATTACAGTTTTGCATGAAATAGTGGGAGGGGAATTTTTAGATTAAAATCCAAGATCTATTTAATGCTTTTGATATAATATGAAACTATTTTATCTGCTAACCGTTGATTCGCTGTCTATTTGATAAATTTATGATGGCGGCACCTTCGACCAATCCTTTTGCTCGTATGCTTGATACAAATAAGCTTAAGGGCGTTGAGAACTTTGCGAATTTGGATATGGATTTGAGGATTTTCCTCGGATCCGAAAAGCTGGGATTCATTTTGGAAGGTCCATTACCACTTGCTATATCAGAGGATGCATCGCCTGAAGAGATGGAGACTTTCCGTAAATGGAAAGATGATGATTTAAGGGTTAAATCATTCATTCTCAATTCTCTTTCTTCTGATCTGAAGAGGCAATACTTTGAGATGCACGATGCATATAGCATGATGACACAACTTCGTGAATCGTTCATGAACTAGGAACATGTCTTGGTTCATAAAGTTGCAATGGAAATGTTCCATTCTAAACTTGATGAAGGGCAGGCTGTGAGCACACATGTGATTCATTTGATCGATTTGATCGAGCAATTAAGGCGCATTGATTTCCCTCTCAATGATACTCTAGGACAGAGTGTCATACTTGGTTCGCTCCCGGCGTCATATCACCAATTTGTCCTATACTTCAACATGAATGAGATTCACCGCTCTTACCATGAGTTGCATATCATGCTTCTCACAGCATAGGAAGATTTAAAGAAAGGAGTTCTGACTCGCCTTCCGAAACCCACTTCACTTTCCGCTTCTTCCGAATCTAAGTCGAAGAGGAAGAAGACAAAAGGAAAGGAGAATAAAGGTTTCAATATTCCTCCGCAGGCTAAGGTAGTCAAGCCCAAGAGAGTTTCTCAAGATAAGTGCCAACACTGCAGAAATTCGGGTACTGGAAAAGAAACTGTCCAGACAACCTTGCACAGATAAAGAGGGAAAGAGCATCGACATCAGGTACTTTTACTTTTCCTATTATTGATATCTCATTGGCTTGTGAAGCTATGACATCTAATTGGATTTTCGATTCTACTTGTCCTAGTCACATTTGCAATACGTTGGAGGTGCTGACGGAAAGTAGACGGCTGAAATCTGGGGAGATGCAGTTGTGATTCGGGAGTGGTGACTCTCTGGATGCGGTTGCAGTGGGCATATGTGAGATTCCATTACCCACTGGGAGACGTTTGTTGAATGACTGCTATTTTGTGCCAGGATGTGTGGCGAATATTATGTCACTTTTTGTATTAGATACTGAAGGATATAATGTAAATATTAAGAATCGTTCTTTGTATTTAAATGATAGAAATAATATTCAGATCCTTTGTTATCTAAATGAGCATGGTCATTACATATTACATACCTCACAAGATATCTTTAATACTGAAATTAATAAACGTAAAAAATTTGATATAAATAATATTGAACTGTGGCACATGAAATTGGGTCATATAGGCGTGAAACACCTAACCCAGTTGGTTAGGAATGGTTTGATACATGATCTCACTATTGAACCTTATCCAACTTGTGAATTTTGAATTCGAGGTAAAATGACCAAACCCTCATTTTTGGGTGTTGGACACCGAGCCACTGACTTATTATAACTCGTACATTCTGGTGTATGTGGTCATATGAGTGAGACTGCACACAATGGTTTTTCATACTTCGTCACCTTTACCAATGATCTGTCACTGTACGATTATGTTTATCTGATGAAACATAAATCTGAAACCTTTGAAAAGTTCAAAGAATTCCGAAATAAAGTAGAAAAATAAATCGATCAATATATTAAATGTCTTCGATCTGATCGAGGTGGTGAATATATGAGTGGAGAGTTCACTGATTAATTAAAGGAGAATGGGATTCTCGCTCAATATACTCATCCAGATACTCCACAGCACAATGGAGTGTCAGAGAGGAGAAATCAGACATTATTAGGTATGGTCTGATCGATGTTGAGTTGTACAGATTTGCCCTATTACTTATGGGGTTATGCTCTTTTAACTGCCGCACATCTTCTGAATATGATTCCTTCTAAAGTTGTTCCTACGACTCCGTATGAGATATGGACCGGTAGGAAATATAATCTTAGTTATGTTAAGATTTGGGGCTATCATGCATACGTCAGGATGGCTCAACAAAATAAGCTTTTGCCTCGAGGGCAGAAGTTTATGTTTGTTGGATATCCTTCAAATATGAAATGATATTTATTCTATGATACCGAGCATCAAAATGTGTTCGTAGCTCGCGTGGTAAAATTTCTAGAGATAGAATTTTTGTCTGAATGTGGTGATCATAGACATGTTGAACTTGATGAAATACAATCTAATACCAATGAACCAACGAAGGAACCTAAAGTTCAAAAAGATGAAGAACTTTCAACACACACACTCTCTAGGTCACAAAGGGTATCTAGACCACCTGAACGCTTGTATTTGATACAAGAAAAGAGTCTCGATGTTCTCTTAGTTGAAGAGACTGACCCTTTTACCTATAGAGAATCGATATTGGACATCGACTCCGTGAAGTGGCAAGACGCCATGAAATTCGAGTTAGACTCAATGCATGTTGTAAATGGATTTACAAAAGGAAGCGAGGGCCTGACAGAAAGGTTGAAACCTTTAAGGCTCGACTGGTAGCTAAAGGTTACTCGCAGCGACCTGGTTTCGACTACGATGAAACTTTTTCGCCAGTTGCGATGCTAAAGTCTATAAGGATTTTGTTGTCTATTACTGCATACCATGATTACGAGATTTGGCAAATGGATATCAAAACGGCTTTTCTAAATGGATTTCTTAATGAAGAAATCTATATGGAACAGCCGGAGGGTTTTTCATCCAGCGAGAACTCGGGCACGGTATGTAAGCTTAAAAAGTCCATTTATGGACTTAAACAGGCTTCACGAAGTTGGAATTTTCGATTCGACGAGATAATCAAATTGCCTGGTTTTCTCAAGAATTCAGAAGAATCATGTGTGTATAAAAAGGCTAGTGGGAGTATGATGGTATTTTTAATTCTCTATGTTGACGACATCTTTATTATTGGGAATGATATCGGGATGATGCAAGGCGTCAAAGCTTACCTCTGTAAGAATTTCTCCATGAAGAACCTGGGTGAAGCTTTTTATGTCTTAGGCATAAAACTCTATAGAGATATAGAAAGGAAGGTTATTGGGTTATCCCAATCAACATACATAGATAAGATCTTAGAACGGTATAATTTTGGTAACTGTAAGACAACAAACATACCATTCAGACATGACTTACATCTTTCAAAGAAGATGTGTCCACAAATAGAAGATGAGAAGATTAGAATGTCTAACCAGCTTTATGCTTCGTGTTTGGGCAGCATCATATATGCCATGTTATGTACAAGGCCTGATATCAGCTTTGCAGTTAGTGTGACCAATAGATATCAGTCCAATCCAGGAAACGACCATTGGATGGTCATTAAACATATTCTTAAGTATCTTAAAGGTACTAAGGATAAGTTTATTATATATGGAGGAAACGAACTGCAAGTTAATGGGTATACGGATTCCGATTTCCAATCGGATCCTGATGATAGAAAGTCTACATCATGATTCGTGTTTACACTTAACGGAGGTGCAATTTGTTGGAAGAGTTCCAAACAGGGGTCAAGAGCTGATTCCACCACAGAGGCGAAATATATTGCAGCTTCTGAAGCTACAAAGGAAGTTGTATGGGTTAGGAACTTTATCACAGAATTAGGAGTAGTCTCAAGTATCGAGAATCTGATTCTGTTATACTGTGATAATATTATAACCATTGCGCAAGCAAAGGAACCAAGGGCGCATCAGAAGTCGAAGCATGTGGAATGAAAGTACCACATCATTCGAGAGATTGTGTCGCGAGGGGACATTATAGTGTGCAAGGTACCGAGTGAAGATAATGTAGCAGACCCGCTTACCAAAGCCATTCCTCCGAAGTTATTTGATAAATATATGGAGTCGATGTGTATTAGATACAATCGATATTAGCACTAGAGCAAGTGGGATAATTTGTCAGGGTTGGTGCTCAGAGCACCAATTTTATTATGTATTTCCTTGTAAATACTTATGTAATATTTTATTATGAATAAAATAAATAGTTTCTATTATATAACTTACTCTTATATATGGTAAAAACGTAACAGACCTTAGAATGATCAGTTATGATACGGTTACAATGACATCGACCTGTGACGGAGGGATTATACGTATGCAATGACATCGACCTGTATGGTTCATATAGTTTATCCGTGTTCATCATAATTTACGGGTGGGTAGATTATGGACACGAAATTGGATTTTGTGACAGATATGCCTGAACCTAGAAAGTCTCACTAATGAAATATACTCGTAGAGCACTAGGGCAACTTTTATGAGTAATATTGATTATTTATAAGTCGTTTAACGGTTAAACGAAAAATACATGCAAAATGACCTAATGGTCATTTTCTTAATCAATGTGTATTTGTATTTAATATTTGATTTTATTAAATACACATTAGTAAATTATCAAATTATGTTTTTTGACATATATGATTGATATATGTATTTTCATTATTTAATGTAAATATAATACATATATTTAAGATATTGTATTAATTATTTAATTATAAAAATATTATGTGATTAAATTAATTAAGTAAATAATATCTTTAGTCATCATTTACCTTTTAAATGGCTTAGTTTTATTGATTACACTTGTTGCATCTTATTAAATGTTGTAGTGAGCAAATGGAATAAGTTAACTATAGTACTTATCATTTATTAAATTGAAACAAAAATACAAATATCATGATATTTTATTTTCCTTCATGTTTCGGCCAATGTGCGGAAAATATATAATATATAAGTTTTGTTTTAATTTTATTTTTGATAATCACAAGTTACCAAAATAAATTACAAAAGGGTTTGTGAGAAAGTTGAAGAACAAAATAAAGAAAAGCTTGGAAGAACTTGGTTTTGTAAGTTTTTCTTAAATTTTTTCAACTAAGAAAATATTTCTAATATTCTTAGCTTCAATTTGTGTTGCTAGGATGTTGTCTCTACTCTTTTAATTTGTAATTAAATGGTTGAGAACTTGTTTGAAAGGTGCTTGCATGTTTGATGAATAAAGAAAGCATGAAATTAGTTATAAAGCTCTCTTTTGATTATTTGATAATCATGTTGTCATTCTAGAGTTGTTAGGCCACCCGTTGATGACCTAGAATTTTTCTTGTGTTGTTTCATTATGGTGAGACTTGATTGGTGTTGTGAAGAATGATTTAAAGTATTGAATTTGATTAATTTGGTATAATTTGTCAGTTTTAAGAAATTGTAAAATTAGGGTTCTTAACCCTTACCAAATTTGGGGCTTTTCATATATGTGATGTATATTGATGTATATATGATGTATATTAATTTTGGGATTTATTAGATGTGATCTTAACTTGTTTTGAGCAAATTGATCAAACCTGAAACTTGCTGGGTGCTCTCGGCAATTGTACAAAAATTTGGATTTTGTGTTGCAATTTGTATTGTGATGTCTTAGACATGTATAAATCATTTTGGGATTGATTTGGAATCACTTAAATATGTATTTGATAATTTGAGGATCAAAATGATCAAAATGCAAAGTTTGAGGGGTCAATCGGTAATTAAGAAGAAATTTGATTTCTTAGGTTAAAATTTCAGATTTTAAGTATTGAGTGATTAAAATAAATAAGTTTATTTTAATTACCCGAGAAAATATTTTGAAACCGGAAAATTCTGATTTTCCGCGTTCCGCTGCGTTAACCCGGTTTTGCCTCCATAAAACCCCAACAGTTCAACATATCACTCTTTTGCCTAGTCAATGAGATATTTGTGAAAAAAAATTAGAAATTTTAAAAGTTTTTAATGATGCTACAAATAGTTTTTAGCGGAGTTTAATATCCTACAACACATTTATTTCTTGTTGAAAGTTTGAATATTGTTGGTACTCTATCTGAGCATGCTGAAAGTTCTGATCCTAATGATATTATTTTATCTGAAGTTATTGCTGTTACGAAACGAAAATGATTGAATTATTTTAAATACATTCTATTACTTCTTATTGCCACAGTATTTTATCCTAAATTTAAATTAGAAGGTTTGAATAGTGTCTTACAAGCTTACTATGGATATTTAGAAATAGCTGATGAAATTAATATTATAAGAATAATAGATAGAATAAAAATTGATTTAATAGATTTATTTAATGATTATGTTAGTAGATATAACTTGCAATCAGTAAGAACTAGTAATAGCGAACCTGTAATACATTCAAGACTTAGCGTAGGTGATCGTTGGTTACTACAAAGAAAAAAAAAACATAGGGATAACACGACAAATAACCCGAAATTAGATAATTATTTATCTACTAATTTCGAGTTTCCTACCGAAAGTTTAGTGCGTAAAAATTTTTAATTACTGACTGGTGGAACCGACATCAAAATGTTTTTCCATATTATCAATTATAGCTAAAGAGGTGCTGACAGCACCTGTTTCCACCGTTGCGGTTGAGCAAGTCTTCAGCTTAGGAGGTAATATTTTGGAAGCGAGACGGTCTTCATTACATCCAAGCACTTTAGAAGCAACAACATGTGTGGATGATTGGACCCGAGCTGATCTGAGGCAACAAGAAGATGCCCCCGATGACTTTGAAGACTTGTTCGACAATGCATTTACAAGTGCAAGCGGAATGTGAGCTGAAGGATTAACATGCACCGATAATGATGATGCTTGATCAGTAAATAATTGTTAATTATAATGGGGAACTGTCTTAAAAATGTAATGGAATTACGTGAGTTTTGATTCCTCTCACCCCTAGAGGATACGTATGCAACTTAAGTTTTTAAGAATTTAAGTTCAAGCTATTTAATTTTATGTTTAATTTAATGTAATCTAAATTCAAATTCATAATTTTAAATAATTTTTTTAATTTCATTTGTATTTTTTTTAAATCATTATTAAAATTTAAGAAAAAAAACCGCAGAGTTCGATTCCGGTTCCAATTCCCGATTCCGATTCCACATTTGTGGAATCGAACAGGACCGGTGTCCAGGTCTATTTAGTCCTGATCACTTCATCTTTGATCAACGAAGCCAAATAAGATTGATTGTTTATATGTGTAAATTTAGATATGATATTTATTTCTCCATTTTCTTAATTTTTCATGTTTTTTCAAAAGTTTATAAGATGGTAAAATGCCCTGCAAACAAAAATAAAATTTTAACTACTAATAATTATTAGAATATTAATCAAATTAACTTGCACATCGTGGATCCCGAATAATTATAGATATATATATATATTTCTTGGGAGTTTATCTTCAAATTACGGATGCAGTTTTAAAAGCATTAGAAGAATATTAAACGTAATATTCTCTAAAATTAACTAAAGAACACCAATCCTGAAATATGTGGGGGAGTTGAGGGCGTTTTGGAATTTGATTAATAAATATATCCACCAAACTAAAGAGTACGTAGGTCACCGGTCGGGCTGTCAGCATTTAAGTAGCTTAATAACGCCACCGACTGACCGACACCGTTCAATTATAAAATTATTATAAATATATACCTTCATTCTAAGCCTCATATTAAGATTTATTTATTTTATATTTTAAAGCCCTACATTCTAGAAAGATATAACAAAACCAAACTATTACGTACGAATTACCAACCAACCACCATGCAAAAAATTGCCATATCTAATAACATCATTTAAAATACCGTTACAATCGTTGATGATTACAAATATCAAGGAAAAATTGAAAATTATACAATTTTAATTCAATTGCAAAGAAATATATAATTTTAATCTTCCCATTTGTAGTAAATCAATTTGATCATTCACCACTTAAATTAAAAAAAAAAAAAATCATTTTAAACAGAAAGTCCAGCCAAGAAAGCTACTCCGGTCGATGGCAACCATGACGACCCATAAATAAATTGAGCCACCGTGAATTTACCTGCCTCTGCGGGGGATGAAATGACCCGATAACCGGGCCACTTGACCCGCTGACCTGTGGCAGAACTGGGACCGTAATTCATATATTCACCATAGTATAAAGTATCTAAGGCAAAAGTTGCATTCCATTCAAGCCAGCCTCTAGGGTGAATGTGATCACCCATGTAGGTTAACATGTACACAACTCTTGAATAAAGCTTCCATGGCCGGCCTAAGTAAGTGGGGAAGCTGCCTTTGGATGGTTGAAGATCGGAGGCGGCGTAAAGGCGGCATGCATGGATTGAAATTCCAGTGTTTTGATTTGGGTCTTTTCTGTTTTGTGCTGTGATTGTGTTTTTTTGCATGGCCATTGGCTTACGTGCATAGATGCTGCAGTTTTGGAAAACGACGGCTGCGTTACCGAAGATGAAGTCTACGGTGCCGTATATGTCACATTCCCGGAAGAATTGGCGGTTTGAGTGAACGTATAGGGTGTCTTGGTAGCCAATTATATTGCACCGGTAGACGACGCTGTGATCAGCGCCGACACGGAGAGCTACCGCTTGATGTTTTGCAGGTCCTGCCGAGTTCTCAAATGTCATGTCCCGAGCGATAAAGCCAGCTCCAGTTGCCGCTGTAAAAATGTGAAAGGTAGAAATAAAGATGTTTTCATTATAAATAATAATAATTCATTCTCTCGAGTTGACCCACTTATTTTATAATACGTGAATGCATATTAGAAGATATATATATATATATATTATATATTTCAAATACATTAAAAATACAAAAAAAAAACATGATTTTTTAAAATGAAATTATTAAAGTACCTATGATAAAAAAAAATTAAAAAATATGAATTTTAATATATTAAAAAAATTAATGCGATTTTTTCCTTTTAGCAAGCGTAGACATTTTATCCGGGATTTAAGTTAAATGTATAACAAAAACTCAGTGATAATTGTATAACAAAAACTAAGTGATAAGCGTGACCCACCTCTCCAATAATGTGACGACATGTTTTTTTTTTAAAAAAAATAAAAAAGAGGCCTACTCTTCCCCCCTCCCTGTCAACTTTTTCCCTCCCTTGTTTCTGGTAAAATTATTATTTTACCCCTCTTCCTTGGTCCCCAAAATTATATATGTATATATGATTTAATTAATTAATTAATTACTTTATTTATTTATTTTGTATTTATTTATTTATTTTGATTATTTATTTAACATTACTTTTTAACAAAATATATGGTAATGAAGGTGCAAGAAAATTTAAACAAAGTACCTGCCAACATGAACAATAAATATTTTTTGACGTTCTTGGTATAGAACTGGAGGGAACCTTAATAGCAAGTTAGTATAATTACTTCAAACATTCTTACCAAAGTAAATTTCTTTAATTTCAAAATAAATAACGAATGTGTATAAAATATATAAGATTTATTAAATAAATAAAAGAGAATACATATATAAATATTTAATGAGGAAATAAATCAATGAAAGAAAAAATAATTGATTATTTAAGATAAAAAAATAAAAGATTTCAATAAAAATGTAAAATTAAATAATTAAATTATTAAATTTTAAAAATAAGGAAACAAATTAATAAAATAAAAAGTAAAATAAAATAAAAGTAAATTAAAGAAAAAAATAAAAGGGGGCAAAAATTAAGGGAAAAAAAAGAATTAATTAAATTTTAAAAAAGGAAATAAATTAATAAAATAAAAAAAGAAAATTAAAGAAAAAAATAAAAGGGGATAAAAATTAAGGAAAAAAATAAAAGAAAAAAAAGTTGGAAAAAGAAAATAAAAGAATAGAAGAGGTCATTATAGGAAAAAAAAAATTGGAGAGAGAATAAATTGAGGGGTGAATGTGTCAGAGGGGGTGGGAGGATAAATTTTCAATAAAAAATGTAGCCATCGATGAATTTAAGACAAGATTGACCATTACTTTACTAGAAAATGACTAATAAACTTTTCAGTGTGCGTGATAGAGGACAAAGAGCAATAATTATGCAAAAAAAAAAATGACTCGGTGACGACATTTTTAACAATGATGTGGGCCTGGCTATCTCCAAAAATTCTAATATACATATCATGTCACCGATAAAACTCAATAATAATTTAAAATATAATTAAATAATTAATAATTTTATATAACATAATTCTTATATATTATCTAATTATTGACTATTGAATGATGATACTATATTATTTATATAATAATAGTATCAAAAAAATTACTAAATGATCTCATCTTATCAGGAATTTGCTGTTTTGATTCCAATCTTCTTTGGATGCTTATTCTTTCATAAAAGCACTTAAAAAAGCTTTTAAAAGTGAAATTTAATGAAAAGTTTAATTAAAGTGAAATTCGGGAGAAAAAGAGGGAATTGAGCAAATACATGAATCTAGGTGCACGGATGTGTAGAGTGGCGAGAGTAATTTTGATATTATGAATGTACCGATGGCTCATCTCACTAAATATATAAAGGGTTATTCTAATAAATACCCTGAGGACACTCGTTAAGAATTAATTTAAGGAAAATTTTGACATCATTCTTAAGGTGAATGAAAAAAACTGTCAAAACATTAATGATTTTTTTCCTTTTTTCCCATTAAAATTTTCTTAAATGGATTCTTAATGAATACCCTTGGGACATTGACACTCGTTAGCATTTCACATATATAAATATGTAATTATATTAAATATAATTATTATTTATTTGATAATTTTTAATGTGGTACCATACTTGACCGACCATATGCAATTTCCAAATCATGTATGGTAAGTAATTGCCCATAGTTTCATTGCAAAAAGAAAAGAAAAAAACAAAAGAGGAGAAAATGAAGAGGATACGGTGAATAATGAAAGGAATTTAATTTTACCAAAGGAAGCGGTGTGGAATGTTGTCAAATTGTCGAATACACTTTTTCCACCTGTTATTACCGTTTTATCCTTCCCATCTCCTATGAACATCAAGTTTTTTTTCTTTCTCCCCACCTTCAAATTACTCTCTTCATACCTGAAAGCAGAACCCATAAATTCCATTTATACCCCTAGTAGACCTCAAAAATTAAATATTAAAGTAAAAATAAATTATTTTTTACGCTTGCTTTTATATATATATATATATATATAATTCTAATGCTTCAAAGAAAAATTAGGTATCCTTTTGACATGTAACAAGCAAACTGGTTCACATGAATAATTAATGAAAGTCACATGATTATCATATTGAAGTCAAAAAAGTTTCTGTAATTAATTCATTAATATTTAAAAAAAAAATTGGAAGAAGAAAAAAAACACTTTTCATGAAAAGAAAAAAAATAGTATTTACTAGTTTACCTTCCTGCCGTCACGTAAATAATAGTCCGACGATCACTATTCTCTGGAGCCTTTTTAATCGCTTCGGCAATCGTCTTATACGTCCCATTCCCGTCCTTTGACACGATTATATCGGCCTGTATCTGCGATACGGGCAAGCTCAATAATCTTCTCGTCACTCTACTCAACCATCTGGGTGATGCAATATCGTCCTCCAATAACCTTCTCTTATTCTGAATCGGCACCCCTGAAAACTCGTCGCTATCACCCGCCGAAAAAATCGCCAAACAATTACTCACCAATTCGGATAAGTCCTTCAACTTCTCCGACACCTGATCCTTTACCGGTCCATCCAAATCCTCAAATCCCTCCGTACACGTGTCCTGATTAGTCAGCGCTGAACTCAGCCACGTCAGCACGTCCTCTCTTTTATTACTCTCACTCTCACCTCCGGGTAGTCCTACCACGGAGCCGATAGTGCGTGAGAGCGCGTCCACCGAGTCATCCAAAAGCTCGAGGCAGTCGTCGAATGCTGACCGTACACTTCTGTCCATCTGGAGATAGGAGATACCGGAAGTGTAATACAGAGCCTTGCTGAAGTGCTGGAGAGTCATGTTGAACGAAATGTGAACGAGATCTTGCTCGGAGGCGGTGAGCGAGCCGGGAAAATCCAACAGCGAGTTGATACAGAGAGATGGATAGAGAGTTTTGCTGCACGTGCGGGAAATGGCCTGCGTTGGCTTGCGTCGGAGGGAGGGCCCGGAGGCACGTGTCTTGAGGCCGACGAGGAGAGTGGCGGAGACGGCAGAGGCGATGATTAATGCGAGAGAGAGGATAGAGAGGAAGATGAGCTTCTTTCTGTTGCGGGGAGGAGGGGGTGTTGACGTGGTGGGATCTTGTTGCTCACGGAACGAGGAGCCGAGCCTGCCATAGCCCATTGTATGTGTTCTACTTCTTCTACTGTGGGTGGAAAATTAATATTAAGTTTGAAGGAGAATGTGGAACATATAGATATATAAATAAAAATACATATAGAGTGAGAGTTGTGTAAATATATAAGTGATGGTGGTGGCGGCGGTGGTGGTGGTGGTGTGGAGGAGAAGGAGTTGTGGGGATATGAGAGAGAGTGTAAATAGAGAGGGTTGGTGTGAAGTCTAAATCAAGAGAATTAGCTGTACTCTACTTCTTCTACAGATGCTATTGCTAAAGCATAAACTAACAAGAGACTTCTTGGATCTCTTTCTTAGCTTTAACAAAATGAGCTCATTAAACACCGATCCCCCCACCGCCATTATTATTATTATTATTATTATTATTATTATTATTATTCAAATTTAGGGATGTGGTAATTCGTATAATAGTGTCGAACATAAATATCAATACGATACTCTCAAAATTTTTAAACACAAACACCACCTCTTTAATGATAAATAGGTTGACACAATTAATAAACAGGTTCGTTTCGTATTTGACATGATTAAGATATGATTACATGATTAGTGACACGATTTCCCTATTAACATGATTACATGATTAATAAACATGTTATAAACGGATAATTGTATTTTGTTGACATAAAACAAAAATATTATCTGTGTCGTAAACAAGTAATAATCATATCGTAAAATGATAGTATAAGGATAATTGTGTCATGTTGATATTATGTGTGGACGTTGGTTTTCGCCTGAGGTCCACAATCGAGAATTCGTAGGATGGAGGTACTAACGACCCTGCAAGACAAATGTAGAGTGAGCGGGAAATTCCTACCCACCGGTGTGGTTGGTGCCGTAGGCACTCCGACCCTCAAGTTAGTAGTGAAGACGAGCGAAAAATAATGGACGAGCAAGGTTCAGGTTACCTTGACCTCTGTAGATTATCGTGAGGGCGGTGAGCCGATGTTTAGAGGATGATCTCTTTTGAGAGCTCAAGTATGAGAGCTCTCAACCGTCTGCCCATTCTGAATTGTGGCCCCTTTTATAGGCTATCAAGACATGAGTTTGATTGATACAGTAAATGCTTAACCCTTTAGTGTCAAAAACGGTCAATCACGTGGGGTTATTAATCATAAGATAAACGTTTCTTTAGTTTGGTAGCCGGTAAGTCTAAAGGTTGTTTGGTAGGCCTCCATTTGTGTGTGGGCCTGAGAAGCCTTGGCCCAAGTCATGTTTGGGTACTGTTGGGAGGGATTAGGCTATATATGATATAAGGCCTGAAGTGAAAAGACAATTTAACCCTTGGCCCAAATTTGGCCCGTACAATTTGTCACTTACTCTCTAAGTCAACGAGTTATTGGCTTGGAGAGTATTCAACGAGTGTGTCGTTTGAGGTATGTATAAAGCACGTAAGCGTACCTAGACGTTGATGTCGACTGGACCTATTAAAGGTCATACCATGTTGATAGAGCTAAGTACATATTCAAGGATGATCCTCAGCCGACCAGTCTTGGACGTTGATATCGTTTGGACTTATCCAAGGTCATATCATGCCGATGGAACTAAATAAATATCAAGGATGATCCTCAGTTGACCAAATCCAGATGTTAATGTTGCTTGGTTCTGGGATAATCCTCGGTCGACCCGACCTGGGTGTTGATGTTGCTTGAACCTGTCAAATGTCACATTTAAAGAAAATAAATAAATATTAGGGATGATCCTTGGTCGACCCGATCTGGGAGTTGATGTTACTCGGACCTAGGATGATCCTCCGTCGACCCGACCTGGGTGTTGATGTAGCTTGGACCTGGGCTAGGATAATTTCTAATCGACCAAACCAGCTAAGGGTCGGGGGAGTCTCCAATTTCGTCCATACCAAATGAAGGTCCGGGTCTTGAACTCGACTCGACATGAGTCATGAGGAATGTTCCCAGTCGACTGAACCAGATGAAGGTTCAGGATAATCTCCATTCGACTAAGAAGTCTTCAATGTCGTCTGGACCAGATGAAGGTCTGAGATAATCTCCAGTCAACCAAACCAGCTAAGGGTCTGGGGAGTCTTTAATATCATCTGGACCAGATGAAGGTCCAGGTCTTGACTCGACTCAACTCAACAGAAGCCATGGGGAATGTTCCTAGTCGACTGAACCAGATGAAGGTTTAGGATAATCTCCATTCGACTGAGAAGTCTTCAATGTCGTCTGGACCAGATGAAAGTCTAGGTCTTGATCTTGACTCAACATGAACCATGGGGAATGTTCCCAGTCGATTGAACCAAATGAAGGTTCAAGATAATCTCCATTCGACTGTTCAGAGGACCAGAGGAGTCTTCCATGTCTTCTGGACCAGATGAAGGTCCAGGTCTTGAACTTGACTCGACATTAGCCATGAGAGATGTTCCCGTCGACTGAACTAGATGAAGGTTCATGATAATCTCCAGTCGACCAAATCAGCTAAGGGTCGGGGGAGTCTTCAATATCATTTGGACCAGATGAAGGTTCAGGTTTTAACTCGACTCGACATGAGTCATATGGGAAATGTTCCCAGTCGACTGAACCAGATGAAGGTTCAAGATAATCTCTAGTCGACCAAACTAGCTAAGAGTCGGGGGAGTGTTCAATATCATCTGAACCAGATGAAGGTCCAGGTCTTAGCTCGACTCGACAAGAGTTATGTAGGGAATGTTCCCGTCGACTGAACCAGATGAAGGTTCAGGATTATCTCCATTCAAATAATGAGAAGACCAGGGGAGTCTTCAATGTCGTCTGGACCAGATGAATGTTCAGCTCTTGATGTATGTCGCATGACATTGCCTGTGAGCTTGGAACCACGAATCATGGTTAACAACAAGGAAATAATACTTTTACTTATCGTCTAGAGATTGGGTCGTCTGAACTTTTTGATAGAATCTGGAAGTTGGCCAACGGTGTCGTGTCGATTGGAACTCGTTTGACTTTGACGTTTCTTGTTTGAAATTATTTATGATGATTACAAGGTAGTGACATTTACATCTGTCAGCTAGAGACCATGTCACCTGAGTCGGAGAATGGTCCTCTGATGTCCTCTGAAACAGTGTTCCGACCATGTCATTTGGGCTATATGTGAATCTTTGAGAGTCTTATTTCCATTATACATAATGAAGGTATATGAGAGTCTTCACTCCATTAGACCTGACGCTAGACCTGATGGAGGTCGAGTAAGGGTGGCAGAAAAGTCCGAGCCCGGTTCGGTCCTGCCCCCTGGGCCGGGCCCTATACTCAAAAGCCCTGCTCGGGCTCAGGCCCGAGCCGGGCTTAGCATTTTTGGCTCGGGCCCGGCCCGGGCTTAAATAATATATATATATATATATATATATATATATATATATTAGTATGTTTTTAGCATTTTTATTTATTTGTAGCATTTAAATTGTTAATTTATCGATGAAACTTTTGATTTATTTGTGAATTATCTTTTCATATAGTGTTAATGTATTTATGTTGTTTTATGTTTTTAATTTTTTTTAATTTTTTTTTAAAAAACAGGCTGAATAAAGTTAGGGCCCGAGCCTGGCCCGGGCTTTTTATTTTCTTGTTGTAAGCCCGACCCAAGCCCGACCCATTGCCACTCTTAAGGTCGAGTGACTTCGGTCGACTAGACTTGATGGAGGTCCAGGAGACTTCGGTCGAGTAGACCTGATAGAGGTCTTCGTGGTTCTTCACTCTACCTGACCTGATGATGGTTAGGTGACTCGGTCGACTGGACTTGATGGAGGTCCAAGGGACTTTGGTCGATTGGACTTGATGGAGGTCTAAGTGGTTCTTCACTCCACCCGACCTGATGAAGGTCTTCGGGGTGTTCTTCACTCTACCTGACCTGTCGAAGGTCCGAAGGTTTCGGTCGACTTGACTCGATGGAGGTCCAAGAGGCTTCAGTTGACTGGACCTAATGGAGTTGCTCAAGATTCTTCACTTTACCCTAGCCGATGAAGGTCAGAAATCATCGGTCGATTGAATCTGATGGAGGTCCTCGGAGTTCTTCACTTTATCTGAGCCGATGAAGGTCAGGAATCTTCGGTCGACTGAATCTAATGGTGGTCCTCAGGGTTCTTCACTTGACCTGACCCGATGAAGGTAAGGAGGCTTCGGTGGAATGAATCTGATGGAGGTCGTCGGTATTCTTAACTTGACTCGACCCAATGACGGTCTGGAGGCTTCGGTTGACTGGATCTGATGGAGGACTTCCCACGTAGTCTGAAGTTGATGACAATCCATACATGTCATATGGAGAATACGGCTATCCTCTAATGTCGTATGGAAGAGCTGACAGCTCTTCCATGTAGTCTGGAGTAGATGACAATCAATGCATGACGTATGTGTAGGAAATTGTTTTCCTAAGCTAATGTGGGCACCGGCTTCGGTATGGACCTTTAAAATTTTCTTTGCCTTCTCATTTTGTTATAGCCGAAATCCTCCAACTCTTAAAGAATGGATTTTGCTCCTTTGATGTAGATGAGTTTCCTTTGATGTGAAACACTTGGATCAACCACCCGATCTTCCGAACTATGACTCGAAACCAACAAATCGAAGTGTGAGATTCAATCATAAAGATCAACTCTAAACTTTTTAGAGGAGTATAAAATCAAACTATAAACTATTTAGAGAAAGAAGTTGTCACAAATTGTGTTTGGCTTTTTAGAAAGATATTGAATGAAGAATATCAATATCTATTTCACTCTAATTTCTTTTACTTCTCTGCACTTGAGAAAATAAAATTTTCTCTCAATAATTGAAGAAAAATTCTAGTTTTTTTGTATTTCTCTCAAACTTGTGTGAAAGCTTGAATTCTCTCAAAATGATCACCTTACTATTGAGTGGAGATTGTAGAGATAATATTCTATTCCAAATGCCAACTACCTTTGTCATTAAGTATTTAATGGCAAACACATAAATGTGAAGACCATACCAAAGCATAAGATGTCTTTAGCTAATGACAAAACCATTAGGTGTATACATGCCACCTAATAGACATAATAAATTGGAGAGCATGACATGTCATATGGCTTTGTCTCCTAAGATAAATAAAAATTACCATCTCAATAATGATTAAATTACCTTCAATTATGTTGTAGTAATTATCTCATAATTATTACTAATATTATTATCTCATAATCATGATTTGATTATCTCATAATCAAATAATTCTAGAAAACATTAAGTTAAACTAATTTAACATAGTTTTCATTTGTGAAAAAATATTATTAATCTCATTAATAATATATAAATATAAAGTGAGCATATTATTAGACAATCTAATTATATTAGGTTTGCTACAATTAATCGAGCTAGCACGAGGACCAAATGGACCTACGGTTCCAAGCTCCAATAATTTCGAAATATTAATTAAACTCTTTAATTAAATATTACGAATTATTAACTCCGCATTATTCCACTAAAAACTCGAAGTTGAACTCATGTTACCGTATATGGAAAATATAAGTCGAACAACTTCGGTGTTCATCGATATACTCATTATATATGGATATAGCCATTCACGAATATCTCATAAATAGAGTCGGGTCATAAGTCCGTTAAACCTCTCTTAATATTTTGTCTTTTAAGTACCATTGATTCTATAATGAACAATTAATTCATAACAATTATGAATATAATACTTTCTATTCGTAATAGAAGAGTTGAGCGCTCAGATTGTTCAAGTCCCAAATCAATTCTTAAAAGAGATATTCTTCTGTTTCTCGTAAGAAGAAGTGAATTCCATATCTGTGTAAAATGTTCTCAGCTACATACCAAACCATATCCCCAAAATATGTAGTTATTGGCTGTAAATACAACACCGATCTCACCATAGTAAATCAAAGAAAATAGTCTACCATGCAGGAGTTCGTAGTACACTCAGGATTAAGATCGAATCCATATATGACCATCTATTAGATAAAATGAATTTCTTTAGTTAACGGATATTAAAAGAAATTTATATTTATCTGAGTCCAGTCCTATATAATCTCATTATACAAGGTGCCTTCATTCCCATGTCACGACATGAACGATCCCGAATCAAGGTCGTCATATAAATATAGAATGAACCACATCTATAGATAAACCACAAATAAAGTACCCTCTTTGTTTGCTCTCTATGGATTATTTAGATTACTAACTTCATACTTAAATCCTTTTATGCATCAAACATACATTAAGTCTAAAAATACAAGAGTAATCAAGGTAAATAAGACAATTGGATAATATGCGATATAAATCAAATAACTTTGATAAATGAATAATACATTTATTATTATTACAAAAATCAATTCCGTTTACAATACATGAACCTCTAGGGCATATATCCCAACAATCGCCCACTTGAGCTAGAGCAAATGAGACATGTCATGTAATCCTAAACCCTTTAGGTGACCTTCAAAAACTTTAGCCGATAAGGTCTTTGTAAACGGATCAGCCAGGTTGTCTGCGGATGGAATCTGCGTGACAATGACATCCATTCTCTGCACTATCTCTCTGATGAGGTGATATTTTCTCTCAATATGCTTACCCCTCTTGTGGCTTCTTGGTTCTTTGGAATTCGCCACTGCACCACTATTATCATAATAAGTGTGAGTGGTTTATCCATATCTGGAACAACTTCCAGATCTGCCAAGAACTTATGGAGCCATACTGCTTCCTTAGCTGCTTCACAAGCTGCTACATATTCAGCCTCCATAAGTCAGCAATATAATATTATTTTATGCTCCTCCATACTACAGCTCCACCACCTAAGGTGAACACTGATCCAGATGTTGATTTCCTAGAATCTACATCCATCTAAAAACCAGAGTCATTATATCCTCTCAGGATCATATCATGACTAGAATATACAAACATATAATTTCTCGTTCTCTTAAGATACTTGAGAATATGTTTCACCGCCACCCAATGATCTAATCTTGGGTTGGATTGAAACCTATTGACTACTCCCACTGCAAAATAGATGTCAGGTCTTATGCATAACATAACATACATAAGACTTCCAACTGCTGAAGCATATGGAATATGTCTAATCTCCTCAACTCCTTGAGGTGTCTTAAGAGACTATTCCTTAGACAAATGAATTCCATGCCTGAAAGGTAAATTACCTTTCTTGGAATTTTACATACAAAATCGCATAAGAATCTTGTAGATATAGGATGTTTGAGACATTGCTAACAGTCATTTCTTGCGATCTCGAATGATCTGGATCCCAAGTACATAACTTGCCTCTCCCAAATCTTTCATTTAGAATTGGTTAGCTAGTGAAATTTTTACGTCCGTTAATATCTTTGTTAGGGTTGGTGCTCTGAGCTCCAATTCGGATCGTATTTATGTCTGATTCATGAATACGAGCAATACATTTTTCCATAATATTACTAATTTAATGGAAGCACCTCTTGTCATTTATATACATATTCGATCTAATTTCGATTAGATTGGTTAGATTGAAACTAAATCTGGTTTAGTGATATGTATATATATTAGACAAAGACCCCATGATTTACAACATAGTGCGCAGTTACAACATAGCTTGTAATTGACATTGGGAAGTGTCACTATAAGTTGTATATCCTTAAATTAAGTTCCTGGTCAAGATTTACTGACACGGGTCGGTTAGTAAAATACGTTGAGACCAGTACATGTCGTATATCGGACTTGGTCCGATGGTTTATCCCAATGAACCATGAGTTTTGGGAGACTCGTATAGACGCGTAGGTGTTTATTTGATAAACACTGAACGACTCACCGAAGATTTCCTAATAGATGGTACACCAACGTCAATAGGAATCTTCTCGGGTTGAGTAGCATAGTGATTCTTTGACTTGAGATACCACTGTGGATATATGAGTTATCCTCCACACTTAGATGGCGGTCACGTCACCGATCTATTTAGATCAGACCTCCGCATGTTCATTGGGTGTGGACTCATGCTCATGATATCATGTGTGTATCAAGAAAGGATCCGTCAGTTCTGTGTACAGAGCATATGTAGTCCATTTGTAATTAGCAATCTGTTAAATCTATGGCCATAGTACACTTCGGAAGAGAGTTCCGAATGTTATTTAGAGATTGTTAATTGATACGTCAACGAGATTATTCCTATAGAGATTTGACGTTTATATCTATATCTCTGGAATAATCCGGATACCTGTGACGAATGGATTATACGTATGCAGTGACCTCGACCTGTATGATTCAGCGAGTTTATCCGTGGTCGTCATAATTTACGGGTGGGTGAATTATGGACACCAAATTGGATTTCGTGACGGATATGTCTGAATCTAGAGAGTCTCACTGATGAAATATACTCGTAGAGCACTAGGGCAACTGTTATGAATAATACAGATTATTTATAACTCGTTTAATGGTTAAACGAAAAATACATGCAATCGGGACCTAACGGTCATTCCCGAATTAATGTGTATTTGTATTTAATATTTGATATTATTAAATAAACATTAATTAAATATCAAATTGTGATATTTTACATATATCATTAATATATGTATTTGAGATATTTAATGTAAATATAATACATATTTTTGAGATATTTATATTTGTTATTTAATTATTTAATTGTTAAATAATTAATTAATTAATATTACAAATATCTTTGTAATGATTTAGCTTTTAATTTGGCTTGATATCATTGGCACACATTTTTTGTTCACTTTATTAAAGGTAAATGTTATCTTTAATTTTGTAAAAATGTGGACCAATTAATATTAAACAAAATGAATAATTGTTATTCAATTTTGAAAGCCAATAATTGGCAATTACAAAAATCAAATAAAGCAAAATTGGTTTGTTTTTTGAAATGTGATTTTTCCAGGGAGCTTTATATACACGCCCAAAACAGCAAGCAAAAAAAAAAGATATAACACAAGTTTAACAAAATTCTACAAAGAGAGTCTAGAGAAAATTGAAGAAAGAAAGGAAGAACAAAGCCAAAAATTTGGAATTTTTTGTAAGTTTTCTTACACTTTCTTTTACATAGAAAATGTTTCTATAATTCTTAACTTCAAATTGTGTTGTTAAGTTAATTTCTATACTCTTTAAGTTTGTAATTAAATTTTTTGGAAGCTTGTTGGATGTGTTCATGCATGTATAATTAATTTATTTGCTTATTATTGTAATTAAGCTTAATAAATTAATTAGAAAATTAAAGTTGTCATTCTAGAGTTAATTAGCCATTCATAATTAACCTAGAATTTTTCTTGATTAATTTCAGGATTGTGAGATTTAATTGGTGTGGTAATTTGAAGATTAAAGTATTGAATTTTAAAATTTAATATAAATTGTCCAATTTGAGTAATTTATGAAATTAGGGTTCTTAAACCACTCAAATTTTGGGGCTTTTCATATATATGTTATAATTTGATGTATATTTGATGTATGTCAAATTTGGGATTGATTGAATTTGATCTTGATGTGTTTTGAACAAATTGGGCCAAATTGCAATTAATAAGAAATTTAGGCTGTTTTCGTAATTCTGGAAAATTACTGGGCAGTTTGTGTAAATCTGGAAAAGTTTCTGGTTTTGTTGCAAAATTGTAAAAATTATTTTGGGATTGATTTGGAATCAATTAAATATGTAATTGGCATATTTAAAAACTAAAATGATTAAATTGCAAAACTTTGGGGTCTTATTGCAATTAATGATAAATATGATTTTTCTGATAATAATTCAGTTTTTATTTATTGAGTAATTAGAATAAATTATTTTATTTTAATTTCTCAAGAAAAATATTTATCGGAAATTATTTCGGAGTGAAAATACGTGAAAACGGTGAAAAACAGAGTTACCGGGTAACGGCAGCCCAAACAGCGAACTGGTCACTGTTCAGGCAGCCTACATAATGTCCAAATGTTTTAGGGGCTGACCTGGGCAGTCCCCATGAGCATTGTTTGGTTGGTTCGGCCGGAAACGCGTTTTATGCTATTTTTCAGAAAAACGTTTTCGTAAAAATTTTGCGATGTTTCTATATTATTTATGTCGTTATATGATATCGAATAAATAGGTTTAGGTGAAATATGAATGAATTATTAATATTGGATATTAAATAATTTATTCGTAAGTTTAAAAATTTTAAACTACGATTTCGCCCGAACCTTGATCATTCCGCTGTGCCACCTCTGATTTGACCCCAACAAAAATGGTATCAGAGCGAGTCTGATCCTGGATGCCCGATATGAATAGCCCTTTAAATTTCAATGTTTATTTTAATAATTAATTTATACATGCATGTGTTTATTTAATTTGATTAAATAAAGTAAAAGCATCTTTTGTTGGAAAATCCCCGATTTAAATAAGGTTTTAAGAAAGTGACTAGTATTAGGAATACTTGTTTCTTCGTCCGCCTTGTCAATACAGATGTAAATATTTTCATGATGTTATGGCTATAACGTGCCAAAGCTGTGCAGTTATAGTTGAAGGTAGTTCATTTGCGTCGGTAGAACTTATATGATAAGAGACAAATTCAAGTGAAAATGGAAATCCTGAACGTGCCAAAGCTGTCAGGAATACATCGGTAGCTTAAGTTTGTCATTAACAAGTTTAACCTTGATACGCCTCCTTGTGAACGTGCCAAAACATATGAATTTATGGCAATTTGTTCTAAGGTTATTCGAAGAATATAATTCTTACATCAATATTATTCTTCCACGATTCCATATTGATGGAATTGGTTAGTGGAAGAAATCGAATCTTATACGATTTGATTCGTTTGATATTGAATGTTACCGAATTAGTTTCAATACTCTTGGGGATATGCTCCAGTAACACTAATTCATCATTTTAATTAATGTTCCTTTTGTTTCTATAGTTACATATATGATATGTATAAGTAGAAAATTCGAATCTTGAAAAATTTGAGATTTGAATATATCTTTTGTATGATGGTTATATAATTGATATTACTTGCGCCTCTGAGGTACGAGTAGAAGTTTATCATTTATTTAATATTTAATAGAATATTGTATTATATTTGATAGAATATCTTTTCTACGATCTCGAGTACTAAAATAGTTTATTACTTAGTGTGTAACGTTGATTGTTGACTATTGTTGAAAAGACTTGACTTATGAAAGTCACATACGGTGATAAACTATAAATGGAACAACATAATTAATAAAATGAAAATACCCTTAAATTACTTCCATATAAGTGCTATAGGATATTAGAATCATTAGCAAAGTATTTGATACTTAATGATTTTGTTGTTTTCTTATCGAAGAAAATTATCCTATAACTTAAAGTGAAAACGATATTTGATATCGATTCCAGAATTTAGCATTAGACCATAGATCTAAGATTGTTCATAGCTTACTACGATCAAGTTTGGAACTTGATTGAGCTTTTATTATGAATCGTTCATAAAATGTGCAAATGGTTTACGCAACAAAAGCACAGTGAGCTTATTAAAGGTTTGACCTTTACAGTATGACAGTGAGAAAAGTTATACTCAATAATCTATTGTAGATTTTGAGGAAACTTGTCTCTAGTCGCACTGATTGAACAATTTAAGATCTGTTGATTAATGATGATATTAAATTATACATTTTAGCTAAAGAATACAGAGTGGCATTTCTAAATGGTTTCTTCAGATAAGAGATCCATTGTGATCTCTTAGTTTGAAGAGTTCATTTTGGAATAGCCCTGGAGTTTGTATTATGCTAAGATTATAATTTAGTATATTAGCTTATAGAGCCTATTGTAGACTCGGATGAGCTTTCTGGAAATTTATGTTTTCTAATTTTGATATTAGTCAGATTGTCTGATTTTATCAAAACATAAAGAATACGTATGGGATTGAAGGGTTAGTGGGAGCGTACATATTTCTTTCTAGTATTTTACATCATAATGACATTGTCATTATTAATGTAATAATGGGATGTTTATGAGGTAAAAAGGTTTACCTCAGTCTTATTTTCTTATTTAAAGCAGTGTGAGTAGTCTCTATTATATTTGATATAAAGTTTTATATAAGATATAAAACTAAGAGACTTGTGAGATGCTCATGGACGCAACAAGACTATATGTATGACAGTTAGTATAACTGTTTGACAGTTAGTGTGTGTCTTATGTATAGTATTCATCTTTCATAAATGATGATTCCTTTTTCGAAAGTGATATTGATTAGAATGTCTAATCAACCTTATGCATCATATGATGATGGCATAATGAATACTATATTGAGTGCGATTAGAGATATCAATTTAATCGTAATTGTTATGAGTTATTTTGATATCCTCTAGACCACAAGATGAGTCTTGAAACATATTCTTTATTATATTTGAGATATTAAGAACAAGTTTCTAATTAATGGAGAATAAATCCGCAACCATTAGGGTTAGATTAGTTTTGAGTCTAATTTCAACAACATAAGGGAATGGGGATTCGCAAGAATAAGTTTATATTCAGCTTCCTCCAACCACATATGACGTTAGACAGTCTACGTCATAAAGAGTCAGAAAAGATGCAGTGAGAGTGTCACAGATGATTCCACTACAAAAGTGGAGTTAGTTGTAACTTATGAAGTATTGACTTATGAAGTTGCATAGTGGCCTCGAAGATTAGAAGTTTGTTATTAGTATTGTGTTTGCGGTTGTCTACAAAGTATTTTGGATTTGATCCATAAATACTTAGACAATTTAGTAGCTGAAGCACAATGTTGATATGGCATATGAGTCATATTTATGTAGAACTTAGTTTCTACAAAAATATGAATGATACTTGCTAAGGAAAATGATTGTGTTTGTTGGACAAACTCAATATGTCATAGCGGGCTTACTTGTTGTTACCTACCTCTTGAGCGCTAGGTGAGTTCTTGAGGGCCATGAGTATGTGATACACATTAGGATGTGTATATGATACCATGGATTGGCATTAGAGCAAGTGGGAGAAATTGTTAGGGTTGGAGCTCTGAGCTCCAATCCGGATCATATTTATGTCTGATTCATGAATACGAGCAATACATTTTTCCATAATATTACTAATTTAATGGAAGCACCTCTTATCTTTTATATACGTATTCGATCTAATTTTGATTAGATTGGTTAGATTGAAACTAAATCTGGTTTAGTGATATGTATATATATTAGACAAAGACCCCATGATTTACAACATAGTGCGCAGTTACAACATAGCTTGTAATTGACATTGGGAAGTGTCACTATAAGTTGTATATCCATAAATTAAGTTCCTGGTCAAGATTTACTGACACAGGTCGGTTAGTAAAATCTGTTGAGACCAGTACATGTCGTATATCGAACTTGGTCCGATGGTTTATCCCAATGAACCATGAGTTTTGGGAGACTCGTATAGACGCGTAGGTGTTTATTTGATAAACACATAACGACTCACCGAATATTTCCTAATAGATGGTACACCAACGTCAATAGGAATCTTCTCGGGTTGAGTAGCATAGTGATTCTTTGACTTGAGATACCACTGTGGATATATGAGTTATCCTCCACACTTAGATGGCGGTCACGTCACCGATCTAATTAGATCAGACCTCCGCCTGTTCGTTGGATGTGGACTCATGGTCATGATATCATGTGTGTATCAAGAAAGGATCTGTCAGTTCTGTGTACAGAGCATAGGTAGTCCATTTGTGATTAGCAATCTGTTAAATCTATGGCCATAGTACACTTCGGAAGAGAGTTCCGAATGTTATTTAGAGATTGATAATTGATACGTCGACGGGATTATTCATATAGAGATTTGACATTTATATCTATATCTCTGGAATAATCCGGATACCTGTGACGGAGGGATTATACGTATGCAGTGACCTCGACCTGTATGATTCAGCGAGTTTATCCGTGGTCGTCATAATTTACGGGTGGGTGAATTATGGACAAAAAATTGGATTTCGTGACGGATATGTCTGAATCTAGAGAGTCTCACTAATGAAATATACTCGTAGAGCACTATGGCAACTGTTATGAATAATAATGATTATTTATAACTCGTTTAATGGTTAAACGAAAAATACATGCAATCGGGACCTAACGGTCATTCCCGAATTAATGTGTATTTGTATTTAATATTTGATATTATTAAATACACATTAATTAAATATCAAATTGTGATATTTTACATATATCATTAATATATGTATTTGAGATATTTAATGTAAATATAATGCATATTTTTGAGATATTTATATTTGTTATTTAATTATTTAATTTTAAATAATTAATTAATTAATATTACAAATATCTTTGTAATGATTTAGCTTCTAATTTGGCTTGATATCATTGGCACACATTTTTGTTCACTTCATTAAAGGTAAATGTTATCTTTAATTTTGTAAAAATGTGGACCAATTAATATTAAACAAAATGAATAATTGTTATTCAATTTTGAAAGCCAATAATTGGCAATTACAAAAATCAAATAAAGCAAAATTGGTTTATTTTTTGAAATGTGATTTTTCCAGGGAGCTTTATATACACGCCCAAAACAGCAAGCAAAAAAAAGAAAGATATAACACAAGTTTAACAAAATTCTACAAAGAGAGTCGAGAGAAAATTGAAGAAAGAAAGGAAGAACAAAGCCAAAAATTTGGAATTTTTTGTAAGTTTCTTACACTTTCTTTTACATAGAAAATGTTTCTATAATTCTTAACTTCAAATTGTGTTGTTAAGTTTATTTCTATACTCTTTAAGTTGTAATTAAATTTTTGGAAGCTTGTTGGATGTGTTCATGCATGTATAATTAATTTATTTGCTTATTATTGTAATTAAGCTTAATAAATTAATTAGAAAATTAAAGTTGCCATTCTAGAGTTAATTAGTCATTCATAATTAACCTAGAATTTTTCTTGATTAATTTCATGATGGTGAGATTTAATTGGTGTGGTAATTTGAAGATTAAAGTATTGAATTTTACAATTTAATATAAATTGTCCAATTTGAGTAATTTATGAAATTAGGGTTCTTAAACAACTCAAATTTTGGGTCTTTTCATATATATGTTATAATTTGATGTATATTTGATGTATGTCAAATTTGGGATTGATTGGATTTGTTCTTGATGTGTTTTGAACAAATTAGGCCAAATTACAATTAATAAGAAATTTGGGTTATTTTCGTAATTCTGGAAAATTACTGGGCAGTTTGTGCAAATCTGGAAAAGTTTCTGGTTTTGTTGCAAAATTGTAAAAATTATTTTGGGATTGATTTGGAATCAATTAAATATGTAATTGACATATTTAAAAACTAAAATGATTAAATTGCAAAACTTTGGGGTCTTATTGCAATTAATGATAAATCTGATTTTTCTGATAAAAATTCAGTTTTTATTTATTGAGTAATTAGAATAAATTAGTTTATTTTAATTGCCCAAGAAAAATATTTATCGGAAATTATTTCGGAGTGAAAATACGTGAAAACGGTGAAAAACGGAGTTACCGGGTAACAACAGCCCAAACAGCGAACTGGTCACTGTTCAGGCAGCCTACGTACTGTCCAAATATTTTAGAGGCTGACCTGGGCAGTCCCCATGAGCATTGGTCGGTTGGTTCGGCCGGAAACGTGTTTTATGCTATTTTGCGTAAAAACGTTTTCGTAAAAGTTTCGCGATGTTTCTATATTATTTATGTCGTTATATGATATCGAATAAATAGATTTAGGTGAAATATGAATGAATTATTAATATTGGATATTAAATAATTTATTCGTAAGTTTAAAAATTTTAAACTACGATTTCGCCCAAACCTTGTTCCTTCCGCCGCGCCACCTCTGATTTGACCCCAACAATCTTTACATCATTCCCAATGAATAAAATATCATCGACGTATAACACAAGGAAAACTACCTTACTATCAATGATACGCTTGTAGACATAAGACTCATCGATGTTCTGCTCAAAGTTATAAGACTTGATCATAGTATCAAACCTTATATTCCAAGATCTAGACGCTTGCTTAAGTCCATAAATGAACATTTGCAACTTGCAAACTTTTTGCTCCTGACCTTGGGTAATGAACCCATCTGGTTGTACCATATAGATACTCTCATCAAGATTACCATTCAAGAATGTAGTCTTGATGATCATTTTCCAAATCTCATAGTCATAATATGCGGCAATGGAAAGAAGAATCCTGATGGATTTAAGCATGGCTATTGGCGAGAAAGTCTCTTTATAGTCAACTCCCTCTTTCTGGGTATAACCCTTTGCCACTAGCCTAGCCTGGAAAGTCGGTACTTTCCCATCTATTCCTCTTTTTCTCTTGTAGATCCACTTTCAACCTATGAGTTTTACTCCATCAGATTGGTCTACAAGTTACCAGACTGAGTTAGAATACATAGACTCCATCTCAAGGTTCATGGCTATAAGTCATTCCTCTTTATCAGTATCTTACATTGCACTACGATAGGTCAATGGATCATTTATACCATCACAAGATGCAACAACTAGCACCTCTCCATTTCCTAGATAGCGTTCAGGATTGACTTACAATCCTCCCACTACGTCTAGGTGGTGTGATATCCTGATAAATTTGCATCTGACTTTCAGATTTAGAAGATTCAGCAACATTTGCCTCAACATTGGACCTATGAGGACCCATCATGACAGACTCGTAATTGGTGAGCTCATTTAGCAGTTCAGTCAACATAAAAGTCAACTTGTTCATAGAACAGTTGCTTTTAAACTGCAGGAAACTCTTCGAAAGTGTTTCCATGATCCTTGTCACCTAGCTTTGCACATTGATACGTACACCATGGATTTCAGCCATATTTAGATGAGACATCATCCTTAACACATGGTCTCGGACCGATGTATCTTCTTTCATCCTAGCGGTTAATATAGAGGCAATAGTCTCATGTTGTGCCCGCTCTGAAGGCTGCCCAAACATGTTCTGTAAAGACTGCATAATCAATGATGCTGTCGCCATAGGCTGATGCTATGCAGCAAGAACCTCAAACATGGATGCTATCAAATAGCTATGGGCTTTCTCATCGGCCTTAATCCAGTTATTATAGGCATTACGTGCAACTTTGCTAGCATTAGGTGCTGGATCATGAGGATATTCCTCCATTAGGACAAATTTAAGGTCTTCACAGACCAAAATAGCATTCATGTCACTTTTCCATTTAACATAATTTTCCCCGGTTATTTTTTCTTGTTGTTTGAGAATTTAGATAATTACAGATGCCATGGCTGAAAAATAATAAACACGCATTCAACATTCATTCATCGTATATTAAAATTGTCAAACATTTAGGTATACAATGATAGATTGAGACATTCCCAATTGAAGAATATATCTGAAATAACTTTTATTCCTATATTAATCAACTACCGTTATTTTGATCAAGGAAGCTTTGATTAACAACTTAATCATTCCTTTGTGAGTGTGACCCATTATTTCGGAACCCTTGGACTTAACTAGTGAAGTGCCACCGTAGGGTAGGTCAAATCACCAGATACATCTAGAGTCCATATCCTTTCGGAATCCAAACATGATATTGACCCAAAATGGATCCGTAGGGGGATGGGAGCGAAGCCGTCTCGAGGCGCCTTTTGAATCTCACGTTTATGGATAATAATAGAGATCGTGGGATATATTGTGGTATACCCATCTTCCACTCACTATTTTAAAGTGTAAGGTTTCTATCTCACTAGTTTCTTAATGTATTAAGATTACGTTTAGCTAAAAACATAACCTTATTAATACTAGTGGATTATTAGTGATCTTACCAATTTTAACTCTTAAAATTTTATTCACTACTTCCGATTAGTCTCTACTAACTATTTAACTTAATTAAACTAATTTAATCAAGTTTCTTATAGTGATCTAATCAATTTAACTATTAAGTTATTAGTCCACTATAAAGTTTTAAAATTTAGAGTTTAACGAATGAACCAAATGTCATTAAATCATTTAATTGATAAAAGCATATTATTTATTCCAAAGGTACGTGGTATTGTATCCCGGGTGCAGACCATATTACCGTCCATTAGGAATCGGCTATGGAATTTACGTCCGGGTTTTCATCCGATATACCAAGGAAAAAAAATGTACTCATAAGGTCCATTTGTATTAAAACTTGAATTCGTATTTTTTAAACCTTTTAAACCAATTAATCTTATTAATTCGTTTGCATGCATCTCATATTCTTATTTAACTGTTAAATTTATATAAAATCATATTTTATGACTAGAATATCATGCATGTTTACATGTTCTGACATATGAAAATGCAAGAGTAGGCACCTTAGGCTATATGACATGTTAATAAATAATTTAAAAACACATTCATTCAGCCAGCACTCGCGTCGCGAAATGAACCTTTTCGCATCGCAACACGAGCCATTCCAGTAGCTGAAATTACATCAGGTCTGGTGCGCGTCACGACGCAAAAAACTGCACATCGCGACTAGATTGTTGAGCTTCGCGACGCAGAATACTGTGCATCGCGACGCTACTTATTCCAGTAGCCATCCAGTGGCTCAAAATGTTCCGCGTCGTGACGCACGAAGGTTTCCAGGGGGTGTATTTTCAAAAAACATACACATTACAAATTGCGTTAACCGAGCTCTTATTTTTCTATACTAATCTAATTAGTACAATAAATCCAAGACATCCATTGGTCTTTAAATCTTGCTTCATGGTGTGTTGTTGAGTTCTTTGCAGAATTTCTTCGTAATTAGTCCTTCACGGCATCGGCTCCTCCAAGTTACAAATAGGGTTACAAATGAACTTATTACAAAGGAAATGAACTTAAAACACTTGAAAGAATATGACCTTATGGTCTTACATTCCTAATACCAAAAAAAAGCCGGAAAAAATAACGATCAACACAATACATTCATCACATGAATCAAAAGTAAATATTCATCACATGAACATTAAAACCATTCATCTCATGAATCTAATTGTACCTACTCATCACAACATGTATTTTAATAATCTATATCTCATAACAATATTACAACTAAAAACTTTAAAGGAGAATGGTTAAAAACACTTTTCAACCTTAAGTTCTGATACCAATTGTAGGAAACGATTTTCCTTAACGCAGCAGAAGTTGCTAATATGGGCACCGGCTCCAGTATAGACCTTTAAAATTTTCTTTGCCTTTTCCTTTTGTTATAGCCAAAATCCTCCAACTCTTGAAGAATGGATTTTGCTCTTTTGATGTAGATGAGTTTCCTTTGAAGTCCAACACTTAGATCAACCACCCGATCTTCCGAACTATGACTCAAAACCAAAAAACCGAAGTGTGGGCTTTACTCACAAAGATCAACTCTAAACTTTTTAAAGAAGTATATGTAGGCACTACATTTTTGCATGAAGCCCAAGGATGAGCCTCGTATGAAGGCACTATCTGATAAGTCGTGGAAGTCGCAGGAAACGAATGTCGGAAGGGAAAACTCTAAAAATAAACACCTCATTGGATTTGAACTCAATAGTTAGCCTCGGGTTCGCTTAGTCAATTTCTGTTTTAAACCTTGGCCTCGGCCCAAAACCCCCGCAACTAATGAAAGCCCATTTATCCATGTCATACACACCCACACCACATAAAGCCATACAACCCATCCAAAGCCAATGCAACCCATGCAAGTCACAAGGCCCACACGCCCAAGCCCAATCCGAAATAATAAAACCTCATGCAAAACATGTGCCAAATCTATTCTAATCCCCTTCCAAATTTGCCAAGATTGAATCCCTTAAATTTGGAAAGAAATTATTGACCATTAGGAGAGAGTGGCGGCCACACACACAAATATAAGAAGAAACCCTATCATGTACCACTATATAAAGAATACAAAACCCTAACCCTATAAGGTCCTTCCTCTCTCTCTCTCTCTCGCCTCTCTTTCAACACTCACACCTCTCTTCTCTCCTCTCGGATTCCACTCTTCCTCGCACAAGACACACTCTCGGCAAACACAAAATAAACCTTAGCTCTTTCCTCTCTCATCTCTCTCTTCCTTTCACAAGACACAATCTCGGCAAACACAAAACAAACCCTAGCTCTCTCTTATCTCCTCTCTCTCTTCCTCAGACACTCTCGGAAAACACACTAAACAAACCTACTTCCACTTTTCTTCCTTCACGTAAACAAACCAGCCAAAAGACACTAACACAAAGAAACTAAACCCTAAAGACCTTCTCCCTTCTCATCATCACCGAGCAACCAAGACACAAAACAACAAAAAATATTCACCCAAAAACCGAGCAACCAAAACACTAAACAACAAAAACCAGACACACAATATGAACCCCTTAACAGACCAAAACAAATAACAAAAATAAGCCCTTCACTGACACACAACACACACACTCAACCGACCAAGCCCCCACTAAAAACAAACAACAAAGAACGTCGACCATAACAGCCCTCACTGACTAACCAAGCTGACACACCACAAGACAAACAAACAGCCCCTTTACCGTGATAAAAATAAAAAAAGTCAAACCACAAACAATAGCCTTTCACCGAATGAAACAAACAGCAATAGATAACCTCTCAATTACCGTGAAACAGCTCACACTAAAACAACAAAACAATCCTTCAACTAGCCCCTAAACCGAGAGTAAAACACCCCATAAACCAAGGAAAATTAGCCCCTAGAACTAGAAAACCAGTGACCGAAAATCACATCTTAAAACAGCCTCAAACATTTCCAAAATAGCCCATTGAACCTCTGAGAATAACCTTGAAACAACAGCCAAAACAACAGCCCAATCATCGAAAATATAGCAGTCCAAAACAGTGAAACAGTGAGCAAAGACAGTGAACCAGCAAACCAGAAAAACAACGAAGCTTTAATCATTTCGGCGATGTCCCAACGCACTCCCGAGAAGCGACTTAAAAGGTAAGACCTGAGGGCACCCATTTACTACATTTATTTTGCTATCCCGGACACGACATGCTTGATTGGATGTGAAATACGTCCAACCGGGCATGCGGGGTCCTATACTAAAAACGACCAATTCTTTCGTCGCATCTCCTTTCTTTTATTTCGATATTTATCTTTCTTGTCTATTTATTGTTATTTATTTTTATTCACTTAATTTCGTATTTTATCTTTATTTTTTTACTCTGCATTTACTTTTGTTATTTATTGTTGTTATTTATCTTTTCTATTTATTTACTCGCATTTATCATTATTTTATCGTCTCGTTTTTACTTTTGTTCATGTTCGGCTATATTACTTCATATCCACTTTCATGACTACTTACATTGGATTAAAGGTCATCCCTTTGTGGGAAATTCCTGAGGGCACTGATGAGCAGAAAATATATCAATATTTACCGCCCATTTTACTTAATATTTTGTTTAGTTTCTCGGGTTTGATGAACGTTTTGATGTGTTTTAGTTTATTTTTCAGATAAAATAATATTGGGACACAATGAAATCATTTAGGATGAAATGTGGGTCAAATAAGGGCAAAAATTGGACTTCACATATTAATGTTGGAGATTGGAAACTTGAAAGGGCGTTTTAACGAAGTGCAGTTTTGGAAATTCCAATTTTGCGCATCTGTCGTATTTTGGGCATAAATTTTTACTCCGATATCAGATTGAGCTGATTCAAGTTCCAGATTAAAGAAGACTAAATGATCTAAACTTTGAAATACAAATTAATCTCGAATTCTGAAGATTTCATGCCCAAAATTGATGAACCATCCAAAAGTGTGTTGTGTGTAATTATTAAAGTAATTTTCAAAGCAAAAAATAAATTAATAAATAAATAATAAAAATTATCAAATCACCACCAAACATGATAAGCAATTATTGGAGCAATTAATAATGGATTTGGTGGATGATTTGATGGGGGAAATATTTTGCCTATAAATACCAAGCCATTTCATTTGTAAATTCATACTTTCTTCTAAGGAATTCCTTAAGAATACTAAGAAGATTGTATATTGTTTGTTTATTTACAGCTTTCAGTAATTAATTTCTGCTTTCACACTTTCTTTTTTTTACTTTTCAGTTTTTACTTTCCGTAATTTACTTTTACGCACAATACTTTTCTTTCTTTAATTTTCAGTTTTTACTTTTCAGTAATAAGGAGGTAACTCCCATTTGTTGGGGTAAAAGGTAAAACTTTTATTACTAATATTTAGATTAATCTCCCGTAATTATAATATATAAACTAGTTAAAACCTGACTTAACGAGGATACCGCCATATTGGTCGGTTGGTAATTATTTAAATTGGTTTTAACCTGACTAAACTGGATACCGCGTGATTGGTCGGTTGGTAATTAATTATTAATTTGACTTAATCTGGATACCGCCTATATGGATTATCATGCAAAATTAATATATTATATTAAGGGAGATATCTAAAATAGAAGTAATAAAAGTGGATCCTTTTACCTCAGTATTTTATTTTATTGTACTTTTACTTTATTTACTTTTCAGCAATTTACTTTCAGCATTTACTTTTCAGCAATTTACTTTCAGCAATTTACTTTCAGCATTTACTTTTCAGTAATTTACTTTCAGCATTTACTTTTCAGCATTTAATTTTCAGTATTTATTTTCAACATTTACTTTCCGTCATATACTTTTCAGCAATTTACTTTTCAGCATTTTACTTTATATCTTTCATTTTATTTAAGTTTTTACTAGCCCTAGTTATGTGTCGTAACTAAATTAGTTATCTGGGGTTGTGATGAATTCTAATATCACTGGTTTATCAGGGGTTATTTTATAGTTTGGGTAATTTAAAGGTTTACTTATTAAGTCTTAAGCTTAATGTGTCTTGTTAATTGGCCATTAATAAGATTGATCTGGTAAATCTAAAATAAATTTGACAAAGGAATTTTAGGTTTCAGCCTTAGACTTAATAGCCCACGATCTTCCTTGAGGATAGATAACCTTTAATAGATTTCCTTACAGGATAGACATATACATGTCGGGCGGGGGTACCCTTTATTGGAACTTAATCTTAATGAATCCAGGTAATTTGGTTGACATAGATATATGGTTCAATTGGTTATACTGGGTATTTGCGTCTGACCATCGACAGAGGCTTTCACATAATTTAGTGTTCCAGGTTAGTAAACCGATATATTACACAAACATGAAATAACCACTTCATCTTTTAAAAAGATATTGGAAGGATTCACAACCCTGGATAGTTTTATAAATTTGAATTTTCTTCAATCTACTTTCAAGCAATTTTATTTACTTGTTTTAATTTTAAAGTCACAACCCAATCAAACAATCAATCCATTAGATACTTGTAAATATTTAACTTCATATATTGATAATAAAAGGTTTTAAGTCCTCGTGGGATCAATACTTTTTATACTACTTGAACGATACGTGCGCTTGCGTTATATGCGTGTGATTACGCACCAGTCAAGTTTTTGGCGCCGTTGCCGGGGACTTATTTATCTTTCACTATTAGTTTTGGGGTTAGATACGTTACTTGTATCTAATTTCTTTTTACTTATTGTTTTTGTTTTCTTGTGTTTCAGGTTCTCAGAAACTACATGAGACGAACCGGAAGCTTTGAACTCCGACCGCTTGACCCAAAAATTGAAAGAACCATCAGACAGTTGAGAAGGGAAATACGAGAAGGCCAATAAGCTTTAGTCAACATGGAACCCGAACCTTTGAAAGTTGCACCACCGATACCCATTCGAGACAGAACCATTCTGGTGGTCGACGGCTTCATTTCCTGTATTATACTTCCTCCTTTACCAGCAAATGCGTGTGACATCAAAACATGCATCCAGATGATTCATCAGTCAGTACAGTTTGGGGGAAATGCAACTGAAGATCCTAATGCCCACATCAGCAACTTCCTGGAAGTTTGCGGTACTTTCAATTACAACCGAGCCGCTGAAGAAGCAATGAGACTGCGGATTTTTCCATATTCCCTGAAAGACGGAGCTAAATCTTGGCTACATTCGTTACCAGCAGGTTCCATCAACACTTGGAACACTCTAGCCACCAAATTCCTTGCAAAGTACTTTCCACCAGCAAGAACTGCAAAGTTGAGGAATGACATCACATCCTTTGTGCAACAAGAATCAGAATCCCTTTGCGAAGCTTGGGAAAGATTCAAAGATTTACTCCGGAAATGTCCTCATCATGAGATCGCAAAGTGGCTACAAGTCCAAACCTTCTACAATGGACTTTTTGGAATAATGAGAACCACAATTGATGCTGCTGCTGGAGGAGCTTTGATGGAAAAATGAGAAGATCAGGCCTGTGACTTAATTGAAGAAATGGCCAACAACAATTCTTTATGGCCAACAGAAAGGAGCATGATCCAAAGAATTGCAGGAATTTATGAAGTTGGAGCCAACACAACACTGAATTCCAAGCTGGATGTGATTTGCGAAAATCTGGAAACTCTTAACATGAAAGTTAATGGTGGATCCATAAGTTCACCATATTGAGGAGCACCAGAACCAAACCAACTTGAAGAAATGGTGAATTATGTCAATAATTTCAACAGACATGGGAACAATCCATATTCCAACACCTACAACCTAGGGTGGAGGAATCATCCGAATTTTTCATGGAGTAACAATTCAGGGCAAAAGAACAATTCACCACCGGGATTCCAACAACAGAACTATCCACCACCTGGATTCCAGCAACAGAACAAAGGCCAGGAGCATGAAAAAGAACCAGGAATAATAGAAGTGCTGGCCCAGTTGAAGAAGCAAGAAGCAAAATACGATGCTTTAGCAGCTATGGTTCAAAATCAAGTAGCATTGAATCAAAGCCATTCAGCCTCTATCAAAGCACTGGAGAATCAAATCGGACAACTGGCCAATGCTTAGAGTTACAGACCGCCAGGTACCCTTCCAAGCAACACAGAGCCAAATCCAAGGAATCGAGGGAAGGAGCAGTGCCATGCCATCATATTAAAAAGCGGTACTGAAATCAACAAAGATGTTGGAGCCAAAACAACTGCTGAGGAAGTTCCAAAAGAAGAAAAACAACAGATGGAGGAAAAAGAAGCAAAGGAAAAAGAAAAAGAACAGACCACTCCACCTCCACCTTTTCCTCAGCGTCTTCAGAAAAACAAACTGGACAAGCAGTTTTCTCATTTCCTGGAGGTGTTCAAAAAGCTGCACATCAACATTCCATTTGCAAAAGCCTTGGAAAAAATGTCCAGTTAAGTAAAATTCATGAAAGATATTCTTTCATGAAAAAATAGATTGGGAGATTATGAGACAGTAGCATTGACGGAAGAATGCAGTGCCATCATTCAGAGGAAACTTCCCCCGAAGTTGAAAGATCCTGGCAGTTTCACCATTCCATGCATCATGGGAGAACATAACTTTGGTAAGGCTTTATGTGATTTAGGTGCAAGTGTTAACTTGATGCCTTTTTCTATTTTCAGGAAACTGCAGATTGGAGAAACAATGCCAACTTCAGTCTCTCTACAACTTGCTGATAGAATGCTCGTATTTCCAAGAGGCGTAGTTGAGGATGTGCTGGTGAAGGTTGAAAAATTCATTTTCCCAGCAGATTTTATTGTCCTTGATGTGGAGGAAGACGTAGATGTGCCAATCATCATCGGGAGACCGTTCTTGGCTACAGGTCGAACCATTACTGATGTACGAAAATGAGAATTAACCATGAGGGTACAATCAGATTGTTATCGCCCCAGAAGATCAGGAGAAAACCACATTTACATGTCCATATGGTACTTTTGCTTTCCGCAGGATGCCATTTGGATTATGTAATGCCCCTGCCACATTTCAGCGTTGCATGATGGCCATCTTCTCAGATATGCTAGAGCAAAGTATGAAGGTATTCATGGATTATTTTTCTATGTTTAGAGACTATTTTGACCACTGCTTGCAAAATCTGGAACATGTATTACAAAGATGCAAAGATACCAACCTGGTACTCAACTGGGAGAAATGCCACTTCATGGTATATGAAGGCATTGTTCTTGGACATCGAATCTCAAAAAAGGGAATCGAGGTAGACAAAGCAAAGATTGAAACAATTAAAAAACTACCTCCACCGACAACAGTCAAAGGGATTCAGAGTTTTCTTGGACATGCAGGAGATTTATCAAAGACTTTTCCAAGATTGCTAAACCTCTTTGCAATCTTCTGGAGAAGGTTGTGCGTTTCAACTTCACCAAAGAATGCCAGGAAGCTTTTGAGATCTTAAAATAAAAGCTGATTTCTGCCCCCATCATTGTAGCACCAGACTGGACCCTTCCATTTGAAGTAATGTGTGATGCTAGTGATTTTGCTGTAGGTGCAGTTTTGGGACAACGTAAAGCAAAGATTTTCCACACCATCTACTACTCCAGCAGAAATTTGAATGAAGCTCAACTCAACTACACAACCACTGAAAAGGAGTTGCTCGCAATTGTGTACATTTTTTACAAATTTCGCTCCTATCTGCTGGGTCCCAAAGTGGTGGTCTACACAGATCATTCAGCAATCAAATATCTGATCATGAAGAAAGATGGCAAACCCAGATTGATCCGTTGGATACTTCTTCTGCAAGAATTTGACTTGGAGATTTGAGATAGGAAAGGGACAGAAAACCAAGTGGCAGATCACTTATCGAGGCTCGAGAGTGGAGAAACAGCTAGCAAAGAACTGTCAATCAAAGAAACTTTTCCAGATGAACAACTATTCGCCATGAAACAGCATAATGTCCCTTGGTATGCTGACTATGTCAACTTCATTGTATCAGGAAAATGGCCGTTGGAATGGACAACTCAGCAACAAAAGAAGTTCTTCAAAGAAGTAAAGCACTATGTCTGGGATGAGTCGTACCTGTTCAAACGCTGTGCTGATCAATTACTGAGGTGTTGTGTTCCTCATGAGGAAGTCAACGGTGTTTTACAGCACTGTCATTCATCACCATATGGTGGACACTTCAGCGGAAACAAAATTGTAGCCAAAGTCCTACAATCAGGTTTATTCCGGCCCACTCTTTTTAAAGATGCTTATCTTTTTGCTCTTTAATGTGACGGGTGCCAAAAAATGGGGAATATTTCAAGGAGAAATGAAGGACCGTTGCAAAACATTCTAGAAGTGGAGATATTCGATGTGTGGGGTATAGATTTCATAGGACCCTTTGTTCCATCATTCGGAAACCTGTACATCCTGGTTGCTGTAGACTACGTCTCCAAATGGGTTGAAGCAATTGCACTACCATCCAATGATTCAAAAGTGGTGATCAAATTCCTGAAAAAGAACATTTTCACTCGGTTCAGAACACCTCGGGCAATTACCAGTGATGGTGGCACACATTTCTGCAACAGATACTTTAATGCACTCCTATCCAAATACAGAGTTACTCACAAAGTTGCCACTGCTTATCATCCACAGTCAAATGGACAGGTTGAAGTTTCAAACAGGGAAATCAAAAGAATATTGGACATAACTATTGGATCAACAAGGAGGGACTGGTCAAAAAAACTAGATGACGCATTATGGGCCTATCAGAAAACTTACAAGACACCCATTGGTATGTCCCCATATCGATTGGTGTTTGGGAAAGCATGCCATCTGCCAGTTGAGCTTGAACACAAGGCGTACTGGGCACTGAAGAAGTTGAATCTTGATCCACAAGCTGCAGGAGAGAAAAGACTCCACCAACTCAACGAATTGGAGGAGTTTCGTCTACAGGCTTATGAGAATGCCAGATTGTACAAAGAAAAGACCAATAAATGGCATGATAAAAAAATAGTGCACAGACAGTTGGAACTAAGGCAGCAAGTATTGTTGTACAATTCACAGTTGAAACTTTTCCCTGGAAAGTTGAAATCAAGGTGGTCAGGTCCATTTGTGATCACTCAGGTTTTACCATATGGAGCTGTTGAGTTACTGGATCCCAACACCAACGAAATATTCAAGGTTAACAGTCAGCGTGTCCAGCACTACTGGGGAGAATCATTTGAGCGACAAAAAGAAAGTGTCACACTTTCAGATCCAGCCTAACGTTCGAGAAGTCACGTCTAGCTGACGACTTTAAACTTAGTGCTAGCTGGGAGGCAACCCAAGCAATTTGTGTATATATTGTGATGTGGTGTGTTTTAATTTTTGTGTGTTTAGTTTTTGCAGGTTAAGACGCATTTCAGGATGGACTCTCACAAATCTTCACAAGCAATTTCCTTTTCTCCCTCAAAATTCTCTGATAAAGGTCTACAAAGCTCGCATGGAACGAATGAGACTTCTGACGATCCATGGTATTCCTAATGACATTAGTTTGGTAATCGAAGCACGGGTCCGATTAGTAGGTGAGTATTCTGATTCTTGTAATTCTTATTTGCACCATTAGTTTGGTAAACGTAGAGCTAAGCAAATAGGTGTTTGTTACAAATGTGCACGGTGGAATTGCAATACTCATTGTCGTTATTTAGGAATGGTGTCTGATAATCGCGAAGACAAAATTAAATTCATTAGGGATGGCTTGAGTAAAGAGTCTTTAGATGATATATCTTCGACTCTTCAGACGCATCTTAGTGGATATATTCACATAGCCTTTCTCAAATTACATACACAATTTCAAAAAGAAAGACAACATTTAAGTACCGGGAATCTGACTAAAAAAGACCTTGTTTGCCAATTTATAAGAAAATTGGATGGGAAGCTTGTCCCTGACGCATAGACGTCATTCAAGCCGCTACATTTCTTGTACATATTATATCTCTTTGTCTTTTCCTAAAAATTGTAATTTGTTTTCTTGTTTTCTTTTATTTTCTCCGACAGGATTCAGACCTTTTTGACTATCACGATTTATTTTACTATTTTTCTAATAATCGTCCTTTGGAAGATACTTGTGCTATTATTACTCACCCTTTTCAGGTTTTATAAATTCAACTCATCATTGCACTTTTGAAGACATCCAGAGTAAAACATGGAAGCCACTTCAAGAAGACGAGTTGAAAACATCTGTGTGTTTGTGGTACTAGTGTTGGAGTTAAACCACAATACGTAGAGGCAGCACATGAATTGGGTCGAGTCTTAGCTGCAAGGAATATGCACTCAGTATATGGCGGAGGCAATCTTGGACTAATGGGGATCATTTCAAAGGCTGTACAGGAAGGAGGCAGTCAAGTTTTGGGAATCATCCCAAAACCCTTGGCAGAGGCAAATCTTATTGGACCATCAAACAGAGAAGAACTAATCGTGCCAGGTATGTCTGAACGACTGGTAGAAATGATTAACCGTGCTGATGCTTTTATTGCTTTGCCAGGTGGTTTGGGTACATTGGAGGAAATTTTTACAGTGTTATCTTGGGCGAACCTGAACATACACCAGAAATCGCTTGGACTGTACAACGTTGAAGGATTTTATGATTTTCTTTGTGTGTTTCTTGATGATGCACGGAAAAATGGGTTCGTGTCAAAACCTTTAAAAGAACTCATCTTCACTGCCAGAACTGCTCCGGATCTAATTGACCAAATCTTAGCCTATGAACCACAAATTGACCCTATCATTTCAAAGATAAATTGGTCCGAGGACGATCATGGTAAGAGGCGTAGGATTAATCTGGATCTTAACTTTTAACTTTTCGTGTAGAATTTTAGCTAACCAGGTACTATCTTCTAAACTCTTCTTCTACTTTTTAAGACATTGGAGACAATGTCTCATTTAGGTTTGGGGGAGGGAATTAGTTGATTAGTATATTATTTTTAGTTGTGTGTTTTTCTTATTTTTTGTCCAAAATTTTTCGAAAAATACAAAAAAATTGAAAATTTTTCAAAAATTACAGAAATATTTTGCGTTTTTGTTTTTATTTTGACTAAAAAGGTGAAATTGGTAAGAGATAGCTGAGTAAGGAGTTTCCACTCCTGAGACGTATCTCAAACCTAATTCGGAACAAGTTAATTTTTGTTTATTTCATTTTGAATTATTTAATTTGTAAATTCTCCATAAAACTGATTAAAATGGATCTTCATATACTCAGTTGACAGGTATTATCAGCATACATGGTAACATACAAACATGAGCTGTAATTGAAAAATTTGAAATATTCAGTGCTCTAGTTTAATTGGAGGAAGCATCTATAAAAAGCGATGGAGTAAAAAAAAAAAAACGTCTGAGGTCCGAGTTATTAAGTCTATAAGGGTGTTTTAACACCTAGTGCCCTAAAGCCAACTGGTTTGGGAGTCACTGGCCCAAAGCTCGCTACATGGATCAAAGATGTTGCAAATATATATATATATATCTGAAGTCTGAGTAATTAAGTCCGTAGGGGTGTCTTAACACCTGGTGCCCTAAAGCCAACTGGTTTGGGAGCCACCGACCCAACACTCGCTACATAGATGGAAGATATTGTATATAAATAAAAAAAAAATCAGAAAAATCAGAAAAATTATTCCATTGCTACAAAAATGTGTGAATTCTGATAAAACTTTAGGACAAAAATATTATTCTCTTATCAACTGCACTTGTGACTGTTGTGGGCAAAAATAGCTGATTAATATTTTGTCAACTGTGCATATGGAGAATGGTAAATATAATCGGAGAATTTACTTATTCGGTAATTTAGAAAGAAAGAAAACAACTAGTAACTTGGCGTTTAATTTCACCTGATTAGTCACTAACTTCTTTATTCTCTTTTCTCTTGTCTTTTTGATTTTGTGTGCATTAGTTTTATTATCTTTTTACTTTTGTAAAATGTTTATGGGTATCGTTGCTGTAAGCCCTCACGAGACTATAACTCGTCCACTAGGGACACCTATGGGGTTTAAAGACTTGTTGCATATGCTAAATGCAACCGTGATCCCTACGAAAGTGGCTTAGTTTAATTTTAATTGTTTCTTGTATTTTATTTTGTTGTTTTGCTCGAGGACTAGCAAAATGTTAGGCTTGGGGGTGTGATGAGCGGAATATATATCAATATTTACTGCCTTTTTTACTTAATATTTTGTTTAGTTTCTCGGGTTTGATGAACGTTTTGATGTGTTTTAGTTTATTTTACAGATAAAATAATATTGGGACACAATGAAATCATTTAGGACAAAATGTGGGTCAAATAAGGGCAAAAATTGGACTTGACATATTAATTTTGGAGATTGGAAACTTGAAAGGGCGTTTTAACGAAGTGCAGTTTTGGAAATTCCAATTTTGCGCATCTGTCGTATTTTGGGCATAAAGTTTTACTCCGATATCGGATTGAGCTGATTCAAGTTCCAGATTAAATAAGACTCAAATATATACAACTTTGAAAGACAAAATAATTTCGAATTTCGAATATTTCATGCCCGAAATTGATGAACCATCCAAAAGTGTGTTGTGTGTAATTATTAAAGTCATTTTCAATCATTTTCAAAGCAAAAAATAAATAAATAAATAAATAATAAAAATTATCAAATCACCACCAAACATGATAAGAAATTAGTGGAGCAATTGATAATGGATTTGGTGGAGCAATTAGTGGAGCAATTAATAATGGATTTGGTGGATGATTTGATGGGGGAAATATTTTGCCTTAAATACTACGCCATTTCATTTGTAAATTCATACTTTCTTCTAAGGAATTCCTTACGAATACTAAGAAGATTGTATCTTGTTTGTTTATTTACAGCTTTCAATAATTAATTTCCACTTTCGCACTTTCTTTTCTTTACTTTTCAGTTTTTACTTTCCGCAATTTACTTTTACGCACAATACTTTTCTTTCTTTAATTTTCAGTTTTTACTTTTCAGTAATAAGGAGGTAACTCCCCTTTGCTGGGGTAAAAGGTAAAACTTTTATTACTAATATTTAGATTAATCTCCCTTAATTATAATATATAAACTAGTTAAAACCTGACTTAACGAGGATACCGCCATATTGGTCGGTTGGTAATTATTTAAATTGGTTTTAACCTGACTAAACTGGATACCGCCTGATTGGTCGGTTGGTAATTAATTATTAATTTGACTTAATCTGGATACCGCCTATATGGCTGGTTGGTAATTATCATGCAAAGTTAATATATTATATTAAGGGAGATATCTAAAATAGAAGTAATAAAAGTGGATTCTTTTACCTCAGCATTTTATTTTATTGTACTTTTACTTTATTTACTTTTCAGCAATTTACTTTCAGCATTTACTTTTCAGCAATTTACTTTCAGCATTTACTTTTCAGTAATTTACTTTCAGCATTTACTTTTCAGCATTTAATTTTCAGTATTTTACTTTATGTCTTTTATTTTATTTAAGTTTTTTTACTACCCGTAAATATGTGTCGTAACTAAGCCAGTTATATGGGGTTGTGATGAAATCCAATATCACCGGTTTATAAGGGGTTAAATTATAGTTTGGGTAATTTAAAGGTTTACTTATTAAGTCTTAAGCTTAATGCGTCTTGTTAACTGGCCATTAATAAGATTGATCTGGTAAATCTAAAATAAACTTGACAAAGGAATTTTAGGTTACAGCCTTAGACTTAATAGCTCACGATCTTCCTTGAGGATAGATAACCCTTTAATAGATTTCCTTACAGGATAGACATATACATGTCGGGCGGGGGTAACCTTTATTGGAACTTAATCTTAATGAATCCAGGTAATTTGGTTGACATAGACATATGGTTCAATTGGGTTATACTGGGTATTTGCGTCTGACCATCGACAGAGACTTTCGCATGATTTAGTGTTCCAGGTTAGTAAACCGATATATTACACAAACATGAAATAACCACTTCATCTTTTAAAAAGATGTTGGAAGGATTCACAACCCTGGATAGTTTTATAAATTTGAATTTTCTTCAATCTACTTTCAAGCAATTTTATTTACTTGTTTTAATTTTAAAGTCACCACCCAATCAAACAATCAATCCATTAGATCCTTGTAAACTTTTAACTTCATAAATTGATAACAAAAGGTTTTAAGTCCTCGTTGGATCGATACTTGTTATACTACTTGAACGATACGTGCGCTTGCGTTATACGCGTGTGATTACGCACCGGTCAGGCACCATTTACCATATTTATTTTATAGTCCTGGACGCTGCATGCTTGGTTAGACGTGAAATATGTCCAACCTGGCATGCGAGATCCCACACTAGAATCAGCCAAGTCTCTTGGTCGCATCTTCTTTATTTCATTTTGTCATTTATTTACTCTATTCGTTTTGTTGTTCCGGACGCGGCGTGCTTGGTTGGACGTGAAATACGTTAGCCGGGCATGCGAGGTCCTATATTAAGAAGGGTCAAATCTTTTGGTCGCATCTTCTTTCTTTTATTTTGTCATTTATCTTTCTTATCAATTTATCGTTGTTTATTATTCCGCACTTACTTTACCGTTCATTTTTATTTATTATTCCGCACTTACTTACAGTTCATTTTTATTTATTATTCCGCACTTACTTTACCGCATCTTTATTTTATTATTCTGCATTTACTTTATTGTTCATCTTTATTTTATTACTTCGCATTTACTTTATCGCTCATATTTATTTTATTTTATCGCATTTACCTTATCATTTACCTTTTTTTGTCTATTTACTTTTGTTTATGTTTTTGCTATATTATTTCGCATTTACTTTCATGTCTATCTACATTGTGGTAATGTTTATGCTTGTTATCCCTTGAGGTATATCGGATGAAAACCCAGACGTAAATTCCGTAGCTGAATCTGAATGGACAGTAGTGCGTTCTGTACTTGGGATACAACTCCACATACCACTCGGGAAATACTAGCATATGCAGGACTAACCCTCATTTTATTCGCTATTTACTTATTAACGCTTTTCCCGCTTTTGACTATTTATTATAATTTTTATTATCGCATTTCTTAGTTTTAATTTACTTTTATTTATATTCATGCTTATGGGTGTGCAAATGTGTGTTTATTTCAATTATCTTGCATGTGCTGCATAAGACTTGGTTATACCATTGTGTGAACCCGTCTATTATACTGGCATTAGTAAGGGACCATTTCGAACCCAACGGTTTGAGGTATTCCCTTGCGAGGGGTGAGTGTGGCCTTAAATCATTTCCAAGTTCACACTGGGCGGTGACCCTCTTATTCTCCGGTTTAGTCCCCCGCGGGCGACTCTGTACTCTCTACTGGCTGTGAGCCCAATAGTATCGTGGTCTCCGATCATCATAGACATAGCGATAAACCCCACTTCGCTCCTACAGATGGCGACTCCACTGGGGATAGAGAATCGACCCCGAAACAATGTCTTGTAGTGTCCATGGCTTTGGCTTTGGTTACCCAAGTCTCATATAATTTTCATACCCTTCTTACCTCGATGGTGTCATGTATCGTGAAGTCGCTTTCACTCAAGGCGGCGAATCGTTATATGGCATCATCACTCGTTGGCACGTAGCTTAGTGTATAAAAAAGGCGTGCTTATTTGGTCACTCGAACCCTTGAGTGGGGAGACCTAGTTGTGAGTAACCCTTCGCTGGCGGAAGCCTTTATCCATACCCTTATAAGCCCACATATGAACCATAGTTATATGTCCTATGGAAGCTACCCATATGCTTGTGTTTGGGACCATTGTCATTCGAATCCATTTGGACTTCTAGTCATATGATACTAACTTGTTGGGCCATTTAAACTGGGACAAGTTTATATCTTATGATGATTGGGCCAAAATTTTTCAAAATGATGATGGGCCACCCTATGTTTGGGCCCCTTATCATTTGAAGTTATTTAGCCACCTTTTCGCAAAAGTGTAAACCTGTTGGGCCTTTTCAACTGGGACAAGTTTGCACCTCGCGATAATCTGATCAAACGCTTTAAAATGATAATGGGCCAACTTGTATGAAAACCTTGATTGGCTTAGAAGGTCCAAACATGATCCGAATGTACCGGACACATGAGTCCGATATTCGTACTGGCTTTCATCCAGGAAGGATACGCCTTGTTATGGCATATTTGTATACTTTTGGATATCTCCAAGTCCATCCCCACAACCGTGATTACCGAGGGCCCAATTCACCGTTTCTAGACAATTGCACGATCCCCATATTAGGCTTAGTCAATATTATAAATAGGCGGTCTTTGTCTTTTATCGATGGAAAGGGACCGAGGTAGCCAAGGTTCACTCTTATAGCATAGGAGATAACGATTTTGTGTACCCCACATTGGTGCATAAAATAAGCCGTACCTAGGGAATAAACGGACTTACCCGAGTGTGGGAGGAATAAGGTCGGAACGATATATGCTGTTTTGATAACCACATGCATCTCATACACCGCATGCATACATGCATCATGTTAACCCCTTTGTCTAAAAGCCATCATAGATATCTGTTGGGTTAGAGAAGAATGAAGACTTGTCAAAAAGATTTTAGCAAACATGGATATCGAGGAAGAGGATGCCGAGAAACAGAAAATTTTACGGCAAGAATAGAAATACCATTGGGGGGCCTTCAGCCAAAAAAAAAGAGAAAAAAAAGAAAAAAAAAAAAGAAAAATTGTTTTTAGTCCTTAATAGTTAGGCATAAGTCCGATGATGAAATTGTTTGCTTTAGGGTGAAACCTTAGAAACGATAAGTTCTTGATGTACTCTCACCCGATATTTTGAGTAGTTGATCTATGTTAGACTCGTAAGCACTTAACTATAGAGGTTCTTAGTAGTAAAAACCTGAGTAGTTGGCAATGTGACTAGTTGAAGAAATTATAGGTCGATGAATGACTGTTCGCCTAGATTTCTATCCTGATTTGCTTGTGTTACGATGTGTGGTATGGTTGAAAATAAAAGAAAAGTCTCTAAAGAAAAAAAAATTCTTAAACCACCTATAATCGATAAGCGTGAAGCTACCAATGGGCGAGTATTAGGACCACCATGAGGAGAAATGCTACCTTAAAGGGTATGTGTGTTGAAAAAAAATAGAGAGAGACAAAAAAAAGACAAAAGAAAAGAAAAAGAAAATCATAAAATATTGAGCACGTAAAAGAAATTACAGAGCATAATTGAGACATCTAGGTTAGTTTGACCCATCGATCCCAATTTTTGAAACGAAATCATTGAGTTAGTTTACCTGGGAATCAAGCTGTAAATGAACCTTTGCGCACACACACTATGAGTCTGGCTTAGATGATTTATTCAAAGACTTGGATTTGAGTTGCATTGAGTTCTTTGAAGGTTATCTGGTTTCATTACTGGGTATTATTTGAGGACAATAATATGTGTAACTATTGGGAGATAGCTTAAGCAAAAGACCGTACGAACCTGCAAAACAAGGAAAACTTCGAAGGCCTCCCGAAGGTATAGACATTGGAAACGAACATCGCCGGAAGGGTAGTAGGAGAAAAATCCAAGCCAAGAATAGCTGCAAACTCCTCCGAGAGAAGGCATTCGAAAATATGGGAATCAGAAGACATGACTTTCAGTATCCCAAAAGGATGAGGTCGCTTTCAAAAAAGGCACAATTTACCGTGACCCAGTGCAGACAATGGAGAGCAGAAAGCTAAACCAGGTCTGGGGGAGACCAGTCCACCACCCCGTGAATAAGGGACACGATAGGATCTTGAGCCTTGAGACCAAAGAAAATTGAGCAATCACCAGAAGAGAACTGGTAGAAGGAAACTGCAAGCAGGCTAAGGGGGCGACCAGAGTTTCTCATAAGTAGAAGAGCACAAGGAATGCCAAACCAAGGATGACATCAAGCCAAGAGACCCCAACGGAATAGGGAATGCATCCATGCATACATGCATACACGTCACATACACATAATTTTGTGTTCGCAGGTTTTGAAAAAGCAATGAAGACAAGAAACTCCTCGGGAATGAGGACGAGCGAGCCGAGAATGGCACTCCAGAAATGGAGAACAACCTCGGGAATGAGGACAAGTAACTTATCAGGAATGAGGATGAGCAAGTCGGGAATGGAGAACAACCTCGGGAATGAGGACAAGCAACTCCTCGGGAATGAGGACGAGCAAGCCGGGAATGACACTCTGGGAATGGAGAATAACCTCGGGAATGAGGACAAGCAACTCCTCGGGAATGAGGACGAGCGAGCCGGGAATGACACTCCGGGAATGGAGAAAAACCTCAGGAATGAGGACCAGCAACTCCTCGGGAATGAGGATGAGCGAGCCGGAAATGGAGAACAACCTCGGGAATGAGGACCAGTAACTAATCAAGAATGAGGACGAGCAAGGGGCGAAGTGCCTCACCACCATCTCATAACAATAACGGTTCGGGAATGAACCATCTCACAACAGTAACAGTTCGGGAATGAACAATCTCCCATCAGTAATGGTTCGGGAATGAACCATCTCACATCAACTCAGTTCGAAGCATCTCGCAAAACAACAGGTAAGTCCGGCGACAGCCGACAAACCAGGTAAGTCAAAATGCATGCATAACTTTGATAGGGTTGTCACTATCACACACTGCACAAGCCCCATCAAAGTGGGGGCGACTGTAGGTACTGCATTTTTTCATGAAGCCCAATGATGAGCCTCGTATGGAGGCACTACCTGATACAAAACCCTAACCCTATGGTTTTGCAGTACCTACAAATATAGGAAGAAACCCTAGCATGCACCACTATACAAAGAATACAAAACCCTAACCCTATGGGGTCCTTCCTCTCTCTCTCTCACCTCTCTTTCAACACTCACACCTCTCTTCTCTCCTCTCGGATTCCCCTCTTCCTCTCACAAGACACACTCTCGGAAAACACAAAACAAACCTTAGCTCTCTTCTCTCTATTCCTCACACACTCTCGGCAAACACACTAAACAAACCCTACTTCCACTTTTCTTCCTTCACGTAAACAAACCAGCCAAAAGACACTAACACAAAACAACTAAACCCTAAACACCTTCTCCATTCTTATCATCACCGAGCAACCAAGACACAAAACAAAAAAAAAGCATTCACCCAAAAACTGAGCAACTAAAACACTAAACAACAAAAACCAGACACACAATAACAGCCCCTTAACCGACCAAAAAAAATAACAAAAATAAGCCCTTCATTGACACACAGCACACACACTCAACCGACCAAGCCTCCACTAAAAACAAACAACAAAGAACTCCGACCATAACAACCCTCACCGACTAACCAAGCTGACACACCACAAGACAAAAAAACAACCCATTTACTGTGATAAAAACAACAAAAGTCAAACCATAAATAATAGCCTTTCACCGAACAAAACAAACAGCAATAGGCAACCTCTCAATTACCGTGAAATAGCTCACACGAAAACAACAAAATAGTCCTTCAACCAGCCCCTAAATCGAGAGTAAAACACCCCTCTAAACCACCAAAAATTAGCCCATGGAACCAGCAAACCAGTGACCGAAAATCACCCCTTAAAGCAGCCCCAAACAGTCCAGAAAATAGTCCCAAAACATCCCCCTGAACCACCAAGAATAACCCATAAACAGCGGCCAAAACAGCAACCCAATCACCGAAAAATAGCAGTCCAAAATAGCGAAACAGTGAGCAAAGATAGTGAACCAGCAAATTAGAAAAATAACAAAGCTTTAATCCTTCCGGCGACGTCTCAACGCACTCCCGAGAAGCAACTTAAAAGGTAAGACCTGATGGAACCCTTTTACTACATTTATTTTGCTGTCCCGGACACGACATGCTTGGTTGGAGGTGAAATACGTCCAACCGGGCATGCGAGGTCCAATACTAAAAACGGCCAATTCTTTGGTTGCATCTCCTTTATTTTATTTCACTATTTATCTTTCTTGTCTATTTATTGTTATTTATTTTTCTGTGCTTAATTTCATATTTTTTCTTTATTTTGTTACTCTGCATTTACTTTTGTTATTTATTGTTGTTATTTATCTTTTCTATTTATCTACTCGCATTTATCATTATTTTATCATCTAGCTTTTACTTTTGTTCATGTTCAACTATATTACTTCGTATCCACTTTCATGACTACTTACATTGGATTAAAGGTCATCCCTTTGTGGGAAATGCCTGAGGGCACCCTTTTCCATATTTATTTTGTAGTCCTGGACGCTGCATGTTTGGTTATACGTGAAATATGTCCAACCGGGCATGCGAGATCCCACACTAAAATCGGCCAAGTCTCTTGGTCGCCTTTTTTTTCTTTCATTTTGTCATTTATGTACTATATTCGTTTTGTTGTTCTGGACGCGGCGTGTTTGGTTGGACGTGAAATACATTAGCCGGGCATCGAGGTCCTATATTAAGAAGGGCCAAATCTTTTGGTCGCATCTTCTTTCTTTTATTTTGTCATTTATCTTTCTTATCAATTTATCATTGTTTATTATTCCGCACTTACTTTACCGTTCATTTTTATTTATTAATCCGTACTTACTTTACAGTTCATTTTTATTTATTATTCCGCACTTACTTTACCGTTCATCTTTATTTTATAATTATGCATTTACTTTATTGTTCATCTTTATTTTATTACTTCGCATTTACTTTATCGCTCATATTTATTTTATTTTATCGCATTTACCTTATCATTTACCTTTTTTTGTCTATTTACTTTTGCTTATGTTTTTGCTATATTATTTCGCATTTACTTTCATGTCTGTCTACATTGTGTTAATGTTTATGCTTGTTATCCCTTGCGGTATATCAGATGGAAACCCATATGTAAATTCCGTAGCCAAATCCAAATGGACGATAGTGCGGTCTGTACTTGGGATACAACTCCACATACCACTCGGGAAATAATCACATATGCATGACTAACCCTCATTTTATTCGCTATTTACTTATTAACGCTTTTCCCGCTTTTGACTGTTTATTATAATTTTCATTATCGTATTTCTTAATTTAATTTGCTTTTATTTATATTCATGCTTATGGGTGTGCAAATGTGTGTTTATTTGAATTATCTTGCATGTGCTGCATAAGACTTGGTTATACCATTGTGTGAACCCGTCCATTATACTGGCATAAGTAAGGGACCATTCCGAACCCAACAGTTTGAGGTCCTCCCTTGCGAGGGGTGAGTGCGGCCTTAAATCATTTCCCAGTTCACACTAGGTGGCGACTCATTTATTCTCCGGTTTAGTCCCCCGCAGGCTACTCCGTACTCTCTACGGGCTGCGAGCCCAACAGTGTCGTAGTCGCCGAGCATCATAGGCATAGCGATAAATCCCGCTTCACTCCTACAGTATAAAATCAAACTCTAAATTATTTAGAGAAAGAAGTTGTCACAAATTGTGTTTGGCTTTTTAGAAAGATATTGAATGAAGAAGATCAATATCTATTTCACTCTAATTTCTTTTACTTCTCAGCATTTGAGAAAATAAATCTTTCTCTCAACAATTGAAGAAAAATTCTAGATTTTTTGTATTTCTCTCTACCTCTCTCAAACTTGTGGGAAAGCTTGAATTCTCTCAAAATGATCACCTTATTATTGAGTGGAGATGGTAGAGATAATATTCTCTTCCAAATGCCAACCACCTTTGTCATTAAGCATTTAATGGCAAACACATAAATGTGAAGGTCATACCAAAACATAAGATGTCTTTAACAAATAAAAAAATCATTAGGTGTATACATGCCACCTAATAGACATAATAAGTTGGAGAGCATGGTAAGTCATATGGCTTTGTCTCCATGGTAAATAAAAAATTATTATCTTAATAATGATCTAATTACCTTAAATTATGTTGTAGTAATTATCTCATAATTATTACTCATATGATTATCTCATAATCAAAGAATTCTAGAAAACATTAAGTTAAACTAATTTAACATAGTTTTCATTTGCGACAAAAAATATTATTAATCTCATTAATGATATATAAATATAATGTGAGCATATTATTGATAATCTAATTATATTAGGTTTTCTAAAGTTAATCGAGCTAGCACGGGGACCAAATGGACCTACGGTTCCGAGCTCCAATAATTCTGAAATACTAATTAAACTTTTTAATTAAATATTACGAATTATTCACTCCGCGTTATTCCACTAAAAACTTAAAGTTGAACTCTCGTTATCGTAGATGGAAAATATAAGTTGAACAACTTCGGTGTCCATCGATATAGTCATTACATATGGATATAGCCCTTCACGAATATCTCATAAATAGAGTCGGGTCATAAGTCCGTTAACCCCCTCTAAATATTTTATCTCTTAAGTACCATTGATTATATAATGAACAAGTAATTCATAACAATGACGAATATAAAACTTTCTATTCGTAATAGAAGAGTTGAGAGCTCAAATTGTTCAAGTCCCGAATCAATTCTTAAAAGAGATATTCTTCTGCTTCTCATAAAAATGAGTGAATTCCATAGTTGTGTAAAACGTTCCTAGCTACACACCAAACCTTATCCCCAAAATACATAGTTATTGGCCAGGAATGCAACACCGACCTCACCATAGTAAATCAAAGAACATAGCCTACCATGCAGGAGTTCGTATTACACTCAGGATTAAGATCGAATCCATATATGACCATCTATTAGATAAAATGAATTTCTTCAGTTAATAGATATTAAAAGAAATTCATATTTATCTGAGTCCAGTCCTATATGATCTCATCATAAAAGGTGCATCCATTCCTATGTCACCACATGAACGATCCCGAATCAATGTGGTCATAAAAATATAGAATGGACCGCAACTATAAATAAACTACAAACAAAATACCCTCTTTGTTTGCTCTCTATGGACTATTTAGATTACTAACTTCAGACTGAAATTATCTTATGCATCAAACATACACTTGTTGGGTTTCTATTTAAGTCCCAAGGATCAATTCAAGCAAGAAATCATGTGTGAATACTCAACGAAGAATGGCGAAATCATACTTACATTGATCGGTTATGCGATGCGTCGAACATAAAATCTTATTGGCTCCTTGAGCTCTCGGAAATTGCTCCAATTTGTGCTCCAAAAATTCGGCCATGGTTTCCACCAAGCTCCAAGCTTTGTGTTGTCATTCCATGCCCACGGGTGGGTTTCCCTATCACCTTCGCAAGACTCCGGAAGTGTGCTAGCACCTTGGAAATTTTGCCACAAAATTCCCTTTCCTTCTCCTTCAAGTTTCGGCATTAGCAGATTTTTGAAGAGGAAAATGATCCCTTGGCCGAAAGGTGTAGATGAGAGAATGAGAGAATGTGTTGTCTTAATTTCTAAAATCAAAAACAAAAAATGATATACCAAAAGTAGATTTGGTAATAGTCATTCAAACCTTTCAATTTGGAGTGTGTTTCAAGTCTCCACCAACTCCACCAAACCCATCAAGTTAAAGCAACTTTAAAGTGACAAGTCATGTGACGCTTGATGTGACTTGTGGGCCGCACTTGAATTCGAAATGCGAGTGCGCCCGCAAACACTCCCGGGCTCGGGTTCGCTAATTCCGAATTAACGAATTTTCCGTTGCGACGTAATTATGCCTAGCAAAATTACTATTGATGAGTGGTAAATCTATCACTATTTCCCACTCATTTAACCTAATATTTTGTATAGTTTCTTGAGTTTTGTGAACGTTTTGATATGTTTTGTGTTATTTTGCAGATAAATAAAGTTTGGAAAGCATTGAAGGCAATTTGGGGCAAAAACGGACAAAAATGCATCAACAGGGATATTTTGGTCTTTAGCGCGTCGCGACGCCAAGCCTTCAGCGTCGCGACGTCTAAAATGCGCCGAACAGTGCTAACGTGCGCCAGGTCCACAAATCAGAATCTGAGAAAAGTTTGACTTTGCTAAAATGCGCCGTGCCACGTGTCACCATCACGGCCGATCTGCTAACATGCGTCGTGCCACGTGTCAGCATCCTACGGTGCCGACAGTCATCATCGCCACGTGTGCCACGTGTCATCCTACGTGTCTCCATGTCATCAGCCACGTCAGTAAGTCAACAAGTCAAAATTGCCACGTGTCGTGCCACATCATCATCAGCCAATCAGAAAGTGACACGTGTCGCAATTCTACGGTGCCGACAGTCTCTTTCCCACGTGTCGCCACGCCGTCGTCACGTCACCGCCATGTCATCGCCACGTCAGCATCAATAATTGAGTATCTAATCCTTATCTGACATGTGGCGGATAAGAATCTCAGCGACCAATCAGAAGCCGCCACGTGTCACAATAATTGAAGCCCAACCACCGCGCCACGTGTCACCTTATCAGCTTATCCAGAATCTTCAAACCAGCGAACCAGAGCTTGCCACGTCAACAGAAGCTGGCGTAGCGACGCTGAGGGACTTGGCGTCGCGACGCTGGAAGCTTATCCGCGCCTATAAATTGAGCTCGAGATTTCAGAATTCAGTGCACCACTCTCTCTCTTATAATCTTTCTAAAGAGAGAGTTTATCTCTCTAATTTCTTTTAATTTTTAGTTTTTAGTTTTGTAATTAATTTTAATTACGTTTTGTTAATATAGTAATTTAATTTTTACTTTTTACTTTTTACAGTTTTTATTATTTACCATGAGGAGGTAACTCCCCCAGGTAGGGTGAAAGGTAATTCTTTTACTGTTACTATTTAGATTAATCTCCCTTAAAAATAATATATTCACTATTTAAAATATTGACTTAAAAAGAATACCGCCAGATTGGTCGGTTGGTAATTCATTTTAATCTGATTTAAACCTGACTAATAAAGGATACCGCCAGATTGGTCGGTTGGTAATTTAATTTTGGTTCCGCCTTTATGGCTGGTTGGACTTAATTTGACTTAATCAGGTTACCGCCTATATGGTTGGTTGGAAAAAGAATCACAAGTTTATATATTATTTTATGGGAGATATCTAAATTAGTAGTAGTAAAAGTAATTCCTTTTACCTTAGCATTTTATTTTATTGTAATTTACTTTTCAGTATTTACTTTACCGCATTTTTACTTTATGTCGTTTATTTTCAAGTGTTTACTAGCCCTAGTTATGTGTTGTAACTAAATTAGTTATCTGGGTTGTGATGAAATCCAATATCACCGTTTTATAAGGGTTAGATTATAGCTTGGGTAATATAAAGATTTATTTATTAAGTCTTAAACTTAATGCTTTTTCATTAACTGGCCATTAATAAAATTGATCTGCTAAATCTAAAATGAACTAGACATAGAGATTTTAGGTTTCAACCTTAGACTCAATAGCCCACGATCTTCCTTGAGGATAGATAACCCTTTAATAGATTTCCTTACAGGATAGGAATATACCTGTCGGGCGGGGGTAGCCATAATTAGAACTTAAACTTAATGAATCCAGATAATTTGGTTGACATAGACATATGGTTCAATTGGGTTAAACTAGGTATTTGTGTCTGACCATCGACAGAGGCTTACACATAATTTAGTGTTCCAGGTTAATAAATCAATATATTACCCAACTTTAAGATAACCACTTCATCTTTAAAATGATATTGGAAGAAATCACAACCCTAGATAGTTTTTAATATTGAATTTTCTTAAAACCTATTTTCGAAAATTTTATTTACTTGTTTTTTTAAATTTAGAATCGTCACCATTTCAAATCAATCAATCAACTTGTTAGATACTAGTAATCATTTGACCTCATAAAATTAATAGATTAGATATTAAGTCCTCGTGGGATCGATATTTTTATACTACTTGAACGATACGTGCGCTTGCGTTATACGTGTGTGTTTACGCCGGTCAACTATTCACGTCGCTAACGAATTAATTCTAAATTAACTCGTTTGCCCGAATCAAAATCTAATTTTAATTCCGCGTTGAAATCCAATTTCGTATAATATATCGAATATATTATTTTATCGATTAATTCCAAATTAATCGTTATCTCTCTTATAAATAATATTATATCCCAGATAAATATCTCTGTAATTAATCCCAGATTAATTACAGAGATATTTATATGGGAAAGAATATTAATTTTCTCTCTTTTTAATTAATCCCAGATTAATAAAGTGCGAGTCATACGTCATCGGTGAATCTTCGGGAAGCGACCCATGAGATCACCGGATATGTTGGCAGTAAATCCGGTTGTCGGACTATCCGAACACGTACGTACCTAGTACTATGTTTTTACCGATTTACAAGACATGGTTGGCTTCCAGCAAAGCACCGTGCCTACCCAATTCTCCAGAAATATTCTTACTGGAATATGTGATCTATATCAGGCGTAGTATACGTAGTATTGCGTATTTCGATCCAGTATCGGATGTCACGTGCAAGGCCTAGGGCTGGAATTGTGTCTGCCTCATACGAAGCACATATTGGATCTCTGGTAACTAGTCTCTATAATCGGATAATCATGATCTAGTCATATTATCCCGATGACTGCAGTACATAAGAGAACCAGTTTCGTATCCTACGTGATCATCATCTCCACTATGACTGGAGTGATACTTCCATCTCGACATCACACCCAATACACTACGATTCTCAATATACCCAGAAGAGGCGTACACAGAACCGGTTAAAGCCCTGAACGACCAAAACCAAAGTATATTGATTGTCGCAAGTATTAGCGGTGCAAGTCTCAGGTTAAGACCAAATACACCTACCCTGATTCGGGCTTCCATAGGCACATAGTCATACTACCAATGGAATTCCGAGGGGTCTATCCAGAGCAAAGTTGTTTCTGTACCATTGGTAAACACAACCTTCTATTACACTTGCATGAGTATCCTATACCCAAATATATGAGAACTATGCCGTTATGCTCCCACAACACGCACAAGTGTAACACTAGTCTATTCCGCATTATCGATGTCAAATCTCGATAATACTAAGACTATGGATATTTAATGATTAAACCTTTGTGTATTGATACTGTCTCATATCATCTCAATCTGAAACTAATCATATGGACCTTTCATCATTTATACATCTTGGTAATCTAATTACAAATGATAAAAGAGAAATTTCCTTTGTCACATAGTTAATTTGTACAACAACACCATGTTCTGTACAAATAGTGATGCTATGAGTCATAACTGTCCAACAATCTCCCAATTGGCCTATAGCCAATCACTCAAGTGTCCTACACCCGAACTATGTACGGTTCGCTCAAAATACTGCTGAGAAAATGCTTTCGTCAGCGGATTTGCAAGGTTATCATCTGATGCGATTTATTCGATCATCACATCGCCACGATGTATGATCCGAACGAATCAGATGAATATTTGAAGTATATATCTGGATCATTGATGAGACCACTAATTCTTTAGCCTGCGCTGTAGCCTAGCTCAGATGCTAACAGGACTATATCTAATCTAATTAGATTATTATCAATCCAGAAGGCTTCTATTGCTGCCTCAGCTGCAGCAATATTTCGCTTTTGTTGTTTATTCGGTAACAGTATCTTGCATAGAAGATTTCCAGCTCACTGTTCCGTTATTCAAACTTTATAGTACCTTTGTTACGACTTATAGTCGTTTATATCGGTTAGGAAACTTGTAGCAGTGAACCCTGTCATTCTAAGTTCTCATTCTCCATAGTATAAGAAAGCATCCTTAGTTCATCTAAGATACTTAAAGATGTTCTTAACATCAATCCAAAGACTATCACTTGGATTGGCCTGATTCTGGCTCCTTATGCTCAAAGCATATGAGACACCAGGTCGCGTACATTTATTTCAATGTACGAGATCTCAGAGAGTACCAACAACTTTAAATCTATCCCAGTGGATCTTTATTCCTAGAATAAAGGTTGTTTCTCCCAAGAATTCTACGGAGAATTTTTTTTTTATGAAAGCCAAGCTTTCACAGATTGTATTATGGGAATATCATTTCCAAGAAATGGTATATCATCATTATTTAGGACATTCACTGTCAGTGCGCTCCCACTAATCTCCTTATATACACAAGAATCATTTTTGTTTTGAATTAAATCATATACCATTATGATTACATCAAAATGATAGTTCCAAGAACGCTATGCTTGCTTTAATCCATCCATGGATCAAATTAACTTGCAAACCTTATTTGCTCGTTTTGGTATGACAAAACCGTCAGGATGTTGTAAACATCCTCCAAAAGGTTTCAGTTTAAGGAAAGCGATTTTGACATTCAGCTGCCATATTTCATAAATGAAACATGCAGCATCAGCAAGCATTATCCAAATGGATTTAACTATGGCAACAGTTAAAAGATTTCATTGTAATCAACAAAATGTTGATAACGATACCTTTTCGCTACAAGCCTAGCTTAGTACGTTGGTATGTTGCCTTCCATGTTTGTCTTCCTTGAAGACTCACATAGTACCAATAGGCACAATGCCTTCCGGTACATCAACTAGTGTCCAAACATAGTTGGTATACATGGAATCCATTTCGGACATCATGACACTTTGCCATAATAGGGAGTCGATACCTTGTATAACTTCCTCATACGTAGTCAGTTCGTATTCCTCAATAAGATTGACATCTTCATGAGGTGAGATTAGAAACCCATACCCAAGGTTATTTTCTGACTCTCTCAGACTTACGCGGTTCTTGTGTATTAGAATATTATTGGTATAGTTTCATCATTGATGAACTATTTATGTTCCATTAAGAAATCGATGCCTGGAACAGTATTACTCCGATTTTTCATCGAGTTTTACTTTCTTGCCACTTACCACTGCATACAGGTATTCCTCTTAGGAAAATCGCATGGCGAGCAACAATTACATTGTCTTCTTGTGAGTTGTATAAGTACTATACTTTGGTTTCCCTAGGATAACCTACAATTAGGCACTTATCCGATTTGGGTTCTAGTTTGGTATCATCCAAACATATGCCTAGCATATCCAAATCTTCAGGAATGAGAAAACCATGTTTCTTTCATGTTCATATCTAATATGAAGTCTGTCAAACAGATTTTTATGGAACCTTATTCAAAATAAGTTTTGCACTGTTCAAAGCTTATCCCTTGAAGGAAATGTAGCTCAGAGCGACTCATGATTAACCTTATCATGTCCAAAAAAATTTGGTTTCTCTGTTCGAACACACCGTCAAATTGACGTGTTCCGGGAGGAGTCCTCATTGAAAGAATACTATACTATTTCAGGTATTCGAGAAACTTATTGCTTAAGTATTTTCATCACGGTCCAATCATGGTGTTTAATACTTTAGCCGGTCTGTCAGTCTACTTCGTGTCGAAACTCTTTGATTTCATCAAAAGTTTCCGATCTGTGTTTCAAAAGAAACACATAACCATAACGCGATGCCACATCCGTAAAGGTCACGAAACATTCATATCCACCTCTAGCCTAGCTAGACATGGGCCCACTTACGTCACTATGAACGAGGGCTAACAGATCGGTGGCATTTGCACTTTTACCAAGTAAAATGTGTTTTAGGCACTTTGCCTAATAAATTAGATTCGTAGACATTATTTGAATAGAATCAAATCCGTCCTTGTATCCACTCTTCGAAAGTGTGGATATACGAGTCTTGTTAATAGTGTCCCAGACAACAATGCCACTTATAAGTCTCAACTAATCAAATCAGTTTGAGCTATTTATTTGTCATGTTATACGTTTGAGATTCATTTATATTCAAAATATAAATACTATTATTCACATCTAATGTGTTTATCTCAATATCATCTTTATATAATAAAACACTTTAGTGTTCTAGAATATAAAGGTATACCCGCAACAGGTTAACCCCTGATATAGAGATAATGTTCCTAGTCAAACTAGTTACATTATAACAGTTTCCTAATTTAAGTACTTATCCGAATGGTAGTTCCTAAACTTAGGTTTCCACGGTTAAAACAGCGACTGTCGTCCCATTTCCTAATCGCAGATTAATTTCATCTGAAGTCAGTCTCATGCTCTCAGCAGATTCTGCACATCAATACATATTTATATACCACATCTAGTATCTAAAATCCAATTTTAATACTAGTAGTGAACATGTTGATGACAAACATATTTGAAGTCGGAGCCTTGCACCGCCTTCACTTCTTTCATGTCTGCCTTGTCCATACGGCAGTCACGCTTCCAGTGACTCCGTTTGCCACAGTTTAGGTAGACATTTTGGGATATGTCATTTGTCATCCCAGAAGATTATAATGACTTTGCCTTTGCCCCTTTTTCACACCCTAGAAGCCTTCGGCCAAGCCTTGGCCTTCTAGAATGTCGAAATAAGATGCGCCTTGCGCTTCTTGCCTTATTGCAAACTTTGGCTTTGTCTCCTTGAGAATAGCCATTAACTCTCCAAGAGTTATCTATTGCAATTTAGTACTTCTAAGATCTAAGGATAGATCTATGAAGATCCTTCAATTTCATTATCATATTATAAGGATCTAATCCTTAGTTCTGATTAAGAAATTAAGGAGTCTATTTGGCAAGCATAATGGATTAAGCACTAAAGTTATCATTACATGAATATTCCAAATATCATGTTCTACTATTTGCTTAACTCCGGGCTTAGGCCTAAGATGTTATTTTATCAAATAAAGTAACTTCTTAGTTTTCAGGACTATCCTGAAGTTTTATTCCCAATTTGAAAATTAAAGTCGTTTAAAAAACATTTTCACCCAAGATTATGTTTTAAACACTAATCTTTCAATTATTCTTGATTCTAATAGTCCAACTATTTAATCAATGATTTTAGGTACTATTTATTATAATGATTACTATAGTCTAACTATATAATCAACTATAATTTAATAGATTAAATTCAATTATATTGATTACTATAATCCAATTATAAAATCAACTATTAATTGAAATTAGTTAATTCAAATATATTGATTATTATAATCCAATTATATAATCAACTATAAATGAAATAGTTTGAATACATCCAACTGTTTAATTTAAAACAACATTAAATATTAGTCCAACTAATATATTAATTTATTTGACGAAAAATTTGAAATGAGCACGTATGGCAAGTAACTAAACAAATATTACAAATTTAATACTTGCCTCCCACTATTTTTCGGCAAGCCTCTAACCCTCTGTGGAGTACTCGGGAAACCTTGTTTCCTAGTGGGCTAGGATCCCGTTAAATAACACACAATCTTGACTTTGGCCAACAAATTGTATGATAATTAACTAGGTAGATCTCTAAGATAAATTGGATCCCATCCAATTCCTAGATCCAGTAGGTGGACATCCAAGTTCGAAATATATATCTTATATATGCCAATATATCCAATATATTGCTTAACCTTTTTCCTCAGAATCAACTAAGCCTTGGCTTTGGCACAACAAACTTAATGATCCCAGTTAAGCAGAACCCATTGACCTTGGAAAGCTTCGTAATCAATGTCGATGGACAAGAAGTGATCTTGACTTTGGCCAACAAATCACAACTTGGACAAGACACCGATATGGAACAAAGCCTTCGTGATTCAAACACATCCGCGACAGACAAAGGCCTTGACTTTGGCCAACAAACCAATGCCAATCTTAGATCTTGAGTAAGAATCACTCAATGGAAGGAAAAACGCTTAATATATTTTGAGGGTTTTTCGCGTGTAATTGGAAACCAATTAATTATCTTTGTTAAGGTATCATCATCATACACCCTTAAACATGAATTCTAAACACATAATAAGGCGCGTATAAATAAATAAAATAATGATATGCGGATGGATATTTAAACACATTGTTCCTAGAACAAATCTCTCTATTTCCTCTCTCCCGCTAGCACAAGTATTACTTCTACCCGATTACATAACACTTCTAAAGAAACCACATTTACATTGAGGGGAATAGGTGAGAAGAGAAATACACAAAGTAAGGAGGTAATAGGCTGGACACGCAGGTCCAATTAATAAATTCTAGATTTATTACAACAATTTCCAAAATTGCCATCACCCATCTAATATCCATCTGATATACATTATTCATACATCGCATCCATGTATTCACACAAGCATGTTATCAATCAATCTAATCCAATTAATTAATCTGATAATTAATGACCATCCAATGTTCAAACAACGATTTGATTTTGCGCGAGTCCGACTCGTTTTGCGAATAAGTACTCAAAGTACGAATTCTTGAATTAAATTAAACTACAACATTAAATCCAATTTAATTTGTATTTAATACTAATTCATTTATTTAATTCCAAATTAAATAATTACACTTTTTAATGTACCTTTACGACTTAGACTCTAAATCTAATCGTTACGGGTCGCAAAGCCCAATTAACATCCAATGTCAATTTAATTTGAAGTCCAATGTGCTTTTAATTAATTTCTAAGGCATGGACTTTTGGTCAATATGGGTCAAACCCAAATACCAAAGCCCATTTAAGGAATCACCCTTATTTGCCAAGAAACCAATTTAGGCCCATTAGGCCCAATTAAAATTAAAGGTCCATTAAGTCATAATTGGACTTTATGGAAATGGTTTTGAGCCCAATTGGATCCAACCAATTAGCCTAAACCAAACTTGGCCCAACCAAGCCCATTAAGCCCAATTACAACTTTACAAGCCCATTTCCAAAATAAGCCCAATTAATTTAATTTCAAAATTCCAAATTTCATAATTAAATTAACCAAAGTGTATGTCATAATTAATTAACCAAATTAACATTTCCAAAATACTAATTCACTCAATTAATTATGCTCATTATCAACAAAACATGTCCAACACATTTGAATCAAAAAATCACATCATTTTCATCCTTCAATGTCACGGCATTATGGGGATTTCTTTGTCCAATTCCGAATTCAATCCGATTAAATCCTAAATCAACATTCCCCAAATGATTTCAACTCATCCAATGATCAAAATCAAAAATTACCATGACTTAGGGCAACTCATTAGTTTCGGCCAAGCCAACCAATTTAGGGAAAATTTATCCAATTCGATTTTTAGCAAATTGACAATGCATAACACCATATTATCATAATTTAAGCATACTCAAACAATCAATTTCACTCAAACATGCTCAAATCAATTTTGCCCAAATTTTACCTTAATCAAGTTTCATACTCAAAATGGCTCTGATACCATTGTTGGGTTTCTATTTAAGTCCCAAGGATCAATTCAAGCAAGAAATCATGTGTGAATACTCAACGAAGAATGGCGGAATCATACTTACATTGATCGGTTATGCGATGCGTCGAACACAAAATCTTCTTGGCTCCTTGAGCTCTCGACAATTGCTCCAATTTGTGCTCCAAAAATTCGGCCATGGTGTCCACCAAGCTCCAAGCTTTGTGCTGTGATTCCATGCCCACGGGTGGGTTTCCCTATCACCTTCGCAAGACTCCGGAAGTGTGCTAGCACCTTGGAAATTTTGCCACAAAATTCCATTTTCTTCTCCTTCAAGTTTCGGCATTAGCAGATTTTTGAAGAGGAAAATGGCCCCTTGGCCGAGAGGTGTAGAGGAGAGAATGAGAGAATGTGTTGTTTTAATTTCTAAAATCAAAAACAAAAAATGATATACCAAAAGTAGATTTGGTAATAGTCATTCAAACCTTTCAATTTGGAGTGTGTTTCAAGTCTCCACCAACTCCACCAAAACCCATCAAGTTAAAGCAACTTTAAAGTGACAAGTGATGTGACTTGTGGGCCGCACTTGAATTCAAAATGCGAGTGCGCCCGCAAACACTCCCGGGCTCGGGTTCGCTAATTCCGAATTAACGAATTTTCTGTTGCGACGTAATTAAATAATTATGCCTAGCAAAATTACTATTCACATCGCTAACGAATTAATTCTAAATTAACTCGTTTGCCCTAATCAAAATCTAATTTTAATTCCGCGTTGAAATCCAATTTCGTATAATATATCGAATATATTATTTTCTCGATTAATTCCAAATTAATCGTTCTCTCTCTTATAAATAATATTCTATCCCAGATAAATATCTCCGTAATTAATCCCAGATTAAGTTTTTCTCTTTTTTAATTAATCCCAGATTAATAAAGTGCGAGTCATACGTCATCGGTGAATCTTCGGGAAGCGACCCATGAGATCCCCAAATATGTTGGCAGTAAATCCGGTTGTCGGACTATCCGAACACGTACGTACCTAGTACTACATTTTTACCGATTTACAAGACATGGTTGGCTTCTAGCAAAGCACCGTGCCTACCCAATTCTCCAGAAATATTCTTACTGGAATATGTGATCTATATCAGGTGAAGTATACCTAGTATTGCGTATTTCGATCCAGTATCGGATGTCACGTGCAAGGCCTAGGGCTAGAATTGTGTCTGCCCCGTACGAAACACATATCGGATCTCTGGTAACTAGTCTCTATAATTGGATGATCATGACCTAGTCATATTATCCCGATGACTGCAGTAAATAAGAGAAACAGTTCCGTATCTTATGTGATCATCATCTCCACTATGACTAGAGTGATACTTCCATCTCGACATCACACCCAATACACTACGATTCTCAATATACCCAGAAGAGGCGTACACAGAACCGGTTAAAGCCCTGGACGACCAAAACCAAAGTGTATTGATTGTCGCAAGTATTAGCGGTGCAAGTCTCAGGTTAAGACCAAATACACCTACCCTGATTCGGGCTTCCATAGACACATAGTCATACTACCAATGGAATTCCGAGGGGTCTATCCAAAGCGAAGCTGTTTTCGTACCATCGGTAAACACAACCTCCTATTACACTTGCATGAGTATCCTATACCCAAATATATGAGAACTATGTCGTTATACTCCCACAACGCGCACAAGTGTAACACTAGTCTATTCCGCATTATCGATGTCCAATCTCGATAATACTACGACTAGGGATATTTAATGATTAAACCTTTGTGGATTGATACTGTCTCATATCATATCAATCCGGAACTAATCATATGGACCTTTCATCATTTATACATCTTGGTAATCTAATTACAAATGATAAAAGAGCAATTTCCTTTGTCACATAGTTAATTTGAACAACAACACCATGATCTGTACAAATAGTGATGCTATGGGTCATAACTGTCCAACAACACTAAGTCTGAAAATACAAGAGTAATCAAGGTAAACAAGACAATTTGACAGAATGTGATATAAATCAAACAACTTTGATAAATGAATAATACATTTATTATAATTACAATAATCAATTCTGTTTACAATACATGAAACTCTAGGGCATATATCCCAACCATATGGAGTTGATGATAATTCATCCATGTCGTCTGGAGAAGTTGAATATCCTTTCATGTCATTGGGAGTTTATGGCAATCCTTACTTGTCGTTTGGGTAAATGGATGCATCATATAGCCTAATGTCTATGGGATGAACTTCCATGGAGTTCTATGGAAGTGATGGTCGGCACGACTTTTACTCACTGATAGTCTGAAACCTGGTAGACTGGAGAGAATTGCTTCTTTGAACTCCTGAATTCACTTGAGTATGGAGGAGGTGACTTGTTGGGCTCAGTCGGTTGGTGAGATATGGTGACTTCTTTTTTGATGTTGGAGGCAGTTGTCTGGTGGTGGATTATCATTGGCCATATTGTTGAATGCGTCCAAGAGATTGGATTGAATGGAAGGATTATTGGAGCGATCTGTAGCCTCGCGTCATTGGGAGGTGGAAGAAAATTGTTCCAATTGCTTCCGGAGATTAGTATTGGAACTTCGCATGGCTGAGTTTTCCTTCTCTAAAATTCGTAACCGTTCTTGGAGAATGGCCAAGTGAGCGGCCACAGGATCTGGTGTCTGCTCGCTGCTTGAAGCCATGAGTAGCTATGTTTGTATGGACTGTAGACTAAGAGACCTTCACTTGCTATAAATCGCTAAGGCCTCATGGTGGGCGCCAAATTGTGGACGCTAGTTTTCGCCTGAGGTTCACAATCGAGAATTCATAGGATGGGGGTACTAGCGATCCTGCAAGATAAAGGTAGAGTGAGCATGGAGTTCTTACCCACTGGTGTGGTGGGGTTATTAATCATAAGATAGACGTTTCTTTAGTTTGGTAGCTGGTAAGTCTAAAGGTTGTTTGGTAGGCCTCTCTTTATGTGTGGGCCTGAGAAGCCTTGGCCCAAGTCTGGTCTGAGTATTGTTTGAAGGGATTGGACTATATCTGATATAGAGCCTGAAATGAAAAGATTACCCTTGGCCCAAATTTGGCTCGTAAATTTTTACACAAGGATTATTACTGTCATAAATAAGTAAATGTGCTGAAGTGTTGTAACACGAGATTAATAAATAATTTAACACGACACTACACGATTATCCGTTGAAGGAATGCGGGATGGACCAGCAACAGAAGCACAAAACTAGGTTTGAAAAAAAAAATATTATGCATTGTCATGAAAAGTTTTATGAACCGAACTGGAGAGTTCAGTTCACCGAACTATAAATTTGGTTAATTGAACTTCTGGTGGTTTGCATTTTCATACCCATTCCCCAAACTTGTCTAAACCATTTTTAAGCAATACCCAATCCATCTTAATACTGCAATCATCAAGAAGCACATCAAAATCATAAGAAAAGCATAGGTAATGGTTACCTATGCAAAGTTGCCTCAACACTTGAACAACCTATTGAAATTCTTCAACCTTTGCTTCAATCTTTAATCCAAACCTCACCGAAACATCACTTGAAGTGATGGTTAAGTGATAGTTTGTTAGTATCGATTATGGCAACAATTGACCTAAGAACAAAGCTAACACTTAGCTTATTTGGATTTGTTTATGACTATTAGATACAAAAGCTTCAACAGTTGAAATTTTTTTTTGTCCCCAAGAGGCGTGACTTGATAGTGTAGAATTCAGGATATCATCTTGAGATCCTGGATTCAAATCCAGGGAAGAGCCTGGGACAGTCGGGAGTTTTACTCGCTCCGCTTAAACCCAGAATGGACGGTTTGGCGGCAGAGTATCCAACAATTCCAAAAAAAAATAATAATAATAATTGAAAACTTTTCGGCCTATACATAATCTTGTATTTTGCCTTTATCTTCTTCAACCTTACTTCATTTTTTAATAATTAAGAAAACATGGCTACGGCTAAGGAAAAAAAAAACGAAGACGCAAGAGTGCCAAGATAAGAAAAAGAGAGAGTTAATTTTTGTTTAAAATGGTGTAAACTACAACTTGTTTAGCAAGAGTTACCAATATAAAACATAATATTTATGTTTTTCTTAGTCATGACTGACCATATGGGTTATACAAGTCACTCAAAAATATTTCATAAATATCCAATAAACAAAATTCAACACGCCGTCTGCTCAAATCTTGCTTATCTAATAAGTAACTCGGATTGAACAATTTGATTCTAAGCCATTTCTCAAGAATAGTAATTATCACATAATCACTATTCATCCAATCTTATTAATCAACAATGGATTAATCAGTATCCTAGTGTCCAACTCGTGTATTTGATATTGTGAGACTCTCTCGATTTGTGCTCACTTTATTGGGAGCGATGAGAATAGTTCTCTTTCGCTCTATGCGTATTTGGAAACAGATTATTAGGACCTTTAAAATTTTTATGGATATTTTCTCCTTATGAACACCACTCGATCTTCCTATTTACAACTCCTCATCAAGAAAGGCACATGTGGGAGTATTTATTGCGCTTGTGCTTTTTTGATGGTGATTTCCTGACCCAAGAGAAGCAGAGGTGTGAAGATGGGTAAAGAAGAGATTTTCATTTCCTGAACAAAAGGCCCAGGCCCAAGAGGCGTAGGCATCCGGCCTGACAAGAACACCAGAATTAGTTTGCGCTTGATGCCCCGCCCGAGGCGCGAAAGCACATGGAGGGAAGAACCAAACCCAACCTGATATAATGGCATCAGATTCGACTGCACTTGAGCATCTGTGAAGGCCGACCCAACCTAGTGAAGTAAGGAAAGAAAAAGGTTTCAACACTGACTCGATATGGTGAGATAGGTCAATCATTTCAGTTTACAGTCGATCATCTCAACTTACTAGTCCAGGGAGGTAGGTCGGGGTAATGATATTATGTTCAAGTCGGGACGACATGAGCCATAAGCGGAAGTTTGGGTTTCCCAAGGATTGACGAAATAGATATAGGCCAACAGCTGATGGAACATGGTAGGGCTACAAGTTTATTGACCGACACACGCTATCGCACGAGAATAGTTAGAATACTGGCTGGCACTGTGGCATAGCGTGCAGCAGTTATCAAAAGTAGCATAGTTTGATGAGATTTTAGTGGTTGAGAGTAGCTACGTCAGGTGGAAGGTAGTAGTTGCGTCAGGTGGCAGACCGTAACTGTGTCAGGCGGCTGGGCTATAGTCCGTAAGGTGATTGGGAAAGAGAGCCTAATATATAATAGTTTGGTGACGTGGCTGACGTCACGGAGTTGGCGTAACAGTGTAATTAGACTAAGTATATAAAGGGGTTGAGAGTACATTGTAGATGGTTGAGCAATTTCATTCACAAGCACTTGTGACTTGTAATTGAGAGAAAAGAATCCCGAACTAGAGAAAGAAAAGAGGTCTGTCATACCCAAGCCAGTAATAAAAGTTTCTTTTTCCCTTGTGTCTGTGGACATAGGTTGGATCCATTCTACCGAACCACGGTAAAAACTTTGTTTATCTGTGTGTATTCTATCTTTTGTCAAGTTTGCATTTGGTCTTAATCAAACCAAACAAATTCACAGTTGATGGAGGTTTTGTTCGAGGAATGATTTTCCGGAATTACCTCTGGAATGAAAAACAGCCGTCAACATGCTTTTTAAGATTTTGATCAAGAATACAATCAAAACTCTTTTGACTATTTTATATTGAATTTCTCTTATTGTAGAAATAATTTCTGCAACCATATTTTTTTTCTCAAAAATTGTGGTCACAGGGTTATTATTTTTGTTGTATATACGTCCACAAGGTTTTTACTTTTGCTGTGATATATGGCCATGAGTTCTTGTTTTTCTTGTGGTTTCCGTGAATATGGTTATATGAGATTAGGGAAAAAAAAATAAAGCCTTGTTTAAATATCCTTATTTTTGTTAACCTTAACTAAATTAGGATTAACAAAATTCACTAGTGTCCATGGCCAAAGGGGATAAATTTTGATTAATTCTAATGAATTAGGGTTTACAAAATTGTCTCATAATAAAATTAAGATATTTGGCTTTTTATTAAAATAAATAAGTTCATAATAAATAAATATCAAAAAAATAATTTACTTTCAAAATCAATTATTTAAATTTGAAGGTGGGAAAAGTGATGAGAATCCATACCTTTAAAACTCTTGAACATAATTCCACATAGTCTAGTTATAGTTGAACTTTTCTTTATTTTATGCTCTGATCTAGGGACTAATTCCTACACAAATGTCTTTTTTGGTCAAAGTCTTCCTCTCATTTTAATTGTAATTAATAACTTAATATTCAATTTAAATTTTCTTTTTATAGTTTTCAAATCTGGAGTTCAAAATCATTTCTTCTAATTTTTCATTGGCTTATATAGCCTCGTGTTTCCACTCGATGTTTCATTCCTCACATTGATATTTGTCCATAACTGAACTAATTTATGGTGCATGAAGTACTCGCGTCACAAGGTATGTTGAAATATAGGGTTATGTGTTATTACACATGTTATTATGCATGCTAAACTTAACTTGCATGTTAAATAAAGTGGATTGCCATTAAATTCCACTAACTTTGGATTATGCTGCGTGAATTCATGTATTTCAGAGTGCTGGTATAAGTATTGGAGTGCCTCCATTTTGTACCTTGACTGATCCACAGTTTCCAGAGAAAATGTGTTCTGGAATGAATTTGTGTAGAAGTAAGTTGACCTCAAAATATCTTGAATTCAGAGTGAGTTAACCTTGGAGTGACGTCACTTTGGAGCCATGTTCGAGCTCCTACGGAGGTTTGGGGGTTCCGATGATCATTGATGAGCGGAAAATATATCAATATTTACCGCCCCTTTTACTTAATATTTTGTTTAGTTTCTCGGGTTTGATGAACGTTTTGATATGTTTTAGTTTATTTTGAAGATAAAATAATATTGGGACTCAATGAAATCATTTAGGACGAAATTTGGGTCAAATAAGGGCAAATATTGGACTTGAAATATTAATTTTGGAGATTGGAAACTTGAAAGGGCGTTTTAACGAAGTGTAGTTTTGGAAATTCCAGTTTTGCGCATCTGTCGTATTTTGGGCATAACGTTTTACTCCGATATCGGATTGAGCTGATTCAAGTTCCACATTAACGAAGACTCAAAGATCTACAACTTTGAAAGACAAAATAATTTCGAATTCTGAAAATTGCATAACCGAAATTGATGAAATATCCGCAAGTGTGTTATGTGTAATTATTAAAGTCATTTTCAAAGCAAGCAAATAAATAAATAATAAATAAAAATAGTCAAACTCCCACCAAACATGATAGAAATTAGTGGAGCAATTAATAATGGATTTGGTGGAGCAATTAGTGGAGCAATTAAGAATGGATTTGGTGGATGATTTGATGGAGGCAAAATTTTGTCTATAAATACCAAGCCATTTCATTTGTAAATTCATACTTTCTTCTAAGGAATTCCTTAAGAATACTAAGAAGATTGTATCTTGTTTGTTTATTTACAGATTTCAGTAATTAATTTTTGTTTTCGCACTTCTTTTCTTTACTTTTCAGTTTTTACTTTCCGCAATTTACTTTTACGCATAATACTTTTCTTTCTTTAATTTTCAGTTTTTACTTTTCAATAATGAGGAGGTAACTCCCCTTTGCTGGGGTAAAAAGTAAAATTTTTATTATTAATATTTAGATTAATCTCCCCTAATTATAATATAATAATTATTTAAAATCTGACTTAACGAGGATACCGTCATATCAGTCGGTTGGTAATTAATTATAAATTGGTTTTAACCTGACTAAGCATGGATACCGCCTGATTGGTCGGTTGATAATTAATTATTAATTTGACTTAATCAGGATATTGCCTATATGGCTGGTTGGTAATTATCACGCAACGTTAATATATTATATTAAGGGAGATATCTAAAACAGTAGTAATAAAAGTGGATCCTTTTACCTCAGCATTCTCTTTTATTTTACTTTTATTTTATTTACTTCTCAGCAATTTACTTTCAGCATTTACTTTTCAGCAATTTACTTTCAGCATTTACTTTTCAGCAATTTACTTTCAGCATTTACTTTTCAGCATTTAATTTTCAATATTTAATTTTAGCATTTACTTTCCGTCATTTACTTTTCAACAATTTACTTTTCAACATTTTACTTTATGTCTTTTATTTTATTTAAGATTTTACTACCCGTAAATATGTGTCGTAACTAAACCAGTTATCTGGGGTTATGATGAAGTCCAATATAACCAGTTTATAAGGGGTTAAATTACGGTTTGGGTAATATAAAGGTTTATTTATTGAGCCTTACTCTCAATGCATCTTGTTAACTGGCCATTAATAAGATTGATTCGGTAAACTTAAAATGAACTTGGAAAATGGATTTTAGGTTTAAGACTTTAGACTAAATAGCCCACGATCTTCCTTGAGGATAGATAACCCTTTAATAGATTTTCTTACAGGATAGGAATATACCTGTCGGGCGGGGGTAGCCATAATTGGAACTTAATCTTAATGAATTCAGATAACTTGGTTAACATAGGAATATGATTAATTGAGTTATACTGGGTATTTGTATTTGACCATCGGAAGAGGCTTTTACATAATTTCGTGTTCCAGGTTAATAATCCATTATATTACACAAATGTAAAATAATCAATTCATCTTTTAAAAAGATATTGGAAGGATTCAAAACCCTGGATAGTTTTATAAATTTGAATTTTCTTCAATCTACTTTCAAGCAATTTTATTTACTTGTTTTAAGTTTTAAAGTCACCACCCAATCAAACAACCAATCCATTAGATACGTGTAAACATTTAACTTCATAAATTAATAACAAAAGGTTTTAAGTCCTCGTGGGATCGATACTTTTATGCTACTTGAACGATACGTGCGCTTGTGTTCTACGTGTGTGATTACGCGCCGGTTAATCATCCCAACTATTCCCATTTTTAATGTTGTGCATTTAATAGAATAAATACATGTGTCGTTATTCTATTAGACCTACTTCTGTCCAGTGTAGTTTCACTAAGGAAACTTGTTAAAAAAAATTCATTGGTAGAGTGACACATAGCGAATAAAATATGGATAAAATTAGGTACCTACATCCACTCCCCCATCAAACCGTTTATTTAAAATAAATGGTTCTAAGATGTAGACATATGTCATTACTCCTCGATTGGCGGGCATTGAATGCTCTTGGAGCCATTTGCGATGTGACTTGACTGAGTCGTTTATAGAACGATGTGCATTTAACAGAAAGTGTCTATTAAATGAACTTATGAAAAGATTTACATGGTTTACGAAGAGTTTCACTAAATCGTGCCTATATAAAGGTGAAGTACATTCAACTTACCTTTTATGTCTCTTGAGTTTTCTTTACACAAGAAAAAAAATTTATTCATCCTTTTTCTACAAAAAAGTTTTCTTTTTTCTGAAAAAATAGTTGCTCTCACTATTAAAGTAGTTGATGGGGATTTCTGCTACTAAGTCTTTTGTACAGTTCGGTAAGGGCAGAAGAGGAAATTCGCCTAATCAGGAGGACAAGGGATCAGAAAATATGTATTGATTCCTCGGCCTGACACGGAACCCGGTTGATGAGAATGACCGACCAGAGGATGTCGTACAACGCAGTTTTAGAGACCAACCACATTAGAGCTATGGCCGACCACACTAGATCAAGGAATCAGACCGGATCTACCAGCTCTTTGAGCAGACAGATGAGTTCGGGTATTTCGGGTCAGGACGGTATCAGTTTAGGAAGCTCGGTAGATCATTTGGCCGACCTCTTGAAGGCCGATAGAAAATCAGAGTGGTTGCAGTTTCCTTCAATATATGTCATTTCTCAAAGACATTTTACAGGCTGTCATAATTATTGTTGCGTGTGGCAGTGAAGAAAACAAAGTGATGTGACAGACCGTCAGACGGTAAGCTTACTTTCGGCGAGGGCAGACTTGGGGCAGAGGACCCGTCAATCAGTCATGCATCACGCGGGAAACAGCGTCAAGTTGTAGGAACAATGTTACACTTTCTTAGTATATAAAGGGAGGGTAGTCTCATTTGTATAGGTTGAGTTTTTCTATATAGCAACTTGTAACACAAAGAATACCACTTGTAACCCCTTTCAACTGCTCGGTCGCGTTCTAGCCTGTCTCAAAATAGGTCGGTCGAGTCAGCTATTGGCAATAAAAACAACCCTCATCGTTTTGTGCCCGTGGACGTAGGTCGGATTCGCTCCGCCAAACCACGTTAAAACTCCATTGTCAACTTGTGCGCTGTTTCATCTTTTACTAAATTTGCTTTTGGTCATCCCTAAACCAAATAAATTAAAGGTTGAGGGAAGGTTGTCTCGGGGGAGTTATCTCGAAACTGCCCTGGAACGAAAATCAGCCGTCAACAGTTGGCGCTGTCTGTGGGGAAAGAGCAAAAAGTAATTTGTGTAGTAAGACGATGGTATAAGGTGGAAACCATGAGTTGTTGGACAGTTCAACATCAGAATGGATGGAGGGGGAAAGGAATGGGAAAAAGTAGATCAGAACGAGAGGAAGAAAGGGTTCGTATAAAAAATGTATGACATCAACATAAGCATTTCCTTTTTGAGTTATGGAATGGAATATAAAGGGGTTAGCCAACGGCCACCCATCCGGGTTGAGTCGTGGAATGGAATGTAATGTTACGGATGGGTGAAGTCCGTTGGCAGCGGCTGAACAAGTTCCTCTGTGGGAAGGTGTAGCGCCTGCTCAGCTTACCAATCTTCAGTTTCGCAGGTTACCTGTACTGAAGGATCGGTCGGGGAACTAGTCAGCCAAGGGCAAGAGGACATCCATCAGGCCAGTCCTCAATTAGTGTGGTGGTCTTCCCCGAATGAGAAGAAAATAGAAAAAGCCCAAAAAAAACCACAAGGAGCACATACTGAAGACCTCGGCTAGGCTTCCAAAATTTCTCGGGATATGCAAGATCCTGAGAAATTGCATGGTAAAAGGATGCCTATGGAGAGCTCGGTGCTGGGGGACTTTGTCAGCATGTTTTGGAAGCAGGATCAGACTAGACGGATCTGAAGAAGCCGAGGCTTGAGAGCCAGCCTGAGTGTGAAGTTTACAACTACGACATAAGCATCAGGGGTCTCGGAGTCAAACTCAGACTAGAAGACGTGTCGGACCGCAAAACAAGAAAACAGAAAGAAGAAGCATTGTAAAAGCCTATCTTAAATGTCCCGCAAAGAGTTGTAAGAAGGGCAGCAGGTCCTTTGAATATGAATAAAACTCTCATTTTCTTTAAGAAACTTATCTATTTTTTGCTTGTTTGTTAAATGAATGCGAAAGTTCTTTTCAATATTCTTGGGATGTGCTCGATGCGAAGGGGTGATAAGTAACTAGAAAGTTCACCAAGCCCGTGGCCCGCCAATCCCTGGTGTCATTATCAAACCCCCGGGTGGAAGTGTTCCGACCTGTTTCCCTTCACTTTTGAGGATCCAAAACACATCAAGGGATGGACTACATGTGGGAAATGCGCGAACCCCTCGTGGCACGCCAATCCCGTGTGTCATTATCAAACCCCCGAGGCCAGAGCATTACTACTATGTGGCTCGCATCTTTGAGGAGTAGCTCGGGTAAGCCAGACCTAGGGACGTTTCTTCCCCTGCAGGTCGACTGGTGAGTCCCGTTATGTACCATCAAGCCACCTGACTTGGATTGGCCGAATGGCGCCCTTGATTGCAGGAGTCCTCGGGTAAACTGGACCCATAGACGTTTCTTCCCTTGCAGGTCAGCTGGTGAGTCCCGTTATGTACCAACAGGCCATATGGCTTAGGTTGGCCGAATGGCGCCTTGATTGCAGGAGTCTCGGGTAAACCGGACCTAGGGAGGTTTCTTCCCCTACGAGTCGACTGGTAAGTCTCATCTGTTGGAGTTCTACGGTCCCAAGGATCGAATAACAAGCATAAAAACATGTGAATACAATCAACGAAGTTGCAGAATACTTACATCGTGCGGTTGAGCGATGCGGTGGACAACAAAAATCAACTTTTTGCCTCCTCCAAGTCACGGCAGTGAGCTGCTGGTGGTCTCAGCAGTCCACTGATTTTGGGCTCCTCCATTCGGTCCAAGCTCCAAGCTTATGGGTGGTGATTCCAAGCTCACGTGTGCGGTTCCCTATCACCTTCGCGTGACTCCGAATGTGTGCTAGCACTTGGCAATTTTTTGCCACAAAAATTGCCCTATTTCTCCTTGCCATTCACGGTAAAACAGTGAAGGAAGAAGAGCAGCCCACTTTGGGCGTAAGATGAAGAGAAGAAAGAGAAGAGAGAGTTGGTTGGTGGAAAAGTGTATCTAATACACAAATTTTGAAAGTCAAATATCATTAATTAAAATAATGTTAAATGTCTTTCAAGCCACCAAATGTTTTCCATCAACTTCCATCAACTCATATCAATCAATGAATAATGACTGGTGTCAATCACTCAAAGTGAAAGACATCTATCACTTGATTGACGAATGATGTGACGCTAGATGCGACTAGCGATTTGACGCTTGATGTGACTTGCGTGCCTCACTCGAATTCAAAATTCGAATACGCTCGCAAACATTTCCGGGCTCGGGTTCGCTAATTCCAAATTAACGAATTTTCTGTTGCGACGCAATTAAATGATTATGCCTAGCGAAATCACTATTCACGTCGCTAACGAATTAATTCTAAATTAACTTGTTCGCCCGAATTAAAATCTAATTTCAATTCCGAGTTGAAATCCAATTTCGTATAATATATCGAATATATTATTTTGTCGATTAATTCCAAATTAATCGTTTTCTCTCTTTAAATGATATTTTATGCCAGATAAAAATATCTCCGCAATTAATCCCAGATTAATTTTCTCTCTCATCTAATTAATCCCAGATTAATTAAAGTGCGAGTCATACGTCATCGGTGAATCTTAGGGAAGCGACCCATGAGATCCCCGGATATGTTGGCAGTAAATTCGGTCGTCGGACTATCCGAACACGTAAGTACCTAGTACTACGTTTTTACCGATTTACAAGACAAGGTTGGCTTCTAGCAAAGCGCCATGCCTACCCAATTCTCCAGAAATATCCTTACATGAATATGTGATCTATATCAGGTGTAGTATAAGTAGTATTGCGTATTACGATCCAGTATCGGATGTCACGTGCAAGGCCTGGGGCTGGAAATGTGTCTGCCCCGTACGAAGCACATATCAGATTCTGGTAACTAGTCTTTATAATCGGATAAACATGACTTATTCATTTTTATCCCGATAGCTGCAGCATATAAGAGAACGAGTTCCGTATCCTACGTGACCATCATCTCCACTATGACTGGAGTGATACTTCCGTCTTGACATCACACCCAACACACTACGATTCTCAATATACCCAGCAGAGGTGTACACAGAACCTGTTAAAGCCCTGGATGACCTAAAACCAAAGCATATTGATTGTCGCAAGTATTAGCGGTGCAAGTCTCAGGTTAAGACCAAATACACCTACCCTGATTTCGGACTTCCATAGACACTTAGTCATACTACCAATAGAATTCCGAGGGGTCTATCCAGAGCGAAGCTGTTTTCCGTACCATCGGTAAAACACAACCTCCTACTACACTTGCATGAGTATCCTATACCCAAATATATGAGAACTATGTCGTTATGCCCTCACAACGCGCACAAGTGTAATACTAGTCTTTTACGCATTATCGATGTTCGATCACGATAATACTCTGACTAGGGATATTTAATGATTAAACCTTCGTGGATTGATACTGTCTCATATCATCTCAATCCAGGAACTAATCATAAGGACCTCCTATCATTTATACATCTTGGTGATCTAATCACAAATGATAAGAGGGCAATCTCCTTTGTCACATAGTTAATTTGTACAACAACACCATGATCTGTACAAATAGTGACGCTATGGGTCATAATTGTCCAACACGATGTTGATAACGATACCTTTTCGCTACAAGCCTAGCTTAGTACGTTGGTATGTGCCTTCCACGTATGTCTTTCTTGAAGACTTATATAGTACCAATAGGCACGATGTCTTGCGGTACTTCAACTAGTGTCTAAACATAATTGGTATACATGGAATCCATTTCAGATGTCATGGCACTTTGCCATAATAGGGAGTCGATACCTTAAATCACTTCCTCATACGTAGTCAGTTCGATACCTTAAATCACTTCCTCATACGTAGTCATTGTAATCAACACGATGTTGATAACGATACCTTTTCGCTACAAGCCTAGCTTAGTACGTTGGTATGTTGCCTTCCACGTATGTCTTTCTTGAAGACTTATATAGTACCAATAGGCACGATGTCTTGCGGTACTTCAACTAGTGTCTAAACATAATTGGTATACATGGAATCCATTTCAGATGTCATGGCACTTTGCCATAATAGGGAGTCGATACCTTAAATCACTTCCTCATACGTAGTCAGTTCGTATTCCTCAATAAGATTGACATCTTTATGAGGTGAGATCAGAAACCCATACCTCAGGTTGTTTTCTGACTCTCTCCGACTTACGTGGTTCTTGTGTATTCGAAGATTATTGGTATAGTTCCATCCTTGATGAACTATTTGTGTTCCATTAAGGACTCGGTGCCTGGAATAGTATTACTCCGATTTTCATCGAGTTTTACTTTCTTCCCACTTACCACTGCATATAGGTATTCCTCTTAGGAAAACCGCATGGCGAGCAACAATTACATTGTTCTCTAGTGAGTTGTATAAGTATTATACTTCAGTATCCCTAGGATAATCTACAATTGGAACTTATCCAATTTGGGTTTTAGTTTGGTATCATCCAAACATATGCCTAACATACCCAAATATTCAGGAATGAGAAACCTAGTTTCTTTCCTGTTCATATCTAATTTGAAGTCTGTCAAACAAATTTTTATAGAACCTTATTCAAAATAAGTTCTGCACTGTTAATGCGTATCCGTTGAAGGAAATGGTAGCTTAGAGCGACTCATGATTAACCTTATCATGTCTAATAAAATTTGGTTTCTCAGTTCGGACACACCGTCAAATTGACGTGTTCCGAGAGGAGTCCTCATTGAAAGAATACTATACTCTTTCAATTATATTAGAAACTTATTGCTTAAGTATTTTCATCATGGTCTAACCGTGACGATATAATATTTTAGCCGATCTGTTTGTCTATTCTGTGTCGAAACTTTAAAAGTTTCCGATTTGTGTTTCAAAAGAAACACATAACCATAACGCGATGCCACATCCGTAAAGGTCACAAAATATTCATATCCACCTCTAGCCTAGCTAAACATGGGCCCACTTGCTTCACTATGAACTAGGGCTAACAAATCGGTGGCATTTTCACTTTTGCCAAGTAAAAGTGTTATAGGCACTTTGCCTAATAAACTAGATTCATAGACTTTATTTGATTGGAATCAAATATGTCCTAGTACCCACTCTTCGAAAGTATGGATATACGAGTCTTGTTTAATTGTGTCTCAGACAACAATGCCACAATTAGTTTCTTCTGATCAAATCAGTTTGAGCTATTTGTTTGTCATGTTAAATGTTTGAGATTTATTTATATTCAAAATATAAATTCTGTTAATCACATCTAATGTGTTTATCTCAGTATCATCTTTATAAAAAAACACTTTAGTGTTCTAGAATATAAAGGTACACCCGCAACGGGTTATACACTGATATAGAGATAATGTTTCTAGTCAAACTAGTTACATTATAACAGTTTCCAAATTTAGGTACAGACCCTAAGGGTAGTTCCTAAAATTAGGTATCTACGGTTAAAACAGCGACTTTCGTCCCATTTCCAATTCCAGGTTAATCTCAATCTGAAGTCAGTATCCTGCTCATAGCAGATTCTGAACACCAGTATATATATATGTAACGCACTAAGTATTTAAAATCTAATTTTAATACTAGTAGTTAACATATTTATGACAAACATATTTGAAGTCGGAGCCTTGCCCCGTCTTCAATTCCTTTCATGTCTGCTTTGTTCAAACGGCAGTCACGCTTCCGCGATCCCGTTTGCCAGAATTTAGGCAGACATTTTGGGATATGTCCTTTTATCTTCCTAGAAGAATATAATGATTTTTCCTTTGCCCTTTTCACATTCCAGTAGCCTTTGGCCAAGCCTTGGGTTTCTAGAATATCGAAATAAGGTACGCCTTGCGCTACTTGCCTTATTGCAAACTTTGACTTTGTCTCCTTGAGAATAGTCATTAACTCTCTAAGAGTTTAGTATTGCAATTTGTACTTCTAAGATCTATGAAGTTCCTTCAATTTCATTATCATACTTTAAGGATCTAATCCTTAGTTCTGATTAAGAAATTAAGGATTCTATTTGGCAAGCTTAATGGATTAAGCACTAAAGTTATCATCACATAAATCTTCCAAAGATTATGCTCTACTATTTGCTTAACTTCAGACTTAGGCCTAATATGTTATTTTATCAAAAAAAAGTAACTTATTAGATTCCAGGACCATCCTGAAATTTTATTCTCAATTTGAAAATTAAACCATTTAAATACATTTTCCCTAGGATTATGTTTTAAATGTCAATTTTTCAATTTTATCTTGATTCTAATTGTCCAACTATTTAATCAACGATTTAGGTACTATTTATTATAATGATTATTATAGTCCAACTATTTAATCAACTATAATTTAATTAAATCAAATATATTGATTATTATAATCCAATTATATAATCAAATATAAATGAATAGTTTGAATACAGTCCAACTGTTTTATTAAAACAACGATTAAATATTAGTCCAACTAACATTTAATTTATTTGACGAATGATATTTTTTTGAGCGCGTATGGCAAGTAACTAAACGAATATTGCAAATTCAATTCTTGCCTCCCACTATTTTTCGGAGAGTCTCTAACCCTCTGTCGAGTACTCGGGATACCGTATTTCCTAGTGGGCTAGGATCCCTTTATATCACACAATCTTGACTTTGGCCAACAAATTGTATGATAATTAACTAGGTAGATCTCTAAGATCAATTGGATCCAATCCAATTCCTAGATCTAGTAGGGGGACATCCAAGTCCGAAACATATATCTTATATATGCCAATATATCCAATATATTACCTAACCTTTTTCCTCTGAATCAACTAAGCCTTGGCTTTGGCACAACAAACTTAGTGATCTCAGTTAAGCGGAACCCATTGACCATGGAAAGCTTCGTAATCAATGTCGATGGACAAGAAGTGGTCTTGACTTTGGCCAACAAACCACAACTTGGACAAGACACCAATATGGAACAAAGCTCTCGTGATTCAAACACATCATTGACAAACAAAGGCCTTGACTTTGGCCAACAAGCCAATGCTAGTCTTGGATCTTGAGTAAGAATCACTCAATGGAAGGAAAAACGCTTAATATTTTGTGAGGGTTTTTCGCGTGCAAATTGGCAACCAATTTATTATCTTTGGTAAGGTCTCATCATCATACACCCTTAAACATGCATTCTAAATACATAATAAAGCGCGTATAATAAAATAAAAATGATATGCGGATGGATACTTAACACATTGATCCTAGATCAAATCTCTCACTTTCCTCTCTCCCGCTAGCACAAGTATTTACTTCTACCTGTTACACTACACTTCTAAAGAACCTCATTTACATTGAGGGGAATAGGTGAGAAGAGAAATACACATAGTTGAGAGGTAATAGGATGGACACATAGGTCCAATTAATAAATTCCAAATTTATTACAACAATTTCTAAAATTGCCCCACCCATCTAATATCCATCCGATATACATTATTCATGCGCCGCAACCATGTATTCATACAAGCATGTTATCAATCAATCTAATCCAATTAATTAATCCGATAATTAATGACCATCCAATGTTCAAACAACGATTTGATTTTGTGCGAGTCCAACTCGTTTTGCGAATAAGTACTCAAAGTATGAATTCTTGAATTAAATTAAACTACAACATTAAATCCAATTTAATATGTATTTAATACTAATCCGCTATTTAATTTCAAATTAAATATTACAGTTTATTAATAAACCTTTACGACTTAAATTCCAAATTTAATCGTTACGGGTCTCAAAGCCCGATTAACATCCAATGCCAATTTAATTAAAGTCCAATGGACTTTTAATTAATTTCTTAATGCGTGGACTTTTGGTCAACTCGGGTCAAATCCAATAACCAAAGCCCAATCAAGGAGTAACCCCATAAGCCTATAAATCAATTTAGGCCCATTAGGCCCAATTAAATAATTAAGGTCCATTAGTCGCATTTGGGCTTTATGGAAGCGGTTTTGGGCCCAATTGGATCCAACCAATTTAGCCTAAACCCATATTGGTACAACCAAGCCCATTAAAGCCCAATAACAACATTACAAGCCCAAATCCAATTAAAGCCCATTTAATTAAACACAAAAATTCCAAATTTCATATTTAATTAAACTAAAGTGTATAACATAATTAATTACCCAAATCAATATTTCCAAAACACCAATTAGCCTAATTAATCATGCTTATTAACATTAAATAATGTCCAACACAATTTAACAAAAATCAAACCCAATTTCACATGCTATAACTCTCGGCTTTTTGGGGTTATTTGTGTCCGATTCGGTTTCACTCCAATTAAATCCACAATCGACAGTAAATCAACATTTCCCAATCGTTTCAAGTCATCCAATGATCAACGAAACAAAAAATACCAAGAATTAGGGTTCATTGACTTTCGGCCAAGTCACAAAAATTGGGGAAAATTGTTCCAAACAACATTTCAAGAAATTGATCCAATCAATCTTTAATTCAACAACATTTAAGCATACTAAATCATCCAATTTCATTAAATCATTCTCATACACAATTTACCCAATTTTAAGCCCTAAATAAAATTTCATGCTTTTACTCCGCTCCGATACCATTGTTGGAGTTCTACGGTCCCAAGGATCGAATAACAAACATAAAACACATGTGAATACAATCAACGAAGTTGCGGAATACTGACATCGAGCGGTTGAGCGATGCGGTGGACAACAAAAATCAACTTTCTGCCTCCTCCAAGTCACGACAGTGAGCTGCTGGTGGTCTCGGCAGTCCATTGATTTTGGGCTCCTCCATTCGGTCCAAGCTCCAAGCTTATGGGTGGTGATTCCAAGCTCACGTGTGCGGTTCCCTATCATATTCACGTGACTCCGAATGTGTGCTAGCACTTGGCAATTTTTTGCCACAAAAATTGCCCTATTTCTCTTTGTCATTCACGGCAAAACAGTGAAGGAAGAAGAGATGCCCACTTTGGGCGTGAGATGAAGAGAAGAAAGAGAAGAGAGAGTTGTGTGAGTTGGTTGGTGGAAAAGTGTATCTAATACACAAATTTTGAAAGTCAAATATCATTAATTAAAATAATGTTAAATGTCTTTCAAGCCATCAAATGTTTTCCATCAACTTACATCAATCAATGAATAATGACTGGTGTCAATCACTCAAAGTGAAAGACTTCTATCACTTGATTGACGAAAGATGTGACGCTAGATGCGACTAGCGATTTGACATTTGATGTAACTTACGTGCCGCACTCGAATTCGAAATGCGAATGCGCTCGCAAACACTTCCGGCTCGGGTTCGCTAATTCCAAATTAACGAATTTTCCGTTGCGACGCAATTAAATGATTATGCTTAGCGAAATCACAATTCACGTCGCTAACGAATTAATTCTAAATTAACTCGTTCGCCCGAATTAAAATCTAATTTCAATTCCGCGTTGAAATCCAATTTCGTATAATATATCGAATATATTATTTTGTCGATTAATTCCAAATTAATCGTTTTCTCTCTTTAAATGATATTTTATCCCAGATAAAATATCTACGCAATTAATCCCAGATTAATTTTCTCTCTCATCTAATTAATCCCAGATTAATTAAAGTGCGAGTCATACGTCATCAGTGAATCTTCGGGAAGCGACCCATGTGATCCCTGGATATGTTGGCAGTAAATTCGGTCGTCGGACTTTCCGAACACGTAAGTACCTAGTACTATATTTTTACCGATTTACAAGACAAGGTTGGCTTCTAGCAAAGCGCCATGCCTACCCAATTCTCCAGAAATATCCTTACAGGAATATGTGATCTATATCAGGCGTAGTATACGTAGTATTACGTATTACGATCCAGTATCGGATGTCACGTGCAAGGCCTGGGGCTGGAAATGTGTCTGCCCCGTATGAAGCACATATCAGATCTCTGGTAACTAGTCTCTATAATTGGATAAACATGACCTAGTCATTTTTATCCCAATAGCTGCAGCATATAAGAGAACAAGTTACGTATCCTACGTGACCATCATCTCCACTATGACTGGAGTGATACTTGTGTCTTGACATCACACCCAACACACTACGATTCTCAATATACCCAGCAGAGGCGTACACAGAACCTGTTAAAGCCCTGGACGACCTAAAACCAAAGCATATTGATTGTCGCAAGTATTAGCGGTGCAAGTCTCAGGTTAAGACCAAATACACCTACCCTGATTTAGGACTTCCATAGACACTTCGTCATACTACCAATGGAATTCCGAGGGGTCTATCCAGAGCGATGCTGTTTTTCGTACCATCGGTAAAACACAACCTCCTACTACACTTGCATGAGTATCATATACCCAAATATATGAGAACTATGCCGTTATGCCCTCACAACGCGCACAAGTGTAATACTAGTCTTTTACACATTATCGATGTTCGATCTCGATAATACTCTGACTAGGGATATTTAATGATTAAACCTTCGTGGATTGATACTGTCTCATATCATCTCAATCTAGGAACTAATCATAAGGACCTCCTATCATTTATACATCTTGGTGATCTAATCACAAATGATAAGAGGGCAATCTCCTTTGTCACATAGTTAATTTGTACAACAACACCATGATTTGAACAAATAGTGACGCTATGGGTCATAATTGTCCAACACCGTCGAGCACCACCCAGGGATGGCACACACGGGGTGTCCATGTCCCCTGTGGGGATTTGTCTGACCGCCCGATCGACGTATCCGTAACCTGGTTAGCCAGGAGACTGAATTGTGAGATTCAGGATTGTGTTTTAGAAGCCTCGGGCAGGATGCTGTTCTGGGGAACCCGAGTTGTTTTTTACACTTGTGAATTATTTTTGGGGTATGTGCTAAGTCACCCCCACCCTTTGTTAAATTTTTCCTTGTTCCAATTTTTTGTGTTTCGCTGGTCTGGCAAGGGGACGCCCACGCCAGGGACAGCAGAGTCTCCGAGGTTGAAAACCTTCCATCGTGTAAGTCTCAACTCTTCGACCGGCTCGGGGCTGGATTCGTTCCGCCGAGTCTGCTATCTTATTTCACCAGCTCGGGGTTGGGGTGAATCCCACCGAGTCTGATTCAGTTCCACCAGCTCGGGGCTGGACTCGTTCCGCCAAGACTATCGTATTTCACCAGCTCGGGGTTGGGGTGAATCCCACCGAGTCTGATTCAGTTCCACCAGCTCGGGGCTGGACTCGTTCCGCCGAGGCTATCGTATTTCACCAGCTCGGGGTTGGGGTGAATCCCACCGAGTCTGATTCAGTTCCACCAGCTCGGGGCTGGACTCATTCCGCCGAGGCTATCGTATTTCACTAGTTCGGGGTTTGGGTGAATCCCACTAAGTCTGATTTAGTTCCACCAGCTCGGGGCTAGACTCGTTCTGCCTAGGCTATCATATTTCACCAGCTCGGCGTTGGGGTGAATCCCACCGAGTCCGTTTCTTTGGTATGGGGACGCAGCATCCCCCCAAGGCCAAGTGATTCTTCTCACCTCGGGGTCGGGTTACGTCCCACCGAATATATTTGATATCGGCTCGGAGACAGATGATTACCTTTGAGCCAGACCCAATTTGGCCGAGTTTCGGGTCGAAACGAGACATAGAAGGGCAAGTGAGAGAAATTTGAAGCCAAATTTTAATTGTAATTAATAACTTAATATTCAATTTAAATTTTCTTTTTAGAGTTTTCAAATCTAGAGTTCAAAATCATTTCTTCTAATTTTTCATTGGCTTATATAGCCTCGTGTTTCCACTCGATGTTTCATTCCTCACATTGATATTTTTCCATAACTGAACTAATTTATGGTTCATGAAGTACTCTCGTCACAAGGTATTTTGAAATATAGGGTTATGTGTTATTAAACATGTTATTATGCATGCTAAACTTAACTTGGATGTTAAATCAAGTGGACTGCCATTAAATTCCACTAACTTTGGATTATGTTGTGTGACTTCATGTACTTCGGAGTGCTGGTGTAAGTATTGGAGTGCCTCCATTTTGTACCTTGACTGATCTATAGTTTCCAGAGAAAATGTGTTCTGGAAAGAATTTGTGTAGAAGTAAGTTGACCTCAAAATGTCTTGAATTCAGAGTGAGTTAACCTTGAAGTGACGTCACTTTGGAGCCATGTTCAAGCTCCTACGGAGGTTTGGGGGTTCCGATGATCATCCCAACTATTCCCATTTTTAATGTTGTGCATTAAATAGAATAAATACATGTGTCATTATTCTATTAGACCTACTTCTGTCCAGTGTAGTTCCACTAAGGAAACTTGTTAAAAAAAATTCATTGGTAGAGTAACACATAGCGTATAAAATATGAATAAAATTAGGTACCTACATCCACTCCCCCATCAGACCGTTTATTTAAAATAAATGGTTCTAGGATGTAGACATATGTCATTACTCCTCGATTGGCGGGCATTGAATGCTCTTGGAGCCTTTGCGATGTGACTTGACTGAGTCATTTTCAGAACGATGTGCATTTAATAGAAAGTGTCTATTAAATGAACTTATGAAAAGATTTACATGGTTTACGAAGAGTTTCACTAAATCGTGCCTATATAAAGGTGAAGTACATTCACCTTACCTTTTATGTCTCTTTAGTTTTCTCTGCACAAGAAAAAAATTTTAATCATCATTTTTCTACAAAAAGTTTTCTTTTGTCTGAAAAAATAGTTGCTCTCACTACTAAAGTTGTTGATGGGGATTTCTGCTACTAAGTCTTTTGTACAGTTCGGTAAGGGCAAAAGAGGAAATTCGCCTCATCAGGAGGACAAAGGATCAGAAAATATGTATCAATTCCTCGGTCTGACACAGAACTCGGTTGATGAGAATGACCGACCAGAGGATGTCGCACAACGCAGTTTTAGAGACCAACCACATGAGAGCTATGGCCGACCACACTAGATCAAGGAATCAGACCGGATCTACCAGCTCTTTGAGCAGACAAATGAGTTCGGGTATTTCGGGTCAGGACAATATCAGTTTAGGAAGCTCGGAAGATCATTTTGCCGACCTCTTGAAGACCGATAGAAAATCAGAATGGTTGTAGTTTCCTTCAATATGTGTCATTTCTCCAAGACACTTTATAGGCTTTGATAAGTGCGTGAAAATGTACTTTAAAACGGCACTTATATTTTATTATATGATTTTTATTATTTTATTAATTTAGAAAATGTTTATTATTTATGTTAGTTTAGTAATTTTTGTTTCTCTTTATTATTTTAAGAATTGGAGACATTCAAATGGGCAAAGCCAAAGGTAGAAACTAAAGAATAGGGGCACGGCGTCCTTGAGCAGGGCGCCATTCCCCATACAAAATCCAGAGAGTTGGGCGCCATGGCGCCACCAAAGGAGAGAAATTGCGATGGTTGACCAAAAATAATAAAGGAAATTGTTGACTAAGTCAAAAGCGAATTGAAGTAAACACGTGGGCCCAAGCTTCATTAGTTTACATATTTTACAAAGATCAAATTGAGAGAGTGGCGTGAATAAGCAATTTGGTGAATGGAGCCGCAATTGTTGACCCAAGGCAAGAAGTCACGTGGCCTAAGGAGTTTAATTAGGTTTTCAATTTGTTTTGTCTATAAAAACCATGCAAGCTGCTGTACGTAAGGGGGGGGGGGGGGGGGGGGGGGGGGGGGGGAGAGCTGCGTGAGCAGCGCAGCCTGCGCATAATACAAAATCAAGAGCTGCTGCCGAGAAACAAAAAAGAACGAAAAAGAAGCAGAAGCCGTGCCGAGAGTTCAGAGAAGAAATCAGAGTCCAGAAGCCGGGACGCGGAGTCGTGATGATTCAGAACAACAATTCTCTCCAATCCCGCGTTATTTTTATTTCTTTTTATGGGGAACTAATCCCCTACGCAAAGTTAGGGATGAACTCTTGTGTTGGATTTTATTATTTGTGTTTTTGATTCCTACGAACCCTTTTAATCGTTTAATAAAATTAATGGTTATTATTTTCTATCATCTTTTAATTTATTAATCCATAAATTATATTTTGTCAAATCCCATATAGATCCAGTCATGCTTCTTCTATGTGTGGTTTGCGAATTTAATTGTGACTGGTAAAGTTATTTTGCGTGTTGGTCTTCTGCTGCAGTATTGCCTGAGGGTATATTGTCGACGTTAGATAACTCGTAACGATGGCTTTTGTGTGCTGTTAACATAGGGAAAATAATCATTAATTACCTTAGATTTTGAATATGTGTAGAATTGAATATTTTCCGATTGTTGGTTTGGGATGTGAAACCTTCAATTGTGTAATAAAAGGAATCAATAACTAAGAAAATCAGAATGGTTGTAGTTTCCTTCAATATGTGTCATTTCTCCAAGACACTTTATAGGCTTTCATCATTATTGTTGCGTGTGGCAGTTGAGAAAACAGAGTGATGTGACAGACCGTCAGGCGGCAGGCTTACTTTCGACGAGGGCAGACTTGGGGCAGAGGACCTTTCAATCAGTCATGCACCACGCAGGAAACAACGTCAAGTTGTAGGAACAGTGTTACACTTTCTTAGTATATAAAGGGAGGGTAGTCTCATTTGTATAGGTTGGGTTTTTCTATATAGCAACTTGTAATACAAAAGAATTCCACTTGTAACTTCTTTCAACTGCTCGGTCGCATTCTAGCCTTTCTCAAAACAGGTCGGCCGAGTCAGCTATTGACAATAAAAACAACCCTCATCATTTTGCGCCCGTGGACGTAGGTCGGATTCGCTCCGCCGAACCACGTTAAAACTCCCTTGTCAACTTATGTACTGTTTCATCTTTAACTAAATTTGTTTTTGGCCATCCCCAAACCAAACAAATTAAAAGTTGATGGAAGGTTATATCGGGGGAGTTATCTCGAAATTGCCCCTGGAACAAAAATCAGCCGTCAACAAAAATAGATCCTATTATTTCATCTTCATCTTCTTGTATGAGGAAAATCTACATTAGCCAAATCCTTCAGTGTAAATTTTATTGGGGTTTGATCCTGAGCAATAGCCATTACCATTGCACCCAGAGCCTCTTATACTCTGAACCTCTTCGCATGAGAGGCTTTTCTATATTGAGCCCTTCATGACTCTCTAGATGTGCTTTCTGCTGGCCTCTCGTGAATTGTATAAGTGTGCCCCAAATTGATCCTCATCCTAACAAACTCTGCAGCCACTTTATCGAGGCCTGGTTCATCTTGGTGGCTCACCATTGCAATTTCTTCTGGTGGTTGATCATCTTCACCGCTACTTGGCCTTTCCTTAGGGGCTTTCTCCTAGTTTTTGGATGATCCGGCAACCTGTGCCCTATATCCTTTTGAAAAGAATAATATAGGTTCGGGTCTCTAGCTTATTTAAGGGGTTTTGATTGGGCTGGGTTCTCTAGATAAATCAGAGTTTTTATTGTCAGTCAATATTTCAGCAGAGTTAGTATATAAGGGGCTATCATTCAAAGACTTGGTTTACTTTGAGTTCAGGGTTTTTTATGGGGTTTGGGTTCATGTTTTCGGCTTTTGGAAGGCTTAGAGGCCAATATCTTATTGGTTATGGGTTTTGGGGGAGGTGTTTGACTTGATTTTGGTGGGGCTGTTCTCCCAACAATGATGACAGTTGTTCGTTGATCCTCAAACTATCTGAAATCTTCATCGTCTTCTATTCTGATCCACTGTTGGATCTTAAGATTAACTTCTTCCATGCTTTGGAAGTCATTCTTGGTTATGTACTCTGCATAGCGGGTGTTTGAGGATCTGTACATTCTTTGGTTTCTCCACACTCAATATCTCTTGAGTGAATAAAGAAGTATTAATCCTTATAGCTGCCTCAGAAACACTGTCCTATGACACTCTTGATAATTGTGCCTGAATAGAGGCTCCCAGTACATTCTTTAATTCTTGCCTTATTGTAACCCAGAGCACTACTTTGGCTTACAGATGGGATGGAACTGGAACGGTCACATGAGATTATTGTGGTAAGGGTATGACCTATGGTCTTTCTGATAAAGTTTTAGTCACTGCCTATGCATGTGCTCCCACATCAACTGATGATTTTGGTTACTTTCGCTCTATATCCCTAATTCTCTCAGCCAACCTTCTATTTTTATTGGTTGACTACTCTAGGGCCAGAATCGCCCTCTGCAACTTTTCTACAATGTTTCCTGAGCTTGTTGTAGCATCACTATTTAGAAGTCCGTATCCTGGGATGAAATGTTCATGAGACCTGAACTTTGTCCTTCTTTAGCCATTATTTTGTTGGTTTACTAGAATTCTCTCACTTTTCACCTTCAAAATTCTCCAGAAATTAGTTTTTCAAAAGGTTTCGTGGTGATGATGAGTAAGCTCGTCATCACTTATATGTTGTTCTCATGCAATACTCTAGAAAGTTTTTTCTTTCAACATCTTCATTTCCAAGCAAATCTTCAAAAATACAAGTACTTTTAAAACTAATTTCTCGTTCTTAGGTGCATGATACAACATTCATCACTATAATTCCCAAAAATGAGAAAAGAAACTGCAATTGGAGAGAGTTAAAGAAAATGAAAGACAGGCAGCAACCTTGGGGGAAAAATAGAGAGCATTGAGAAAGATGGGTCAAAATCGTAAATAAGGGAAATACTGGGATTAAGATTGAACCAATACCTAAGGGAGAGGGGGCCAAAAATGAGTAATAAAGGAATTGGACAATGTAAAAAGGATTTTACTTCGACATGGAAAGGGTAAGGAGCACATTCAAGGCTAGTGAGTATATTATGCTCATAGTCTACAAGGACAACACTATTTTATTAACTAACATTGACACTTCAAATTCTTTGTCTATTTCTTCTCTTTTGCAGAAGTTCGATGATGTACTCACATAGGACATTCCTAATGGGTTGCTGCCCATTGGAGGAATTGAATATCAAATAGAATTCATTTCTAGAGTATTCATTCTCAACCGACTTGCTTATAGAAATAATCCCAATGAGACAAAGGAACTTCAAAGGTAAGTTGAGGATATGATAGAGAAGGGTACATAAGAGAAAGCATGAATCCTTGTGCAGTACCAGCTCTTCTAATACCTAAGAATGATGGAAAATGGCATATGTGTATTTGATTATCGCGTCATTAATAACATAACAATAAAGTATCGCCATCATATTCATAGGTTGTGACATGTTGGATGAACTTTATGATTCCAAAGTATTTTCTAAGATAAATCTTAAGAATGGATACTATCATATCCAAATGAGGGAAGATGATGAGTGAAAAATTACATTTATGACCAAGTCTGGGTTATATGAATGTTTAGTATTGTCATTTGGTCTTACAAACACCCATAGTATATTTATGAGTTTCATGAATCATGTGTTGCATGCATTTATAGGGAAGTTTGTTGTGGTTTATTTTGATGATATATTAATATACAGTAAGTCTTAGATGAGTATGTAGATCATTTGAGGCATACGCTTGATGTGTTAAAGAAAGAAAAAATGTATGCTAACTAAAAGAAATGCACATTTTGCATAGATAGAGTTGTGTTTCTTGGCTTTTTTTTTTTTTTTTTTTTTTATTTCTGCAGATGGCATAAAGGTCGATCAAGAAAAAGGTTAAGGCTATTCAATATTGGCCAACACCTAAGTCAGTTACCAAAGTTAGAACTTTCCATGGTTTAACAAGCTTCTCCATACAGCCTGTTATATTGCCCATAACATAACTACCTCTGTATCAATGCCAATATGATGACAATCACTTTCACAATGGAGTATCTCAAGAGATATGATTCAACTTACACATACGCTTTTTAATTTTCACTTTGACTCCAACTCTGAGCCTTTTGTTTGCGTAACCATTCCCACCATAGCAATATTCACTTCTCTTTACTCACAACCTTCTCAAAGGCATCGTCCGTCAAATTTTATTCTTATTACTTGCATGGACAGAGCGGTTCACACCCTTTTCTCACAATTTCCTCACACGAGGACACACACATTCTTACTATTCTCATCAAGCCTTCACATCTAACTTGCACGGGAGATGGGTCTCAGACCCTTTTCCACTGATGATCTGATTTAAGGAACACACATTCTTAATTTTTCATCAAGCCTTTCTCATTTGCTTGAACAAATGGAGATCTCGCATCTCCTATCTCTGAATCGCTTTATAGCTCAAGATCGTGAGCTTTCTCGATGATCTTTTCTCTTTGGTCATTTCTCGGACTAGCCGAACTAATCCCCAGAACTTGCATGTTTAGTCATGAACTATCTCATTATGGCCACGACCTACCCCTCGTCGTCAAGAAATTGAAGTTACATGCTTCGAGATCAAGTGGCCTTCTCATTCCACTCCGAGTCCTATTCACGAATTTAAAAAAGATTTTTGAGGATTTGTTTTAAAAATAATTTTACATGTATTTTGATTAAATAAGTTGATGAGACTTATATTTCCATTTTCCCCCCAAGTATCTGGACGTGGCGAAGTGGATTAATGGGAGAGTGAGGAATTTCTTTCCGAGCATATAAATTCAAAGAAGAGGCTTACAATAAGGGACAACCAAATCAAATCCCAAATAATCTAATTCAATCATTAAATTTCAATGCAAATCCTTAGAATTTTCAGTTTTAATACTGTAGCCCTTTACGTCTTCAATTTCATCTGTAGTTAAAATCTATTCAATTACAATATAGTATTATGTTTTCAATTACCAATTTCTTTATAATGTTTTATTACAATTGTTGACGGACGATTTTCGTCCCAGGGACAGTTTCGAAATAACTCTCCCGAGACAACTTTCCCTCAACCTTGAATTTGTTTTGTTATGGGGAGACCAAACGCAAATTTGGTAAGAGGCGAGAAAATCATAAAGGTTGACAAGAGAGTTTTAACGTGGTTCGGCGGAACGAGTCAAGCCTACGTCCACGGGCACAAAATGGTGGGGGTTGTTTTATTACCAGAACTAACTCGGCCGACCTGTTTTGACAGAGGTCCAAGAGAGACCGAACAGTTGAAAGAATTTTACAAGTGGTGTTATTTCTTTCTTGTTATAAGTTTTGCTATCCGAATAAAAACCCAACCCTTACAAATGAGATCACCCTCCCTTTATATACTCAGGAAATACAATATTATTCCTCCAATTTTATGATGTTTCCCGCGCGATCTCCTACTGATTGACGGGCTCTCTGCCCCAAGACTGTCTTCGCCGAAAGCAAACTTGCCGTCTGACGGCCTGTCACATCACTCTATTTTCTCCACTGCCACACGCAATATACTGGATCCAGCCTGTAAAGTACTTTCGAAATAATAACATATTTTGGAGAGAAACAATCTAACAACTTTGATCTTGCGTTGGTCTTCAAAAGATCGGTCAGCTGATCTGCCGAGCTTCTCAAACTATTCCCGCTCTGACCCAAAATGTCCGAGCTTATCCGCTGGTTCCAGGGGATGAGGCTAAGTCAAATCGAGCCCCGATATAATGTGTTCGTTCATAGCTCTGATGTAGTCGGTCTTTCAGACCGTATCATACTTCATCCTCTGGTCGGTCATTCGCATGACCCTTGGTCCTCCGGATGAGGTGAATTTCCTTCTCTGCCCTTATTGAACTGTGCAAAAGACTTAGTCGTAGAAATCCCCATCAACATATGTCCCATAGTTCTCGGTTCCAACAAGTATACGAGTTGTTGCCGGGATCTACAAAAAATCTGAAATGGCCGATCAGCTAACTGGTGGTCAACCTCAGAAACAAAATACAGGACTTCCTCGGACTTTGACCAAACCCTCCTCGGTTATCTTCATGTGTTGGGAGAATGCTGATGCTTTTTCCAACTATCTTCTCAATTGAGTCGAATTCCTCTTTTACCCTTATGATAGCCGCCCTTCGAGAACCGCAGGCCATCATGCCTCCATAAATGCCCATCAAATCAACTTTAGGGTTTTACCCGATCGTGCCATTTGTCAAAAGCTCATGGTCTTCCCGCCAAAAACTCAAATCAATCGGCCGTTCTCGAGGTAGCCAAATGTCTTTCAATCCCAGCCGCTTATCCCAAACTGATCAGACGGAGCCCAAAGATGACACGCGGCACACATCTGAAGATTCTCCCGATCCAACGGTAAAAAATGCACCATGCTGATTATAAGAGAGCAGAGCAACGCTCCTTTCTTCCTTTTACGACACCCACAACTCTCAAACTGCAAAAGCCACTTTGTTCATAAGACCAGCAAGCTTCCAACCGACCAGACCAACTGCCGACTCTTCTTTCCAAATCAAGTAAGTTTTCGCCCGACCCTCTCTTTTTACTGGTAGTATTTCACCATTGTTGTTTGGTGTTTTCGGGTTTTCTTCTAGCTGTTGCTTGTTCTTCTTATTCTTCTGGTATGTCTATCTCCTCATTATGTGTTGTGACTCTTGTTTCGGATTTGGTGTTGGGTGTGTGGCATATGTGTCTTCTGGTTGCAGGATGGGTATTAGGGTATGATGCATGTGTTTCGGGTTTCTGGTTTTACGTGTTTGGTTGCATGTGTTTAGGGAGAGACTTCTTGTTTGTGGCTATTGCTAGGGTATTTAGAGACTGTAGGCCTATGTCCCCGGTAGTTAGAATAATTCTTGAGCCTGTGATACCTTGAGCTGACCACTGACTGACCTTGCACTTCATGGCGACTGTTAGGCATGTCCGACGCTGAATCCTCTTCGGCCAAGCCTATAGAAACTCAACCTCCTCGCGCTGCAGAACCTCCTCAAGCTCAGGGGCACCCAGTGCAGAGGATTTGGATACTACTCCTACCCCCTCGGAAATTTAAAATTGATTCCTACCACCAAATAGTCCCCCGGAAAGACCCTGAGCCTGGAGTGCTGGGCAGTTCGGCCTTGGACATGAACAAGCATTCCACCATTATTGTAGATGCCCTGTGTGTGCTTCGCCAGCAATATGAAATCCCAATCGATATAGCTCTTGATGTCCTTGGCTCGTGTGAACCTGCGAGCCAACCCGGCGAGGGCTCAGTCGCCATTTTTCCTTCCTTCTTTGAGTGCGGTCTTCGGCTGCCTATTCAACCATACTTTGCGGGTATGTTGGCCAGAATGGAGATCGCCCCTTGCCAACTAAACCTGAATAGCTGGAGAATTCTGGACGGCTTGCATGTGATCTGGCACCGAGCAGACCTCGGAGAACCAACCTTTGAGGAGTTAAAAAGGTTATACCAGCTGAAAGCCAACCCGAAATCTCACTATGATTGGTATTACCTCTTTTCATATGCCGACGTCCCAGCCCTCATCAAGACCTTCCCCAAACCAACAAAAATTTCAAAGACCCTTGGTTCTGGGCCACAGGCGACTGGGGACGGACCTGGTCAACGTCCTCGGAGATGACATAAGTCCCTGATATCTTCAGAGCGGAAGGTTAGGACCCGATTTCTCAGTTTCTCTTTTTTTCTCAACTTTCATGCCAAAATACTAACTCTTTAACCTTTCTCAGCCTGTTGGAGGGATCCTCTCAAGGTTACCCGTGTGGTCCGTGCTAGGATCAAGGTGGCCCGGAGTTACGCCAGCCATTGGAGGAGGGTAGTCAATGACTCTGCCTTCTTGGAGTCAGGGCTAGTCCGGAGTGCACCTTTATAGGTCCCGAGGCGGCTGTGTAGGTTCTTACTAACTTTCCAACTGATCCCCTTACTTGCTTGACCCGTAAATGACTTGAAATCTTCTGGATTCTGAACTGATCATGCTCTCTAATTTTTTACTTGGCAGGAATGTCGAGACAACCAAGTGTCCTTGGTAGAATCAAAGACCTGACGAAGAGGCCCGAGCCAAGTGGAGCGGGAATTTTCCAAAAAACGGCGGTCGTGGCAGAGGCTAAGGACAAAACTGGAGCAGTGACTCGCCCCTATGATCAATCAATAATCCCATTTCCAAGGGCACTCCCGACGTCTCAAACCCGCCCTTCTGGCCAATCTAGGTCCGTCAACAAACGAAAGCGCCTGATTGGATTGGGTGGTACGGAGGGAAAAGAGGAAGAGGAGGAACAACCTCTGATCAGAAGACAAGCTGTCCGGAGAGAGAACAGAACTGCAAAGGCCTCTTCCAGGAAAGGAAAATGTATAGTGGTGCTCGGGGCGGACGGCCTTTGTGAAAAAATCAGAGAGGCCACCTCCCACCTTGTGCCGACATTCAATGAACTGGCCGATGCAATTCCTCATGAGGAGATCCCGAAATACAAGGATGTCTCTCCTTAAGTTGTGGTGACATAGTTTTATTCCCAGATGGCTAGGGTAATAAACTTCATGTTTCCGGTCTGTATCTTTACTTGGCAGCTGTGTGACTTTTTTCTTTTCTTCTTGCAGGCAACTTATCTTATAGCCAAGAACAAAGACCTTCTCATGAGTCTTCTATCTGAGGGAGGCCAGGCTTAGAGGCTTTAGAGTCAACTTTCAGAAAGGGAGGCCGAGCTGACAAAAAAAGATGAGAAAATAAAGGCTCTGGAGAGGGTCCTGAATGAGGCCCTCAAACTGAATGAATCCCTTTCGGACTGCGGCTAGAGAGTTGCCAAGAAGAATGCTGAAACTGCCAAAAAGGACATGGGGGCTGCTCTGGTTGAGAGTAAACGCCTGTGGTGGGAGTTGGGTGATACCGAAGCAAAGTTGAGGAGGACGACCGAAGAGAGAGATCGGGCTCTCGATGAGTTGAAAAAGAGAGAGACTGATCTGGAGAAGAGGGAGGCTAAACTGCAAATGAGGGAGGCCGAACGGCAACATAGGGAGGCTATACTGGAGGGATAGCTGGAGAGTGCTCAGCTCAAGAGGATCGAAGATTGTGCTGAGATCATTCCCATTCTGATGCCCGGGGATAGCATAGAGCCGATCCACGTGGCCATCCGCTATTGCAAAGGAGAACTTTCTGTGGAAGAGGCCCGAAAATTACTTGTCATCCCTTCGGAGGAAGTCCAGGATCCAGAGCCCATTTCAACTGTGCCCATGTCTCCGACCCCTGAGGTGATCTGACCCGAAGCTCTTGCCCCTGAAGTACCTAAGGCCAAAGTTGCAGCCACTCTCTCCTCCCAAACCGAAACTAAAGTTCCCCTTATCGAGCCTGTACCAGTCGTCCAGCCATCCGGGCCTGCACAAGAGGAAACAACTGCTCTTGCGAGGGTTGATTAGTGGCGATGACCCAAAAAGGGGCCCCATGTAAGTTCAGACAATACACTTCTTTTTGTAATGATAATCATAACTTTCCCCTTTTAACACTTATCTCGAATACTTTATGTTCTGCTTTTTATACTTAGCTTATTTTGGCTTCAGATTTTCTGACTTGCTCTTCCATATCTCATCGTGACCTTGCACTCGACCAAATTGAGTCTGGCCTCGAGGTGATAATCTGTCCCCGAGCGCAGATCAAATGCATTTGGTAGGACATAACCCGACCCCGAGCTGAGAATAACACTTGTCTCTGGGGGAATGTTGCGTTCCCAGACCAAAGCAATTGACTCGGTGGGATTCACCTCAACCCGAGCTGGGAAGAACACTTGACTCTGGGGGAATGTTATGTCCCCAGACCAAAGAGATGGACTCGGTGGGATTCACCCCAGAGCCAAGTGTTCTTCTCAGCTCGGGGTCGGGTTACGTCCCCATACCAAATAGATGGACTCGATGGGATTCACCCCAACCCTGAATTGGGAAGAACACTTGGCTCTGGGGGAATGTTACGTCCCCAGACCAAAGAGATGGACTCGGTGGAATTCACCCCAACCCCGAGCTGATGGAGCAGAACAGTCTCGGCAGAACGAATCCGGCCCCGAGCTAGTGTAATAATTCAGTCTCGGCGGAACGAATCCAGCCCCGAGCTAGTGGAATATAACAATCTCGACGGAACGAATCCAGCTCCGAGCTGGTGGAACGTAATAGACTCGACGGAACGAATCCAGCCCGAGCTGGTGGAATATAATAGACCCGGCGGAACGAATCCAGCCCTGAGCTGGTGGAACAAAGTATCGGTGGAACGAATCCAGCCCCGATCTGATGGAACATAACAGACTCGGCAGAACGAATCCAGCCCCGAGCTGGTGGAATATAACAGACTCGACGGAACAAATCCAGCCCCGAGCTGGTGGAACATAACAGACTCGGCGGAACGAATTGAGCCCCGATCTGATGGAATATAACAGACTCGGTGGATCGAATCCAGCCTCGAGCTGGTGGAACATAATAGACTCGGCGTAACGAATCTTGTCCCGAGCTGGTGGAATATAACAGACTTGACGAACGAATCCAGCCCCGAGCTAGTGGAACATAACATACTCGGCGGAACGAATCCAGTCCCGAGCTGGTGGAACATTTGAGACTTATACGAGGGAAGATTTTCAACCTCTGAGGCTCTGCGGAACCTGGCGCGGGCGTCCCCTTGCCAGACTAGCGAAAATCAAAAATTGGAACAAAGTAAAGTTAACAAAAAAAGTGGAGGTGACTTAGCACATACCCCATGCAAAAAATCAAGAAGTAAAAAAAACAACTCGGGTGCTCCGAGGCAGCGTCCTGCCCGATGCCTCCAAAACATAATTCTGAACCTTACAATTCAGTGTCCCGGCTAACCGGGCTACGGATACGACGATCCGAGGTGGTCAGGCAAATCTCCACTGGGGACATGGACACCCCGTGTATGCCCTTCCTGGGTGGTTCTCAATGGGACTCACCAGCCATCTCGTAGGGGTAGAAACTTCCATAGGTTCGGTTTGCCCGAGACTTCTGCAATCAAGGGGACTATTCGGCCAAACCCAAGCCAGGTGGTCTGATGATACTCAGCGGGACTCACCAGCCGACTCGTAGGGGGAGAAACCCTCGAGGTCCGGTTTACCCGAGACTCCTGCAATCAAGGGGACCATTCGGCCAAACCCAAGCCAGGTGGTCTGATGGTACTCAGCGGGACCCACCAGTCGACTCGTAGGGGGAGAAACCTCCCTAGGTCCGATTTACCCGGGAGCATGATGGTCATGGAGGCAATTAAGCCATCCCCATGCCATACTCTCCGAAAGTCTTCAACGGGACTCACTAGTCGACCTGCAGGGGAGAAACATCCCTGGGTCCGGTTTACCCGAGCTGTTCCTCAAAAATGCGAGTCATGGGGTAATAACGCTCCGGCCTCGGGGTTTTGATAATGACACTCAGGATTGGCGTGCCACGAGGGGTTCACGCGTTTCCCACATGTACTTCATCCCTTGATGCGTTCTGGATCCTCAAAGGTGAAAGGAACCAGGTCGGAACACTTCCGCCCGGGGGTTTGATAATGACACCCAGGATTGTCGTGCCACGGGCTTGGTGCCCTTCCCAGTTACCGATCACCCCTTCGCATCGAGCATATCCCAAGAATATTGAAAATAAGTTTCACATTTAATTAACAAACAAGTATGATAGACAAGTTTCTTAAAAAAATGAGAGTTTTATTCATATTCAAAAGACATGCTGCCCTTCTTACAACTCTTTGCGGGACATTTTAAGAGAGGCTTTTACAATACTTTCTTCCGGTTCTTGTTTTACAGTCCGACCATATCTTCTAGTCTGAGCTTGATTCCGAAGACTCCGGATGCGTATACCGTAGTTGTAAACTTCACACGCAAGTTGGTTCCCGAGTTGGGGCTTCTTCAGATCCTTCTGGTCTGCACTTGACTATGAACTGGGCTCACAAGGTCTGCTGTACCAAACGCTCAATGGGCGCTGATGATTAATGCATTTTCCCTGGACCTTGCATATCCCGAGCAAATCTGGAAACCCAGCCGAGGCCTTCAGTCTTGGCTCCTTGTGGTTCTCCCCGTGGGTTTTTTCTCATTTCTTCTCGTTCGGAGAGACCACCACACTAATTGAGGGAGAGCCTGAGGGACGTCATACTCTGTCCTTGGCTGACAAGTTCAATGTCTATTCCTCCAGCACTACCAACTTGTAGGACTGAGGACTCTAGCAGACCGGGTAAGCATGGCGCTTACCCTCGGAGGGACTTGTTCAGCCGCCGCCAACGGACGTAACCCATCCACAACGTTACATTCCATTCTGCAACTCAGCCCTGATGGGTGATCATTGGCTACCCCTCTTACATTCCATTCTACAACTCATAAAAAGAAAGTTTCTACTACCAACCTCCTTCCTGCGAACCCTTTCTTTCTCCCGTTCTGACTAACTTCTTCCCTTTCCTTTCCCCTTTCATCCATTCTGCTGCTGAACTCTCCAACAACCCACGGCTTCCACCTTCTACCGTCGTTTTACTACGTAAGTTACTTTTTGTTCTTTCCCCACAGACGGCGCCAACTGTTGACAGACGATTTTCGTCCCAGTGACAGTTTTGAGATAACTCCCCCGAGACAACATTCCCTCAACCTTGAATTTGTTTGGTTATGGGGAGACCAAAGGCAAATTTGGTAAGAGGCGAGAAAAACATAAAGGTTGACAAAAGAGTTTTAACGTGGTTCGGCGGAACGAGTCCAGCCTACGTCCACGGGCACAAAATGGTGGGGGTTGTTTTATTACCAGAACTAACTCGGCCGACCTGTTTTGACAGAGGTCCAAGAGAGACCGAGCAGTTGAAAGATTTTTACAAGTGGTGTTCTTTCTTTCTTGTTATAGGTTTTGCTATCCGAATAAAAACCCAACCCTTACAAATGAGATCACCCTCCCTTTATATACTCATGAAATACAATACGATTCCTCCAACTTTATGACATTTCCCGCGCGGTCTCCGACTGATTGACGGGCTCTCTGCCCCAAGACTGTCTTCGCCGAAAGCAAACTTGTCGTCTGACGACCTGTCACATAACTCTGTTTTCTCCACTGCCGCACGCAACATACTGAATCCAGCCTGTAAAGTACTTTTGAAATAATAACATGTTTTGGAGGGAAAAAATCTAACAACTATTATCTTACGTCGGTCTTCAAGAGATCGGCCAGGTGATCTGCCGAGCTTCTCAAACTAATCATGCCCTGACCCGAAATGTTTGAGCTTATCCGCTGGTTCCAGGGGATGAGGCTAAGTCAAACTGAGTCCCGATCTAATGTGGTCGGCCATAGCTCTGATGTAGTCAGTCTTTCAGACCATATCATACTTCGTCCTATGGTCGGTCATTCTCACGACCCTTGGTCCTCCGGATGAGGTGAACTCATTCTCTGCCCTTACCGAACTGTGCAAAAGACTTAGCCGTAGAAATCCCCATCAACAACAATCTTTCACTGGTCTTTACAGTATTTTTTTAAGATTTTAATTGTTTATCACATTTAGGTAATTAGATAACCTAATTATAATTATTTTGATTTTTAGAATTCAGCTTTTAATTTAATTATTTTAAGTATCTGTTCTCGTGTCACACCCGCACAAGAAATCAGTGTACTTTATTTTCACAAGAGAAGCGAACAGTATGTAACCGATCTCAACTATCTCATATATATGAAAATGTTTTAGTTTAGTTTGGTATAATGTTAATTACAATTTTGTGCATATTTACGTGAAGTGTAAAAGGGGTTTGTTCTCAAGGGGCGTGTGTTGGTGGTATAGGGTTCGAGATTTTACCTTAAAATCTTAGGTTCGAATTCAGGGAGTGCATTTCTTGTAAGAGTCTGAAACAATCAGGATTTTATCTACTCCGCTTATGCCTGGAAGAGATGATTTGAATGAGGAATTTTCAACGATTCTAAAAGAAAAAGTCAAAAAAAAAAATAAAGCCACGTGGAGGAGAAATGAGGTTCATTTGCTGTAAATTAATTTTCTCTGCAATTCGTACAACAGCTGGAATATTGACTAATGGTTAAAGCAATATTAATTGTAATCATGAAAATTGAAATCCAATGGTGTTATTCACGATTAGTATATATACTGTTCCATTAGGAAATTATGTCTTGCTATCCCATTCAATTGTCTTCTTTTAACATATAAATTACAGGACAGCAAGTCAGCCAGCTCAGATAATAAAACAAGACAGGACAAGTGGGAGGTGGTATATCATGTGCCGGGTGTATATGCCATCTTTCTCACAGCAGGCGGGTCCCGCACAGTTGTGGGGGCCGTTTGTTGTGAGAGAGATGACATATACATCCGGCACATAATATAATTTTCAGACAAGTGGAGTCACCAATCGCCATTTCATTCAAATGTCTTCATTTATTATTAGAAATTTATCAAACCATTTTTGTTACCCATAATTTATTCTACAAAGACGCTATCATTTAACTTATTTTTTTCTTTAATTTTAAATTTTTAAATTTTATTTCTTTTTAAATATTCTTTGACTAATAAAATATTTGATCTTTTTTTTTTTTTATCTATTTTATCCTTATAAAGCAAAATAAATAAATAAATGAATTTATCAATCACGTGAAAAGTAAATTAATTTCTTTTGGCTTTAGTCCAACTATATTTTTAATTCTTTATCTCTCATTTAGGTATTGGGTTTTGAAAGAACTTATTTTTTATTTTAAATACAGACTAAATATTAATTACTATTTGATTTTTTGTGCAAATAAAATCATTTATAGTCACATTATAACTGATTGACTGTACTTCAACAAATACACATTCAGATACACACTTAAGTAATAGTCATTTTGTTATTGTATATAAAAAAAATACTTTCATAATGTTACTATGCTCAATGTGTTGGGGATCGATATTGTGACTGAGGACCAGAAATAAAATCGAGATCAAAATTGTTAATGTGCTCAATGTGACTGAATGTTGACAATTTGATTGAGAGACGATAATGTCATTTAGGTCACAATCATGACTATGTTCAATGTGACTGAGGGTTGACAACGTGACTTAAGTAACTAACACTACAAGATATATCATATTTTGTGACTACTAATTTGATTGAGGCACACTCATGACTAAATTATCAATCACCCAACTGATAGTCACATTATAATTGTGAGTAAAGATATGACAATGACTGAGTTCCATGTGACTTAAGTAAAATGTTATTGTAACTATGCTCAATATGATTTAGAGTCGGCATGATTGAGGTAACTAATGTGATTGAGGGTCGGTAATTTGATTGAGGCAACTAATGTGATTGAATGTACATAACACAACTTTCAGTCACTAATATGACTGAGGTAAAAACGTGACTATGACTAAGGTTAATGTAAAGTACGAGCGATGTAACAACTTTAGGGCCGAATTTGAGAGATGTTTGTTGATGAAAGTTGTACGTATGTATGTTTTTACATATTGTGAATTGGAGTTCAGATGAAAGAGATATGAGTGTTTGAAAATGACTAGTTTAAAATTATTATTCTCTTATAAATATAAGGGTCATTTTTATCCATTTTTTCATCGAAACATATCGATAACATGTCTTATTTTAAAACTTATGATTTTTAGATAAATAATATGTCATTTTTATAAAACACTTTATATTTTGAGAGATATTTACGTTTTAAAATAAAAGTGGAAAAAATAGTATTTTTTCAAACACATACCCACGAGCCGACAAAGGTGTGATTTTTTTAATTTTTTTTTAATTAATTCCTCGTCTCTTTTGATTAGACATGCACACGGTTCAGTTATAATATAACTCCCTTAATAGTTTTACTGAGTGTATCCTTAGTTTCTTTCTTATCCACGCCTTTCCATGTTGAAAGGTGAGTACGTCTCTTGTCGTTAGGTTTCTTCTCGTTCTATCATAACTCTGGAATAAAATATACAAAGATAATCATTGTTGTTAATAAAAATGATCGTCCCAATACATTTCTAGTTCTACTTGTTGTTGGGATTTATATCTTAGAGCTTTATGTATTGTAAACAGAATTGATTTTTGTAATAATAATAAATGCATTATTCATTTTATCAAAGTTGTTTGATTTATATCGCATATTATCCAATTGTCTCGTTTACCTTGATTACTCTTGTACCTTTAGACTTAGTGTATGTTTGATGCACAAGAGGATTTAAGTCTAAAGTTAGTAATCTAAATAGTCCATAGAGAGAGAAAAAATGAGGGTACTTTGTTTGTGGTTTATCTATAGCTGCGGTCCATTCTATACTTGTATGACGATCTTGATCCGGGATCGTTCATGTAGTGACATGGGAATGGAGGCACCTTGTATGATAAGATCATATAGGACTTGACTCAGATAAATACAAATTTCTTTTAATATCCGTTAACCGAAGAAATTCATTTTATCTAATAGATGGTCATATATGGATTCGATCTTAATCCTGAGTGTACTACGAACTCCTGCATGACATGTTATGTCCTTTGATTTACTATGGTGAGGTTGGTGTTGCATTCCCAGCCAATAACTACGTATTTTGGGGATATGATTTGGTATGTAGCTGGGAACATTTTACATAGATATGAAATTCACTCATTTTTACGAGAAGCAGATGAATATCTCTTTTAAGAGTTGATTCGGGACTTGAACAATTTGGGCGCTCAACTTTTCTAGTACGAATAGAAAGTATTTTATATTCATAATTGTTATGAATTAATTGTTCATTATAGAATCAATGGTGCTTAAGAGACAAAATATTTAGAGAGGTTTAATGGACTTATGACCCGACTCTATTTATGAGATATTCGTGAAGGGCTATATCCATTTATAACGAGTATATCGATGGACACCGAAAATTTTGGTTTATTTAATCCATCTACGGTAACTGGAGTTCAACTTCGAGTTTTTAGTGGAATAACGCGGAGTTAATAATTCGTAATATTTGATTAAATAGTTTAATTAATATTTCGGAATTATTGGAGCTCGGAACCGTAGGTCCATTTGGTCCCCGTGCTAGCTCGATTAACTATAGCAAACCTAATATAATTATATTGTCTAATTATATGCTCACATTATATTTATTTATATATTATTAATAAGATTAATAATATTTATTGTCACAAATGAAAACTATGTTAAATTAGTTTAACTTAATGTTTTCTAGAATTATTTGATTATGAGATAATCAAGTCTTGATTATGAGATAATCAAGTTAGTAATAATTATGAGATAATTACTACAAGATAATTGAAGGTAAATAAATCATTATTTATATATTGATTTTTATTTGCCATTGGAGACAAAGCCATATGGCTTACCATGTCATCCAAGCAATTATGTCTATTAGGTGGCTTGGATACACCTAATAGTTTTGTCATTAGCTAATGCATTTTATGCTTTGGTATGACCTCCACATTTATGTGTTTGCCATTGAAAGAAAGCATTGAATGCTTAATGACAAAGTCATTGTCTTTAACTTAACATTTCTTATGCTTTGGTATGAAATTCACATTTTTGTGTTGGCCATTGCAAGAAAGCATTAGATGCTTCATGACAAGGTTAGTTGGCTTGTGTAAGAGAATATAATCTCTACCATTTCTCTCACTTCCTAAGGTTAACACTTTGCATTCATTCACACAATTGTTGTGAGAAAAGATTTGAGAGAAAATAGAGAGATTTCTAGCATTCACAAGTATTGTGAAATTCCTAAAGCCAAACACCATTGTGACATCTTAAATCTCTAAATAGTTTAGAGGTTTAATCTTTGTGAGTGTAGCCCACACTTCGGTTTGTTGGTTTCGAGTCATAGTTCGGAAGATCGAGTGGTTGGTCCAAGTGTTGGACACCGAAGGATTGATCTTGGCTACTACAACAAAGGGAGAAGGCAAAGAAAATTTTGAAGATCCATACCGGACCCGGTGCCACTACAAGCAACTTCCGCCGTGCTAAGGAAAGTCATTTCCTACACTTGCTCAGTTTGAGCTTGGCATTTATTCTCTTAGTTTGACTACTTAACTGTCTATTTCCTTATTGCTAACTTTTTGATTATTTACGGGCTTCAACTTCTAGGTTCTGCTGTCTTCATCTTTATATTCGTTGCTAATATAAATCTGATTATCCTTTATTGGAACCGCCTTGTTTCCTTAACCTTCTTGTACTTAAAATTTATTTCTTCAGTTATTCTTATAGTTTTATCTTAGTTTCTTTGGGCATCTATATGTTGTTCCTCCATAATTCCGTTCCTGGCCATATTTTCTCTTAATGCGTTGCATGGGAATTTATAAGTTACACTTGCTACCTTTCATTCGTTTCCAATCTTATTTCGATGTTTATAATGCTTGCTATTCCATAGTACTACTAAACTTAACTATGTAAAGTTTGTTCTTGTATTTGTATACCTTTGTCATCATCTATTTAATAACTTTTCCATTATCATTTTACTAGAACAATTCTATCTCTAAGTATTTTACTTGTCTTTTTATCTTCTATTTCTACTTTAGTGGAACTTCCACAGTCTATGTCTCTGTTTCCTGGTTCAAAAGGGTATCGTCATTTATATGATCCTAGCTGTGTCTTTCACTGATTCTTTGGAAAATTCTGTTATTGCCTGACTAATACTTTCTCCTTTAATCGTCTTGTATAGACCATTTTTCTTCTAAATCTTTTAATTAACACCATTTTCTCCTTCCACTCCGTCATTGTACTATATAAAAGATTTTATGTTTCGGTCCTACTTTTTCTGTATGTCCATATATTTCTGGGAATATCTTTAAGGTAACTACCGAGGTTCATCTTTACTGTTGTTGTCTATCAAGGGTTGGGAGGGTGTGGCTTGGTCCCGAAATCTTTCCAGTTATGCCGATCTTGCTAATTACCCGTACCATACATACACGTCTTACTCATCTATAAGCTTGGGACTCTTATATTTACTAGTGTCGGCTTCCTCACTAAAATATTTCTACTAGATACTATCTAAATTGTCTAATGTTTCAACTTCACTCTTGATTCGCTTGTTGTCTATCAATCATACTACTTTTTATTATAAATCTTCTCTAGGGTCATGCCCTCTATACTACTCTTACCATGTCGCATATGTACTCATTCCAATTAGTTCCTATTGTTTAACCACCTTAAGTCGTTATTCTCTCTCAGAGTTTTATTATGCTCTATTTGTTATTCCTCCTTATGAAACTTACTCCACTACATAAATTTACTTCTCATCTCAGTTCTTGAACTCCTTACATATTTATTCCTATGGAAAACTTCATCAACTTCGATTGCTTAGGACATCTCTACCAAAATCTTTTGGTTCAAGTGTTATACTGCATCTAATTCTTCATTCTCAATACAATGAGACTCTCTATAAGTATATACTTTATTCTTGGGAGTCGTTCTCTCTTTGGTCTATTCGTACTTTTGAGTCTTTACTCCCTTAAGGTTACCACTTTAACAATGGCTTCTATTTTCGGTTCGACTAACTGTGACTTCGAACTATTTTATTTCATGTTTCATTTCTATGTTATGTTGGACTTATTGATTTGTCCATCTCGCGATTCATATTTTTTTGTCAAATACTCATCTTTACTAGTTCTCCTCCTTACCGAGCTCTAAGTAAAGGGTGTGTAGATATATTTCAAAGAAATATGTGAATACACATTTTTGTTGTCTATTATTTGTTCCATTGGATGTTACATTGACTATTTTATGTCTTTAAGTTCCTTAATATTTATCAATTAACCCAAAATCTTCTTTTACTTATTGTCCTCAAGCTACGTTGTCTTTGCTACTATACTTGCTAAATTTTCTTATTACTAACCGTATATTCTTGATTTATTTCTATATTCTATCTATTAGCTTTTGATGATGTTACTGAGGCTAGTAGTCATTCGTCTTATGAGTTTTCTTCTGGATCTATATTTCTTACTATAAATCACGGCTATGGTACTTTGTCATACTGTCTGTACTGGTACTTTTGCTAACTTCGTAGTGTATTCAATTTTCATGGGTCTGCTCTTTTTAAATTTACATGGGTTCCCACTGGTATTGGTCTAATCTATAGGTTCTTACTAGTACTGTGAACTTGTTCATCCTGGCTTAGGTCGAGTTCTTATCTGTCTAACCTTAGAAGTCTCATTGGTCTTTTCTGGGTAAGCCATCCTTCCCAATTTCACTACTTCTGTCTTAGAATTTTAACGTTATGCGAACTGAGTTTCTATATTGTTATCTCTTTCTATGCTGACACAGGCTGGAACAATTATTATACGTCTCTACGAGTGTCGTCATTTCTTGGTCTGGTATTCTATGTCTTGATGGAGCCTATTACTTATATAGGGTAGGTAAGAGATAAACTCCTGCAAGACAATTTATTCAACCAATATTACTAAGGGGTGATAACCTGGGTAGCTTAGGGTCACATCCGTGTCGGGTTGTTCGGGATAAGGTAACTAATCGCCTCCGCTTATTGCCTCTATTCGCTTCCTTGCAGGTCTGGGTTTGAGACTTGTAATTTCTTCTCTTTTTTTTGACATCTCAGATCTATTGTGAATCTCATTCTAATTCTGAGTTCTTACCTCTCTTATACTTATAACTATCATTTTCTATTCAGAGGGCTTGCCATCTGTATGGGGTACTCAAAGGCTAATAATCTAGCTTGAAGGAACTTTCTATAGAAGGAAGGAACCTTACAAATGAGATGAGACCTTACATGGGTCTATTTGGCACTTTTACTCTTACTCAGGTTTACTATATTCCTTTTTACTGCTATAAGTTCTTGTACTTTTTTTATCATCTACTTTTGTATCTTTCCTACTTACTGCCTCTGGTTACTTGAGAATCTATATATCATTCCTTATTTTTCATTCTAGCTTTCTTTTCCCGCTTCTTTACGTAACTATTCTTAGAACTTTACTATATGTTCTCCCAACTTGTCTTGAACTTCAACTAATAGGCCAGGATCACTACAGAAGAATTCTTAACTATAACAAGAATTTTAGTTACTTTTATCAAGAAAAGAATTCAGATAACTTAGGAATTCTTATTGACCTGTCTATGGAGATTGAGGACGTACTCGAGGATCAGATACTAGAAAGGTAGTGCCTTATATACTAGTATCCCGGACATACTACGTATACAAGACCCCATCACTCTACCCACTACAGTCACTGACTCTCTAGGTTGATTGGTACAACTTATTGTATTTCATTAAAGGTTATAGTGAGCAAATACAACAAGTTATCTAAATCATTTTCTATTAATTATATTGAAACAAAAAATGAAAATATCTTGTATTTGTTTTTCTTCTAATTCTTGGCAAAGTGAAGGAAAATATATAAGTTTTGTTTCATTTTTTTATTTGATAAGTTCAAGTTACCAAAAAAAATTAAAAAAAAAAAGGTTGAGAGCAAAGTTGAAAGAGAAAGGAAAAAGTTAAGCTAAATCTCAAAATTTGTAAGTATTTCTCAACACTCTTCAACTTAGAAATTGTTTCTATTATTCTTGGCTTCAACTTGTGTTGCTAGGATGGTGTCTCTACTCTTTTAGTTTGTAATTAAATTATTGGAAACTTGTTTGAATGATGTTAGCATGTATGAAAACAAAGAAAGCTTGAAATGAGTTCATTAGCTCTCTTTTGGTTATTTGATGATCAAGTTGTCATTCTAGAGTTGTTATACCACTCAATGATGACCTACAAATGTTCTTGTGTTATTTCAAAGTGGTGAGACTTGTTTGGTGTGGTAGAGACTTGATTGAAGTGTTGGACTTGTTTAATTTGGTGTAATTTATTAATTGGACTAATTTGAGAAATTAAGGTTCTTAACCTTTTTCAAATTTGGGGCTTTTCATATATGTGTTGTATAATGATGTATATATGATGTATATTTAATTTGGTGTTGATTGGATATAATCTAATATTGTTTTGAACAAGATTGGACAAAAATGCAAAACTTGGAAAATTTTTGACCTTCTCGGTAATTTGAGGAAATTTGGGTTTATGTGTTGTAAGTTGTATTTTCATGTATAAGACATGTATAAATCATTTTGGTAGTGATTTGAAATCACTTAAATTTGTATTTGACAAATTAGGACTAAAATGATCAAAATATAAACTTTTAGTGGTCTCTCGGTAATTTAAGTAAAAATTTGTTTTTGGGTTAAAAATTCAGTTTTTTAAGTATTGAGTAATTAGAATAAATAAGTTTATTTTAATTGCCCAAGAAAAAATATTGTAATTGAAAAATTTTGATTTTCCGCATTCCGCTGTGTTTACCCGGATTTACCCCATAAAAACCCCAACAACACCTTACTTATGCCAGTATAATATCAAGGTTCGAAAATAAGATCCATATGCCTTATGATGCATTAAATGCACTGAAAATTTATATATCACACATCGCAATCATAATAATCCAAAACATCATTTAAACATATTATACATTGGCTTCGCTTCGTGGAAGCCTGGCCAGATATGGCCACCGTCGGCCAGATATAGATAATGAAATTATATGCCCGGCTAGACTTAATGAAAGTCTGGACGAATATAACATGCTAAGGTCATGTATAACAGTATAATAACAGAATCATAATGACAATGTGAAATAATCAGTATTGATAAAGTACTAAGAAAAATGGACACGTGTAACCTCTTCCAAGTGGTACGTAGAGTTATATCCTAAGTACAAACAATATTACCATCCATTTGGAATCAGTTATGGAATTTATGTCTGGATTTTCATCCTATATACCATAGGGAAGCAAATGTTGGGGCAGATATGGGACCCCTAGGGTCGGATCAGTGGCCAGCGCATTGGAAGTGGGTATAACTCGTGGATATAAAGCATGAGTGTATTTTTAATAATTTAACGGAATACTATATTCCATTACGAGTGTATAGGAAAAACAACCGGTGCCGAATCGGAGTCCGAAACTCAAAAACAGACAAAAATAAAACTCGATGCGTGCGTTCGTGACACGAGCACTACAGTGTGTGGGCGCACTATGCATGCTATAGTGCGCGCGCACTGTGTGCTAAATGCGCAAAGCAGCGCCTCTTTTTTTCTTTTTTTTTCTTTTTTTGATTTCCATAAGCTCTCTTTCTAATGAGTTGATGGTAATTGAGGTTTTCACCCTAATTCCTTTCCAACCCTCCCTAAACACTTTCAAATACTCAAAATTTAATTTTAACATCAAAACCAACATCAACACATGTTATAGAATAAAATCATATTTTTCAAAATATCAAATATTTTTAAAAAAACATAAATTTATTCAAAATACGTACATGCGTAAATTTTGAATCCAAAACACAAATCAAATTAGAATCCCACAATGAAATTACTCATGAATAATTCTAGGTCATTCAAAGGTGGTCAAGTGATTCTAGAATGGTAACCATAGCTCTAAGTTTTCATCTAGAGTTCCAAACTCTATTTTATGTTTCATGTCCAACATGAACATATTTAACCCAATTACAAGCATATTATGTTTATACTTCCAAAACATCTATACACAAATTTAATAGCCTAATTTCAACTTCAACCAAAGAATTATTATCCATCAAATACAAAATCATAACTTATTAGAGAAGATCAAACTTACCTAGTAAGCTTGAACCAAAGATCTAATCTTTTCCTCTTTGTTGAAAAATATAGAGAACTTCCAAAACTTCTTTAAACACTTATTTAGGCTAATTTCTCTTATTGTTTGTTTGCTTAAAAACTTGCTCAAACTTGCATTTTATAGTAAAGCTTATGTAATTTTAAATTAATAAAAGTTCTAATCAACTCTTAGGTGAGTTTTATCCAATTGGTCCAAATATGTATAATTAGGTGTGACTAATCACCTTTGTCTACCACTTTGATTTAATCTAATTAAATTTAGACAAAGTTTAACCAATTGATTAGTTCATTGTCTACCACTTTGATTTAATCCAATTAAATCTAGACAAACTTTAACGAATTGATTAGTTTATTATTTATCACTTTGATTTAATCCAATTAAATCAAGCCAAATACACCTATTATTACATATTTTACAATTGCCAAAATATCCTCCAATGATAGAGATATTTATGAAATTACAATAAAGCCCTTGTATGATTTTGGATTAATCCAATTAATCCAATTGGGTCAAAATAACTAATTAATGTTATCCAATAACACTTAATTATTTTAATTGATAATTATAATATCAAATATTATCAGCTACCCAAGTGCTCAATGAGTACACTTCATATTGTGTGACTCTGTAAGTCTAAAAATGTTCATCATATAAGCCTAACTTATATATACGCAATTTGGCCACCTTCGAATTTGCGAAGAACACAAACGACCATTATGAACTATACAAGTCGATGTCATCATATATATTTAACAATCCCTCCGTCATAAACTATCCGAGTTGTGCTTAGGAAATATAGATTACACCGTCAAGTTTTTGAGGCGCACATCTCATATTGTTGATATGTCCATGATTCTTTAAAATGAATCAGAACACTATTTCTGATACATGCGATCCACCCTAGGTGATCGGCTTTGGCCAAAGTCTTAAGAATCGTGACTTACTCATATGGATACCTAAACCCGTTATGGCACATACATGGGTCGACAAATCTTATCTTGATAGGCATTTGGTTAACGAGTGTATCGGTCCACATCCAAGTCAGACCATGAAATGTCTCTGATATATATGGTATCAAAGTATGGAGGATTACACACAAAATCAATATTATCATATAGTCAAATGATCACATATGCTACTCGACTCGAGGAGATTCCTATTTACGGTGGTGTATACTTCCAACTATTAGAAATCACCTGTGAGTAATTCATTATTCTCCCCAACGAATACCCATATGTCTATACGAGCTTTCTTTACTCAGGATACATCAAGTTAAACCATTGGAACTCCAATTCCAATATACGACATGTGTTAGTCTTATAGGTTATAGGAATTCGACCGTATTCCAAAACCAATGGCTATGAATTTTTTACTTTAAGAATAGTTTATAATAGTAATATTATCCCATTGTCGGACCACCCAATATCCGGTATTACTACATGACTATAATAAGGCGATGCCATTCTTATCATATTTATATATCAATCTAATATGCAATATGACATAAATTACCATTAACAATGTTGAAATGAAAATATAGTTATTTTATTAATAAATAATAAAATATAATGTACAATATATTATTCAGATTGACGTTCCAAGCACTAATTCCAACAGCAGGTACGTGGCCGGATATAGCCGTTTTATGGCTGGAGTTACTAGATGACATATTATATGTCTGGCATGACATACTTGATGTCCGGCCGGATATATAGTTTAATAAACTGGAAACTTCAGATGCAAAATTAAGGTTTTGAGGTCCTCAGGTCGTACCTCAAGTGTTACTCGGCTTTGAGAACACCTCTGAAAGCTTTAGGGTTTTTGTTGGGATTTCTTGCTGGAATAAATGGATTGCTACTAGACACTGAAGTGTGAAATGTTCGAGCAATGTCCGACAGGACTTATAATTTGAAATGTATATCCGGTCAGACTTTTATCAGTTCGTGACTTCAGTAGTGGGCAATTAGCACATGCGTTGACCATTTAATCCATGTCCGGAAGGATTTATAATTTGAATTCTATATACAGCCGACCATAATCAGATCATATGTCTTTTGTCACAGACAATCTTCTTATTTAATGACAATTATGTTTTTTCGATCAAATTTAGGGTTTTCTGGGAATATCCGGTTAGATTTACAGGCTAGAGAGAAGGTAGGCCAGACATAGGTGGTGTCTCGATAGCTTTTGGTTATATTCCTTGGAGTTCCTTTCCTTCCTGGCACTTATCCTTGGAATTTCCCAATTTTCAGGGTGTGTCTCTTTAAGAAACTCATCATCAGGCTATATTTAAAATACAATATCTACATTAGGTCCCACTACAGCTATAATTACTCGAGTATGCTTGGCTTCAACTGGCCTAATGGTTCTTTGAAAATCTCTTGGAAACACTGAGTAGGTTTCATGCCCCCAAGTCACGATACTTGTGTTATTTTCATGACAATTATATAAAATATATACTTTCGATTTATAATTTTCAGTTTACAGTTCATCTATAGTTATGTTTTCAGTTTATAGTCAATAGTTTACGCTTCATTTTTATAGTTTTAAACCATTGTGAGACACAGAAACTAGACGACGCATGCTGTTCCAGGCTCGCGGCCCGGTCGGGAGTACGGAGTAGCCCGCGGGGGACTAAACCGGAGAATAATGGAGTCGCCACCCGGTATGAACCGGGAAAATGAGATTTAAGGCCGCACTCACCCCTCGCAAGGGAAGACCTCAAACCGTTGGGTTCAGAATGGTCCCTTACTTATGCCACTTGTAATGAAAGGATTTATGTAATAATTTAATCAGGCTTAAGTAGCACTTATTTCCAAGAGTATCATGCTTCTAAATTCACATGTACAAAATAAAAATTACACCTAAGTTTACATATATTTCACATCTAAGATTGCATGCTTGAAAGTACATCAAAGGAGCGACAAACATACAACTTCACTGGCATATTATATTCAAGAAAACACAAGCACACATACTAACCACACGAGCACACATATGAGCACCTTCTCAAGTGGTACGTGGAATTGTATCCCAAGTACAGACCGTACTACCGTCCATTCGGAATCGGTTACGGAATTTATGTCTGGGTTTCCATCCGATATACCACAAGAAATAATACTCAAATGTTATCATGACATAGGCATATGAATTGTAATACATTAAACACATTGTATTCATACATGTGGGGATAGCTACTAGGAAAACTATGTATGCGATCTGATGAAAATGACTCAGTTCAGTGGGTGCGTGTTCGCGTAGCGTTTGAAAACGCGTTTGAACGGTAAAAGAAAGGTTCGCGTTCGTATAGCATTCGAGAACGCGTTCGAACGGAACCAGACCTGATGCATGATAAGATTAAGAAGGTGCGTGTGATTTCGCGTAGCATTCGAGAACGCGTTCGAACGGTAAACAGAAGGTTCGCGTTCGTATAGCGTTCGAGAACACATTCGAACGAAACCAGACCTGATGCATGATGAGACTAAGGAAGTGCGTTCGAGAACGCGCGTTCAAACGGTAAACAGAAGGTTCGCGTCGTGTTGTAGAGTTCGAGACGCGTTCGAACGGAACCAGACCTGATGCATGCAACACAAAGAATAAAGACAACAATGTCAAGCTCAGTATGTCCGATCAAACATATCTTACATTCAACCGAACACACATCAACCGGCGCGGCAAAGTATCGTGGTAAAGGGCTTTACCCCTCCCCATAGGGGATCTTACATTTCACTTACTAAGCCCATGCGCTCGATGGAATCTTGCAAACAAAGAATTAAAAATAATAATATCAGACTTAGTATGCCCGATTGACCGTATCTTACATTCAATCGAACACACATCAACCGGCACGGCAAAGCATCGTGGTAAAGGGCTTTAACCCCTCCCCATAGGGGATCTTTCATTGCGCTTACTAAGCCCATGCGCTCGATTGAATCATGCATACAAAGAATTAAAAGCAATAATATCAAACATAGTATGCCCGATTGAACGTATCTTGCATTCAACCGAACACACATCAACCGGCGCGGCAAAGCATCGTGGTAAAGGGCTTTAACCCCTCCTCATAGGGGATCTTTCATTGCACTTACTAAGCCCATGCGCTCGATTGAATCATGCGTACAAAGAATTAAAAGAAATAATATCAACGTAGTATGCCCGATTGAACGTATCTTGCATTCAACCGAACACACATCAATCGGCACGGCGAAGCATCGTGGTAAAGGGATTTAACCCCTCCCCATAGGGGATCTTTCATTCCACTTACTAAGCCCATGCGCTCGATTGAACCATACATAAATAAGCAACATGCAGAATTCAAGTGACGAAAAAAAATAAATAAATCAAAGCAACATGAAAACAAAAGAAGGTGTCGTTTACTCAAGCGGTACGTGGAGTTGTATCCCAAGTACAGACCACACTACCGTCCATTCGGATTCGGCTACGGAATTTATGTCTGGGTTTCCATCCTATATACCACAAGAGACGACACTCTTTCACTCATCCAATACCCACAACACGCATCATGACACACACAAGAGTCAAAAAATAATTAAAATACAGTCAAAATAAATATCAAAAATCGAATAAAGATGAGTGGAATGTACCCTCAGGTCTAACCTTTTAAGTCATCTTCGGACTTGCGTTTCGCGGAGATCGGAAGGGGTTTAAAAGCTCTTTATTTCCGGTTCACTGGTTTTTCAGCGTCTTAGTTCACTGTTTTGCTGCTTTGCTCGCTGTCTGGTCTCCGTTTTGCTGCTGTTTCTTATGTATTTTCTGCTCACTGTTCAGGTCACTGTCTTAACGTTTCAACGAACTGTTTCAAGTGTTTTTTCGGGTTTTTTATTTTTAGTGTAGTTTTATGTGGTTATTTCAAGGGTATAAGCAGTTTATGTTACTGTTTTAAGGGATTTTAGGGACTGTTTTGGGAGTGGTTTGGGCTGTCTGCTATCCATGCGGGTTCAAGGGCTGTTGGGGTGTGTTTGGGCTGCTTTTGGAGGTATATTTTCAGTAATGGAGGGCTGCTGTATGGGGGATTTTCGGTGATGGGTAGAGGTTTAGGGGGGTGTGGGTGTTTTCGGTTATGGAGTGGAGGAGAGGAAGGGAATTGTTTATGTTTTCTGGTGCTATTGCCGTGAGTGGCTAAGGCTCTTTGTGTTGTGATTTTTGTGTGAGTTATTTGTATGAGCTAGAGGAATGCATGTCTTGGTTAGGGGTTGTTTATATAGAGAAGGGCAAGGGTTCACCTCGTCTCACAAGGAATGGATTTTGGGCATTAAAGAGAGATATGATTTGGTGTTAGACAAGGAAAGCAAGGGATTTGATGGGGGACAAAATCATTTAGATTAAGAAGTCAATATCTTTAATTTGTTATAATTGATTTTATTAGGCATGACATATTTTTAATTTTAGTATGTGATTTTGTTTAGTTAGGAAGGAATCTTGTGTAATTGGTGGGTGCATATCTTAATTAAGAAGTCAATATCTTTAATTTGTTATAATTGATTTTTAATTAGGCAGACATATTTTTAATTAGTATGTGATTTTGTTTAGTTAGGAAGGAATCTTGTGTAATGTGGGTGAATATCTTAATTAAGGAATTAAAATATTGATTGATTTTAATGTTTATTAAAGGGTATGTGATTTAGATTTGTTTTGATTTCACCATGTGTTAAATAGTGCTTTAAGTGGGCTTGGGCGGTGGCAAGGTTTGGGGGAATGGGCCTTAATGTGAGGCTAGCAGCCAAAACCAGAATACCGGCACGTTCGAACGCCAATTTCAAACGCGACCACGAACGCCCGCAATCTGCCTACATTCGAACGTGTTGAAGAATGTGGGATAAATGACCCATAGCGTCACTATTTGCACAGATCATTGTGTTGTTGTAGCAAATAACTATGTAATAAGGAAATTGCACTCTCATCATTTGTGATTAGATCACCATAGATATATAAATGAAGAGAGGTCCCTATGATTAGTTCCTGGATTGAGATGATATGAGACAGTATCAGTCCACGAAGGATTAATCATTAAATATCCCTAGCCGTAGTATTATCGAGACTGGACATCGATAATGCGGAATAGGCTAGTAGTATTGCACTTGTGTGCGTTGTGAGGGCACAACGGCATAGTTCTCATATATATAAGTGTTGGATACTTATGCAAGTGCGATAGGAGGTCGTGTTTCACCGATGGTACGGGAAACAGCTTCGCTCTGGATAGACCCCTCGGAATCCCATTGGTATTATGAATATGTGTCTATGGGAGGCCGAAATCAAGGTAGGTGTGTATAGTCTTAACCTGAGACTTACATCGCTAATGCTTACGACAATCGATATACTTTAGTTGAGGTCGTCTAGGACTGTAACTAGTTCTGTGTACGCCAATGCCGGGTATATTGAGAATCGTAGTGTATTGGATGTGATGTCAAGACGGAAGTATCACTCCAGTCATAGTGGAGATGATGTCACGCAGGCAGGATACGGTATTAGTGCTCTTAAGAGATGCGCATCCAATCGTGATATTATGACCAGGTCATGAATATCCGATTATAGAGACTAGTTACCAGACATCCGATATGTGTTTCGGACGGGGCAGACACTTATCCAGCCCCAGCCCTAGCACGTGATTATCCGATACTGGGCCGATATGCACAATACATTAATACTACGCTTGATACAGATCTTAATATTCTTAAATGGATATGTCCGGAGAATTGGGTAGACTTGGTGCTTTGCTAGGAGTCGACCTTGTCTCGTAAATCGGTAGTAGAACGTAGTACTTGGTACGTACGTGATTCGGATACTCCGACGACCGTATTTACTGCCAGATTATCCGGGGATCTCATGGGTCGCTTCCCGATAATCCACCGATGACGCACAACTCGCACTCTTGAATAATCTGGGATTATACAGAAGAGAGAGAAAATTAATCTAGGATTAATAACGGAGATGTTTTATCCGGGATAAAATGTCGTCTAAAGAGAGAGAACGATTAATTCGGAATTAATCGATGTATTAATATATTCGATATATTAGACGAAATTAGATTTCGACGCGGAATTAAAATCAGATTTTAATTCGGGCAAACGAGTTAATTTAGAATTAATTCGTTAGCGACGTAAATAATAATTTCGCTAGGCGCAATTATTTATTTAAATTCGATTGAATTAACGTCGCGACGTAAGCTCGGTATTTCGGAAATATCGAACCCGAACGCGTGAGTGCACGTGGGCCCACTTTCATTTGGAAACGTGTGGGGCCCACATGACACATGTCATTCTAATGCTTTGCATGTAGATGTGTACATTGCACTCAATGTCATTGCATGGAGTTTGAGTGTTTGACACTCTAAGCCATTGCATGTTTTGTGTCATAATTTATTATTAATTTAATAAAATTATGGCATAAATATAAATTGATTTTTGGTAAATCATTTTAATTAACACAAAACATTTCATCTCTCTCAAATGCTCTCTTCTCTCACGCCCAAATGGGCACAATGCTCACTGGTTTTGAACCAGAAAAACGTGAGCAATAGGGAAGCAAGAGTGGTTTCTCATGGTGAGAAATCAAGTGCTAGCACACTTACAAGTCTTGCGAAGGTGGTAGGGAGGTTCGACCATGAGACGGGATCCATCCGACTAAGCTAGGAGCTCCGTTTTCTCATTCAATTTTCTGTTTTTGTAGGCTTACATGGCAGTGCGTTTTTTGGGTTCATTTGTCTTCAAATCGACTCTACCGATCAATGTGAGTATTCCGCTACCTCCGTTGATGTGTTCACACATAATTTCATGTCTTGTTTGATCTTGGGACCTTAGAAATTACCAACAATGGCATCATGAGCTAATGTTGCAAGCATGAAATTTGTAGGGTTTAAAATTTGGGTAAATGTGATTTGAGCATGATTTGAATAAATTGCTTGTTTGAGTATGCTTATAACATGTTTAAATTCATTTTGGTTGGACTAATTTGATGAAAAATGATTTGGAATTATTTTCCCCAAAATTAAGTCCTTGGCCGAATGGTTGATGATTTTGGATCTTGGATTTTTTGTTTTTTAATTCATTTGATGAGTTAGAATCGATTAGGTTGATGTTAATTTGAATCGATTGGATTGGATTTCGAATTGGACAAAACCCCAAAATCTTTGAGTTGGCCGAATGTGACTAATGCCCTAATGTCTTGGTAATTTTGATTTTGATAATTGGATGTATTGGAAATCATTCGGGATATGTATTAATGTCGAATGCGGATTAATTGGATTGAAACCGAATTGACATGAAATCCTCCTTGGCCGAGACCATTAAGCATGTAGATGGGTTTGATTTTTCAATTTGTGTGTTGGACATATGATAATGAATCAAGCATGATTAATTGGACTAATATGGTGTTTTAGAAATGTTGATTTAGTTGATTGATCATGTAATACACTTTGGTAATTAAATTGGGAAAATTGGATTTTTTGAATTTAATTATTTGGGCCTAATTTTGGAAATTGGATTAAATGTTGTATTTGGGCCTATTGGGCTTGATTTATCAAGTTTGGTTTAGGCCAAATGGATTGGATCCAATTGGGCCCAAAACCTTGACCATAAAGCCCAAATGCGACTTAATGAACCTTTAAAGTTCAATTGGGCCTAATGGGCCAAGATTGATTTATGGGCTTATGGGGTAAATCCCGGATTGGACTTTGGTTATCGGTTTGACCCGAGTTGACCAAAAGTCCACGCCTTAAGAAATCAATCAAAAGCCCATTGGACTTTAATTGAATTGACGTTGGACGTTAATCGGTCTTTGAGACGCGTTACGATTAGATTTGGAATTTAAATCGTAAAAGGTTTATTAAATAAAAGTGTAATATTTAATTTGGAATTGAATAGTGAATTAGTATTAAATACATGTTAAATTAGATTTAATGATGTAGTTTAATTTAATTCATGAATTCGTACTTTAAGTACTTATTCGCAAAAACGAGTTTGACTCGAACAAAATCAAATCGTTGTTTGAACATTGGATGATCACTTAATTATCAGATTAATTAATTTGATTAGATTGATTGATAGCATGCTTATGTGTGTGAATACGTGGTTGTGTTGAATGAATAATGTATATCGGATGGATATTAGACGGGTGGGCAATTTTAGAAATTGTTGTAATAAATTCGATTTATTAAATTGGACCTGCGTGTCCAGCCTTATCACCTCTATTCTCTTTGTATTCTCTTCTCACCTATTCCCCTCTATGTATATGAGGTTTCTTTAGAAGTGTAGTGTAACGGGTAGAAGTAATACTAGTGCTAGCTTGAGTGAGAAAGGGAGAGATTTGATCTAGGATCAATGTGTTAAGTATCCATCCGCATATCATTATTATTTTATTTTCATACTCGCTTTATTATGTATTTAGAATGCATGTTTAAGGGTGTATGATGATGAGACCTTAACAAAGATAATTAAATTGGTAGCCAATTTGCACGCGAAAAAAAGCCCTCATCAAATATCATGCGTTTTTTCCTTCCATTGAGTGATTCTTACTCAAGATCCTAGATTGGCAGGGGTTGTTGGCCAAAGTCAAGCCCTTGTCCTTCGAAGATGTGTTTTAATCACGAGGCTTTGTTCCATATCGGTGTCGTGTCCAAGTTGTGGTTTGTTGGCCAAAGTCAAGACCACTTCTTGTCCATTGACATTGATTACGAAGCTTCCATGTCAATGGGTCCGCGCTTGACTGGGATCACTAGGTTTGTTGTGCCAAAGCCAAGGCCTAGTTGATTCAGAGGAAAAAGGTTAGGGTATATATTGGATATATAGGCATATATAAGATATATGTTTAGGACTTGGATGTCCACCTACTGGATCTAGGAGTTGGATTAGATCCAATTGATCTTAGAGATCTACCTAGTTAATTATCATACAATTTGTTGGCCAAAGTCAAGATTGTGTGATATTTAACGGGATCCTAGCCCACTAGGAAACACGGTTTCCCGAGTACTCGACAGAGGGTTAGAGGCTCGACGAAAAATAGTGGGAGGCAAGTATTGAATTTGCAACATTCGTTCGAATACTCGCTAAACGCGCTCATCTATATTTACTCGTCATATTAATCAAAAGTATTAGTTGGACTAATATTTTATGTTGTTTAAAAATATATATATAGTTGGACTATATACAAACTCATTCAATATATAGTTGATTTTATAATTGGATTATAGTAATCAATATGAATTAAAATGATAGTTGATTTTATAATTAGATTATAGTAATCAATATTAAAATTATAGTTGATTAAATAATTGGATTATTGTAATCATTATAATAAATAGTACCTTATTAAATTGATTAAATAGTTGGACTATTAAAATCAAGAAAGAATTGAAAGTTGAATATTTAAAATATATAATCATTGGATTAAATGCTTTAAATGATTTAATTTTCATATTGGGAATAATAATAGGTTAATTTATTTGAAAATAAAATAACTTATTATGACTAAGCCCATAATTAAGCAAATAGTAGAGCATAAAATCTTTGGAAGATTTATGTGATGATGACTTTAGTGCTTAATTAATATACTTACAATAAATCTATCTTTAGATTTAAAAGTATTAAAATTGCAATTAATAATTCTTGGAGAATTATTGACTATTCTAGTGGAGAAAAGTCAAAGTTTGCAATTGGGCATGTAGCACAAGGTGCACATCATTTCGATATTCTAAAACCCAAGGCTTGGCCAAAGGTTTGTGAAATATTGAAAAGGTAATTGACATATCCCAAAGTGACTACCATTTGGATATGGAAGACACGAAGGAATTAAAGATAGGGAGAGGCTCTAACTTTAAAATATTTGTCAAAGTTTGTTTACTACTAGTATTAAAATTGGATTTTAAATACTTAGTGTGGTACATAATACATATATGTATTGACGTTCAGAATCCGCTGTGAGCTGGATACTGGCTTCAAGCCGAGATTTCTCTGCGAATTGGAAACGGGACGAAAGTCGCTGTTTCGACCGTAGATACCTAAATTTAGGAACTACCCTTTGGGTATGTACTTAAAAATGTTATAATGTAACTAGTTTGACTAGAGACATTATCTCTATATCAGTGTTTAATCCGATGCGGATAAAACCTTTATATTCTAAACACTAAAGTGTTTCATTATATAAAGATGATACTGAGATAAATACATTAGATGTAAATAACATAATTTATATTTTTATATAAATAAAATCTCAAACATATAAATGACAAATAAATAGCTCAAATTGATTTGATCAATAGAGACTTATTTGTGGCATTGTTGTCTGGGACACAATTAAACGAGACTCGTATATCCACACTTTTGAAGAGTGGGTACTAGGACTGATTTGACTATTCAAATAAGGTCTGAATCTAGTTTATTAGGTTAAGTACCTAAAATACTATTTACTTGGTAATAGTAAAAAGGCCACCGATCTGTTAGCCCTATTCATGGTGAAGAAAGTGGGCCCATATCTAGCTAGGCTAGATGTGAACATGAATATTTCGTGACCTTAACGGATGTAGCATCACGTTATGGTTATGTGTTACTTTTGAAGAACACAAATCGGAAACATTTGAGTTTCGACACGAAATAGAAAAAACAGATCGGCTATAGTATTATTCCGCCACGGTAAGACCATAATGGAAAATACTTAAGCAGTAAGTTTCATACATACATGAAAGAGATATAGTATTCTTTCAGATGAGGACTCCTCCCGAGACACGTCAGTTTGACGGTGTGTCCAAACTAAAAACCGAATTTTGTTGGACATGATAAGGTTTATCACGAGTCGCTCTGAGCTACCATTTCCTTCAACAGGATATGTATTAACAGTGCAAAACTTATTTGGAATAAGGTTCCATGTAAATCTGTTTGACAGATATCATATAGGATATGAACAGGAAAGAAACGAGGTTTCTCATTCCTGATAATTTGGGTATGCCAGGCATAAAGTTTGGATGATACCAAACTAAGAACCCAAATTGGATTAGTGCCAATATAGGTTATCCTAAGGGAAACCATAAGTATAGTACTTATAAATCCCACATGAGAACAATGTGATTGTTGCTCACCATGCGGTTTTCCTGAGAAGAATACCGATATGCAGTGGTCAGTGGGAGGATAGTGATACTCAATGAAAATCGGAGTAATACTATTCATAGCACGAAGTCCTTAATGGAACACAAACAATTCATCTATGATGAATCTGTACCATTAATCTTCAAATACACAAGAAATCAGGTAGATCGGTAGAGTCAGAAAACAACCTAGGGTATGGGTTTCTGATCTAACCTCATTAAGATGTCAATCTTATGAAGGTATATCCACCGACTACGTTTTGAGGAAGTGATACAAGGTATCGACTCCCTGTTATGGCAAAGTGCCATGAGTCCGAAATGGATTCCATGTATAACGACTATTATGGATACTAGTTGTTGTACCACAAAGGCATTGTGCCTATTGGTACATTATACGTCTTCAAGGAAGACATACATGGATGGCAACATACCAACGTACAAAGCTAGGCTTTTGACGGAAAGGTATCGTTATCAACATTGTGTTAATAACGGTTCAACCTTTTACCTGTTGCCATGGTAAATCCATTTTGAAAATGCTTGTTGATAACTGTATATTTCATTTATGAAATATGTCAGTTACAAATCAAAATCGCTTTCCTGAAAAGGAAACCTTTTGGAGGATGTTTACAACATCCTGACGATTTTGTAAACCGACAAACAAGGTTTGCGGGTTATTCGATCCATGTTTGGATCAAAGCAAGCATAAGGTTCTTGGAACTGACGTTTTGAAATAATCATAATGGTTTATGATTTAACTCAAAACGAAATAATTCTTGTGTATATAAGGAGGTTAGTGGGAGAGCGCACTGACAGTGAAATTCCCATAAAGCAATTGGTGAAAGCTTGGCTTTCATAGATATTCTTCATAGAAATTCTCCGTAGAATTCTGGGGAGTAACAACCTTTATTCAAGGAATAAAGATCTACTGGGATAGATTTGGAGTTGGTTAACACTCTCTGGGAAATTGTACATTTAAAATGTACTTGTATTGTGTGTCTCATACGCTTTGAGCATATGGAGTCACAATCGGTTCAATCCAAGTGATAGTCACTGGATTGAAGATTAAGAACATCTGTTAGTATCTGAGAGAACTAAAGATGTTGTCTTAAACTATGGAGAAGGAGAACTTGAAGTGACTGGGATCACTACTGCAAGTTTCCAAACAATAAAATACTACGGTACTATAAAGTTTGAATAACGGGACAGTGAGCTGGAAATCTTCCTAGCAAGATAACTGTTGCCGAATAATAAACAACGAATGCGGATTATTGCTGCAGCTGAGGCAGCAATAGAAGTCTTTTGGGTCGAAATAAATCTAATTAGATTAGATATAGTTCTGTTAGCAGCTGAGCTAGGCGTCAGCACAAGCTAAGGAATTAAAGGTCTCATCGACGATCCAGATATATACTTCTATATCATCTGATTCGTTCGGATCATACATCGTGGCGATGTGATGATCGTGTAAATCGCGTCAGACGATAATTAAGCAAATCCGCTGACGAAAACCTTTCCTCAGCAATTTGAGCGAATTGTACATAGTTCGGGTGTTAGACACTCGAGTGACTGGCTATGTGCCAAGTGGGAGATTGTTGGATAATATGACCCATAGCGTCACTTTGCACAGATCATTGTGTTGTTGTAGCAAATTAACTATGTAATAAGGAAATTGCACTCTCATCATTTGTGATTAGATCACCATAGATATATAAATGAAGAGAGGTCCCTATGATTAGTTCCTGGATTGAGATGATATGAGACAGTATCAGTCCACGAAGGATTAATCATTAAATATCCCTAGCCGTAGTATTATCGAGACTGGACATCGATAATGCGGAATAGGCTAGTATTGCACTTGTGTGCGTTGTGAGGGCACAACGGCATAGTTCTCATATATATAAGTGTTGGATACTTATGCAAGTGCGATAGGAGGTCGTGTTTCACCGATGGTACGGGAAACAGCTTCGCTCTGGATAGACCCCTCGGAATCCCATTGGTATTATGAATATGTGTCTATGGGAGGCCGAAATCAAGGTAGGTGTGTATAGTCTTAACCTGAGACTTACATCGCTAATGCTTACGACAATCGATATACTTTAGTTGAGGTCGTCTAGGACTGTAACTAGTTCTGTGTACGCCAATGCCGGGTATATTGAGAATCGTAGTGTATTGGATGTGATGTCAAGACGGAAGTATCACTCCAGTCATAGTGGAGATGATGTCACGCAGGATACGGTATTAGTGCTCTTAAGAGATGCGCATCCAATCGTGATATTATGACCAGGTCATGAATATCCGATTATAGAGACTAGTTACCAGACATCCGATATGTTTTCGGACGGGGCAGACACTTATCCAGCCCCAGCCCTAGCACGTGATTATCCGATACTGGGCCGATATGCACAATACATTAGTATACTACGCTTGATACAGATCTTAATATTCTTAAATGGATATGTCCGGAGAATTGGGTAGACTTGGTGCTTTGCTAGGAGTCGACCTTGTCTCGTAAATCGTAAATCGTAGTAGAACGTAGTACTGGTACGTACGTGATTCGGATACTCCGACGACCGTATTTACTGCCAGATTATCCGGGGATCTCATGGGTCGCTTCCCGATAATCCACCGATGACGCACAACTCGCACTCTTGAATAATCTGGGATTATACAGAAGAGAGAGAAAATTAATCTAGGATTAATAACGGAGATGTTTTATCCGAGATAAAATGTCGTCTAAAGAGAGAGAACGATTAATTCGGAATTAATCGATGTATTAATATATTCGATATATTAGACGAAATTAGATTTCGACGCGGAATTAAAATCAGATTTTAATTCAGGCAAACGAGTTAATTTAGAATTAATTCGTTAGCGACGTAAATAATAAATTCGCTAGGCGCAATTATTTATTTAAATTCGATTGAATTAACGTCGCGACGTAAGCTCGGTATTTCGGAAATATCGAACCCGAACGCGTGAGTGCACGTGGGCCCACTTTCATTTGGAAAGTGGGGCCCACATGACACATGTCATTCTAATGCTTTGCATGTAGATTGTGTACATTGCACTCAATGTCATTGCATGGAGTTTGAGTGTTTGACACTCTAAGCCATTGCATGTTTTGTGTCATAATTTCATTATTAATTTAATAAAATTATGGCATAAATATAAATTGATTTTTGGTAAATCATTTTAATTAACACAAAACATTTCATCTCTCTCAAATGCTCTCTTCTCTCACGCCCAAATGGGCACAATGCTCACTGGTTTTGAACCAGAAAAACGTGAGCAATAGGGAAGCTAAGAGTGGTTTCTCATGGCGAGAAATCAAGTGCTAGCACACTTACAAGTCTTGCGAAGGTGGTAGGGAGGTTCGACCATGAGAGCGGGATCCATCCGACGAAGCTAGGAGCTCCGTTTTCTCATCAATTCTGTTTTTGTGAGGCAGTGGATGCATGCAGTAGGCTTACAGGCAGTGCGTTTTTTGGGTTCATTGTCTTCAAATCGACTCTACCGATCAATGTGAGTATTCCGCTACATCCGTTGATGTGTTCACACATAATTTCATGTCTTGTTTGATCTTGGGACCTTAGAAATTACCAACAAAGAACGCAACACGAATGAAACAGTGAACATGTGAACGACTCTGATAGCATACTCATCCTGAATTTCCCCTTCCGATATCTGTGTTTCTCGCGACTTCCGTGACTTAAAAGGTAGTGCCTCCAAATGAGACTCATCATCGGGTTTCACATGCAAAAATGCAATGCCTACAGTCGCCCCCACTTTGATGGGACGTGTGCAGTGTGTGGACTTTGAACAATCCTATCAAAGTTATGCAATGCATTTTCACCTACCTGGCTCGTCTGCTGCCTCGAGTTGAGTTGGTGCTGCAGTGGACCTTGGTCCTGGGACACATCCCACTAATTGCAACGGACAACGGGGGCACCTCGACCCAACCCGCTGACAATAGGGACCTCGCCCTCAAACTGATGATGTTGTGGGCGCCTCGACCCTGGGACGCATCCCAGAACGACAACCGACAAGGGGCACCTCAACCCAACACCGCTGACAATAGGGACCTCGCCCTCAAACTGATGATGTAGTGGGCACCTCGACCCTAGGACGCATCCCGGAATTACAACCGACAACGGGGGCACCTCGACCCAACACCGCTGACAATAGGGACCTCGCCCTCAAACTGATGATGTAGTGGGCACCTCGACCCTGGGCACCTCGACCCAACACCGCTGACAATAGGGACCTCGCCCTCAAACTGATGATGTAATGGGCACCTCGACCCGGAACTACAACCGATAACGGGGGCACCTCGACCCTGGGCACCTCGACCTAACACCGCTGACAATAGGGACCTCGCCCTCAAGCTGATACTAATGTGGGCCTCGCCCCAAACTGTTGCTAATGTGGGCGTCACCCCCAGACTGGTACTGATGTGGGCCTTGCCCCTTGGGACTCATCCCCAAAACCGAAACTGCGTTGACGCTGTTTGGCTCATTTTGCCGCTTTCTCTTTTCTTCGAACCTGCGAACACAAAACAAAAACAAACACGGAAAGAATACAATGTTACGTGTATGCATGAATGATTTTCCTATTCCGTTGGGTTAGGTCTTCTGCCAATTCCCTTGGTGACTGCTCGGTCTTTTTTCTCTCAGGCAAAGTATTGCTTCAATCTGTCCACGTTGATCGGCTCGGTGAGCTCGTTTCCTTCCAAGTCTGATAACCTCACTGCCCCATTTCCCATTACTTTCTGCACTATGTAAGGTCATTCCTAGTTGGGTCTGAATTCTCCTCTTGGATCTGTCGTCGACGGCCTCGACTGCTTAAGTACCAAATCACCTTTTCTGATCTTGGTGGGGCGTACTTTCTTGTTGAATGCTCGGGCTAGTCTCTTCTGATACAACTGCATGTGATACAAAGACTTCGTTCTCTTCTCATCCAATAGTGCTAACTGATCAAACCTCTGTGCGGCCCACTCCTGTTCCAGTAATTCTGCCTCTGCTAATACCCTCATAGACTGTATTTCCACTTCTACTGGTAACACTGCTTCCATTCCATCGACCAAAGAGTAAGGTGTGGCCTCTGTTGTTGTCCTTACCGATGTTCTGTACCCCCACAAAGCATATGGTAGTTTCTCGGCCCAATCTCTGCAGTTCTCTGTCATTTTGGCTAAAATCGTCTTTATTATTGGATAATGAAGAAGTACATTCAAAAAAATCAGGAAGGTAAATGTCTTCATCATCTATAGACACTTCTTCCTCTGCAATCAGGTCTTCCTCAGAAATTTCATCCTCTCCCAGAGTCAGGCTCTCCAACTTCATTAGTTCCTCCTCCCAATTCTCTTCTTCTTTCTTCATAATTTCTTCAACTATCAGCTTCTTTCCCAACATATCCTGGAAGATCTCAAACCCAGGTACCACAATTCCATTAACTTCCACAGGTTCAGGCTCCCCTTGATATCCTGAAGCATTCACAAAACATTCCATCAGTTTCATGCCTTTTTTCTTGACCTTTGTCTTTTCTTCATCAGACTTATACCCCAAACCCTTCCGAGTAGTCTGTCCTCTGAAATCTGGTAATTTTGAACCTTTACCCGGCTCAAACTTCATTTTCTCCATAATCCTAGCCACCCTAGGATCCACCCACTCCTCAAAAGTAGGTGACACCTGAAACCTCGTGAAAGGTTGTATCTCCAAGGCAGTCACGACATTATCTAACTCAGCCCGGATAGTAACAACTTCTCCCTCATACGGGAACTTGATCATCTGATGCAAAGTGGAAGGCACGCCCCCAAGTTTGTGAAACCAAGGCCTTCCCAACAATAAGGCGAAAGTAGCCGGGATGTCCAGTACTGTGAACTCAACCTCATCTTCAATTAGTCCTACCTTGACCATAGCCACAAAAGGTACCCTCAACTCCCATTTTACTGTCATCATAAGCCTTAATAGTCATACTAGAGGGGTCCAAGTCTGTTGTTTTCATACTCAATCTCGCCAGAATTTTCAGCGGGCACACATTGATGGACGAACCGTCATCCACCATTACACATGAAGTTCTCTTGCCCCTCACCTCGGCTCTGATAAATAGAGGCCTATTATGATTTCTTCATTCCGCCGGGAGTTCATCCTCAAAAAAAGATATCTGCAAAGCTTCTTTCTGAACTGACCCAACAAACATTGCAGGGTTGGCGTCTTTCGGTACCACAATCTTGCTCAAGGCCTCAACCATAGCCTGCCTATGCTCTCGAGATGCACATAACAGTTCCCAGATACTCACTTGTGCTCTAGTCTTCCTCAATTGCCTCAGCACTATATCCCCCTCAGTGTTTTCTGCAGTCTCAACCACTTCTCTACCATCTGTCAAAACTTCCTTACCCTTCTCCGCCACATCATTGTAAAAATGACCACTGTGCGTCATTCCCCTTACTTCTTCCTCGTCACTGCTAGAGAAATTAAGCCAAAAGTTTTTCCCCTGCTCAGTCTCATCTTCACTAGCACTATCCCAGATTCCCAGGCAAAAGGCTTGAGGGTGAAAGGATTTTAGGACAAGGTTTTCTAAGAGGCCAGAGTTGATCATATAGGCTGGTGGTGGTACGGCACGGTAATTGGGTAAGGGGTTTCTGTGTGTGTCAGGCTGTTCTGTTTCTGGGTCAGGTATTTTCTTGGAGTCTATCAGGTCTTGGATTTCATGGCGGAATCGGGCGCACTTGTCGGTGTCATGGCCTTTTTGTTGGTGAAAGTGACAGTAAAGGCTTAGGTTATAATGTGATGGTAGGGGATTGGGTAATGGTTTGGCTTCCAAGGGTTTTAAGAGCCATTGCCTCTTCAGTTTCTCTAGCACTTTTGACAGAGGTCTTCCCAAGTTGGAAAACCTCCGGTTCCGGATAGCGGCAATCTCAGCAGAAACGGGCTTTGTTCCCGATGTTCCCCCAATGGGCCTCATGTTCAGACCATAGAATTTTCTATCTCGGCCTCTTCTTCCTCAATATCCATGACAGTTTCCCTCAACTGCCGAAAGTCTGCAATCATGGAGGTCATCCTCCTCAACTTGCTGTAAATAGAGGGCTTGGTGCCCTTGATAATCATCTTAATCTGATCCTTCTCCGAAGGCCTAGTCTGCATTTTCAACAACTGGCCCCTCCATCGGTCCACGTACTCCTTAAAACTCTCCTCCGATTTCTGCTTAACATTCTCTAGATCACGGAGTGACAGATCGATCTCTAGGTCAGTGACATACTGCTTTAGGAAGGCATCAGCCAACTCCCTCCAATCTTCCTTCACTTTCTTCTCCAAACTGTGGTACCACACCACGGGAGCTCCCTCAAGCGACATTCCAAACATTTTCTGCACTTGGCGCTGAGATAAGCCAAATGAGCTCATGACTGATACAAACTGTCGGAGATGCACCCTTGGATCCCCATTCCCGTTAAACTTAGCCATATCAGGCATCTTGAACTGTGCCGGCAACTGCTCCTCGAAAGTCAGTGTGTCATAATCCAGCAAATCCTCATTCTTACCCCTCATCTTGCGGGTAACTGACTCAACCTGATCCCGGAGCTTCTGTAACTCTGCCTGAGACCCAGATGCTCTGCCTGCTGCATACTCTGCCATATCATCATCAAAAGTGGGGGTATCATCCCCCAATATGTTCGGAGATTCCTCTTGCCTCACATCCCCGGAATTAACCCCGGCACGAAACCCAACTATACCAGCCATAGCAGTAGTCAAAGCTTGCAACTGTTCAGTGACCTTGGCGAGACTGTTCTCTAACTGATCCATACGAGATACCTCATTATCGGATTCACTCATACTTGTTCTTTTAGTGAGTCTTGTCCATTCTCTAACCCAAACGGTATCTATGATGTCTTTTTGAGACATAGACGGTGTTAACATGATATATGTATACATGAGGTGCATGAGATGCATGTAACATATATAACATATTAAATCAATTAAAATTTTCAAACAAATCGGCCCATTATCATTTTAGAATCTTTCGGGCTAATTGTCATAGGAGCGAACCCATCCCAGTTTAAATGGCCCAACGAGTTCACATCTTATGACAAGGAGCCCAACTAAATCCAAATGGTAATGTTCCGAACACAAGCACAAAGTGGCCCATCAACACTTAGACGCCTTTGGCCCAATAGTCATGAAGTACGTTCTTGTCCCAGTTTAAATGGCCCAACAAGCCCATATCCCATGACAAATGGTCCAAATGGATCCAAACGACGATGTTCCCAAACACAAGCATAGAAGAAAGATAATGCAAACATAACGTAATAATTTCTACATAATGGCCCATCAACATTTCAGAAGCTTCGGGCCTAATAGTCATAAGGTACGAACTCGCCCCAGTTTAAATGGCCCAGCAAGTCCGCATTTCTGACAATAGTCTAACTGCATCCAAATGAGGATGGTCCACAAGCACATATTCAAGGAAATAATTGTTACTTTAGCCAACCCAGTTTATGGGTGGGTTAGCAAGAGTATAGAAAAAGGCTCTCACCGGCGAAGGATGGCCCACAACTAGGTCTCCCCACTCAAGGGTTCGAGCAACCAAGTGAGCGCACCTTTTTTTATACACTAAGGTACGTGCCAATGAGCTATGGTGTGTGACGGACTGTCAAATGGATTTCCCGTTGTAGATTCCCCAGAGGGAAGGTGGAGCGAGGCTCACTTAAATACCCAAGCCTCTTAGGCTCTTATCGCTTGGTGTCAGGAATAAACAACGAGTCCTCCAAATTAGTCCATCACAATAGGCTACGAGTAGATGGCTATCTAGGTGCCTTCACAGCTTTTCCTTCTAGAAAGGTAGTGAATGAAGGAAGACACCAAACCATTACCTAGCCTCAAAATGCCTTTGATTAAACCCTCACTTTATCCACTATAGACACGGTCAATTAAAACATAAATCCAAACATCACAAGACAATATTTCGGGGCCGATTCTCTATCCCCAGTGGAGTCGCCAAACTGTGGGACACATAAACTGGACGACGCATGCTGTTCCAGGCTCGCGGCCCGGTCGGGAGTACGGAGTAGCCCGCGGGGGACTAAACCGGAGAATAATGGAGTCGCCACCCGGTATGAATCGGGAAAATGAGATTTAAGGCCGCACTTACCCCTCGCAAAGGAAGACCTCAAACCGTTGGGTTCGGAATGGTCCCTTACTTATGCCACTTGTAATGAAAGGATTTATGTAATAATTTAATCAGGCTTAAGTAGCACTTATTTCCAAGAGTATCATGCTTCTAAATTCACATGTACAAAATAAAAATTACACCTAAGTTTACATATATTTCACATCTAAGATTGCATGCTTGAAAGTACATCAAGGAGCGACAAACATACAAGTTCACTGGCATATTATATTCAAGAAAACACAAGCACACATACTAACCACACGAGCACACATATGAGCACTTTCTCAAGTGGTACGTGGAATTGTATCCCAAGTACAGACCGTACTACCGTCCATTCGGAATCGGCTACGAAATTTATGTATGGGTTTCCATCCGATATACCACAAGAAATAATACTCAAATGTTATCATGACATAGGCATATGAATTGTAATACATTAAACACATTATATTCATACATGTGGGGATAGCTACTAGGAAAACTATGTATGAGATCTGATGAAAAGGACTCAATTCAGTGGGTGCGTGTTCGCGTAGCGTTTGAAAATGCGTTCGAACAGTAAACAGAAGGTTCGCGTTCGTATAGCGTTCGAGAACGCGTTCGAACGGAACTAGACCTGATGCATGATAAGATTAAGAAGGTGTGTGTGCGTTCGCGTAGCGTTCGAGAACGCGTTCGAACGGTAAACAGAAGGTTCGTGTTCGTATAGCGTTCGAGAACGCGTTCGAACGGAACCAGACCTGATGCATGATGAGACTAAGGAAGTACGTGTGCGTTCGCGTAGCGTTCGAGAACGCGTTCGAATGGTAAACAGAAGGTTCGCGTTCGTGTAGCGTTCAAGAACGCGTTCGAACGGAACCAGACCTGATGCATGCAATACAAAGAATAAAGACAACAATGTCAAGCTCAGTATGTCCGATCAAACGTATCTTACATTCAACCGAACACACATCAGCCGGCGCGGCAAAGCATCGTGGTAAAGGGCTTTAACCCCTCCCCATAGGGGATCTTACATTGCACTTACTAAGCCCATGCGCTCGATGGAATCATGCAAACAAAGAATTAAAAAAACAATAATATCAGACTTAGTATGCCCGATTGACCGTATCTTGCATTCAATCGAACACACATCAACCGGCACGGCAAAGCATCGTGGTAAAGGGCTTTAACCCCTCCCCATAGGGGATCTTTCATTGCACTTACTAAGCCCATGCGCTCGATTGAATCATGCATACAAAGAATTAAAAGTAATAATATCAAACGTAGTATGCCCGATTGAACGTATCTTACATTCAACCGAACACACATCAACCGGCGCGGCAAAACATCGTGGTAAAGGGCTTTAACCCCTCCCCATAGGGGATATTTCATTGCACTTACTAAGCCCATGCGCTCGATTGAATCATGAATACAAAGAATTAAAAGCAATAATATCAAACGTAGTATGCCCGATTGAACGTATCTTGCATTCAACCGAACACACATCAACCGGTGCGGTGAAGCATCGTGGTAAAGGGCTTTAACCCCTCCCCATAGGGTATCTTTTATTCCACTTACTAAGCACATGCGCTCGATTGAACCATACATAAATAAGCAACATGCATAATTCAAGTGACGAAAAATAATTAAATAAATCAAAGAAACATGAAACAAAAGAAGGTGCTGTTTACTCAAGCAGTACGTGGAGTTGTATCCCAAGTACAGACCGCACTACCGTCCATTCGGATTCGGCTACAGAATTTACGTATGGGTTTCCATCCTATATACCACAAGAGACGACACTCTTTCATCCATCCAATACCCACAACACACATCATGCACGCACAAGATTCAACAAATAATTAAAATACAGTCAAAATAAATAACAAAAATAGAATAAAGATGAGTGTGGAAAATACCCTCAGGTCTAACCTTTTAAGTCGTCTTCGGACTTGCGTTTCGCGGAGATCGGAAGGGGTAAAAGCTCCTTATTCTTCCGGTTCACTGGTTCAGCGTCTTAGCTCACTGTTTTGCTGCTTTGCTCGCTGTCTGGTCTCCGTTTTGCTATTGTTTCTTCTGTATTTTCTACTCACTGTTCAGGTCACTGTCTTAACGTTTCAACGAACTATTTCGAGTGTTTTTTCGTGGTTTTTTAGTGTAGTTTTATGTGGTTATTTCAAGGGTTATAAGTGCAGTTTATGTTACTGTTTTAAGGGATTTTATGGACTGTTTTGGGAGTGGTTTTGGCTGCTATCCAGGCGTGTTTCAAGGGCTGTTTGGGCTGCTGTTTGGAGGTATATTTTCGGTGATGGAGGTCTGCTGTATGGGGGAGATTTTGGTGATGGGTAGAGGTTTAGGGGGGTGCTGTTTTCGGTTATGGAGTGGAGGAGAGGAAGGGAATTGTTTATGTTCTTCTTGTTGTTATTGCCGTGAGTGGCTAAGGCTCTTTGTGTTGTGATTTTTGTGTGAGTTATTTGTATGAGCTAGAGGATGCATGTCTTGGTTAGGGGTTGTTTATATAGAGAAGGGCAAGGGTTTCACATTGTCTCACAAGGAAGGGATTTTGGGCATTAAAGAGAGATATGATTTGGTGTTAGACAAGGAAAGCAAGGGATTTGATGGGGGACAAAATTCGTTTAGATTAGGAAGTCAATATCTTTAATTTGTTATAATTGATTTTAATTAGGCATGACATCTTTTTAATTTAGTATGTGATTTTGTTTAGTTAGGAAGGAATCTTGTGTAATTGGTGGGTGAATATCTTAATTAAGGAATTAAAATATTTGATTGATTTTAATGTTTATTTTAATTTGGTATGTGATTTTTAGATTTGTTTTGATTTCACCATGTGTTAAATATGTGCTTTAAGTGGGCTTGGGCGTGTGGGCCAAGGTTTGGGCGAATTGGGCTTAATGTGAGGCTAGCAGCAAAACTAGAATTACCGACACCGTTCGAACGCCAATTCGAACGCGACATGAACGCCCGCAATCTGCCTGATGTTCGAACATGTTTAAGAACGCAGCACGAACGAAAACAGTGAACATGTGAAACGACTCTGATAGCATACTCATCCTGAATTTCCCCTTCCGATATCCGTTTCTCGCGACTTCCGTGACTTAAAAGGTAGTGCCTCCAACTGAGACTCATCATCGGGTTTCACATGCAAAAATGCAATGCCTACAACCATGTTTATAGCATACATACATGTTTACAGTTTACAATCATGGTTTATAGGTCATGTTACGTAGTTTTTGATTTATGTTCCATGATTTACAGTTTACTCGTTATGATTTCAATCATGTTTTATGTTTTTTAGTTACAGCTCATGATTTCAGTTGCAGTTTATGAATTACGGTTCACGTGTCATGATTTACAAGTCACATTGTGTAACATACATTTCACCTCTTATAGTTTACATGTCATGATTCATGGTCCACATTTCATGATTTCCATGTCACACATAATCCAGGTTACAATTCATGTTTATCGTCTACAGTTTATGCTTTACACATGTCATGTTTACATCATAAGTTTTCATGTATCATCTTTATAGTTTATAGCTCATATTTCATGCCCCGTAGTTGTAGTACATAAGTCATTGATATGTTCCAAGAAGTACACTTTGTTATTCAAATTTCAAGATTTATCTATGTTTCAAGAATCAAGAATCATGTGTTCAAGTGTACGTTTTATATTTTTAAGTTTTAAAGTTGTAGATCGCTTAATTTTTTCAAGTTAAATCTACATGCGTGTTATGACATATGGCCATGACCTTACAGATTTATGTTCCATCATTTTATATTGAAACAAGCTCATTCATTTATGTTATGTTATTTTATGTATCAATTACATCGTTTACTCGCTAGGTCGTTTATACGACTTACCCTCACTACTCAATTTTATGTTGCAGGACCTCATGCATGCAGAGGACAAGCTTTGAAGAATATGGATATCAATTGCAGTCATTAGGAACACGGTGTCAGAGGTCCACATAATTATAGATTTATCAAGTTAGGCCATGAGGCCGAATGATGTTTGCACGTATATATCATGTTGTATTAAATATGATTCACATAATTCATATGTATTTTTATATTAGTTATGCATGTAGTCAGAATTAGACAGTTCATTCATAGATCGTGATACGTTATGCATGTTCATGTTAGAGGCTTATAGAGATGGTAACACTATCTCATGTCAGTCATGTCTTTGATATATTGAGATGTGACAACAGGTATACTCGGTTCGAATCCGGTACACACGGACCGAAAATACATATTTTTAATATTCTTTCAATTATATTTATATAAAATTATGGACTTGGGTTCAGAAATTCTGGACCTACATGGATTCGGATTTGGGAATATCTGGACCAGATCCTTAAATTTATATTTTTAGATATATTTTTCAATTGTATTTGCATAAAATTAATAAAATTCTGGATCGAGTCTTGGAAATGCCCTGTCCGGATCAATAAATCTAGATTTTTAATCTTTTTTTAATTTTATTTGTATAAAATTAATGAAATTCTTTACCCGAGTCCTGAAATCCGGATTTTTCAATTATATTTGTATAAAATTAATAAAATTATGAATTAGGATCTTAGAAATCCGAACTTGCACGGTTTCGGATCCAAATTTCTTACCTTGGTCTGAATTTTTTTTTATTGTCCTGGGTGTTTTTAGACCCAAATCTTTCGAGTCTATACGGGTCCGGATTCAAAAATACCTATGTCCTTATTCGTGCGGATCCTGAATTTGTCTACCTGAATCTGAATTGGAATTTGAAGATAACGAACTGTCAGTTATTTAACCACATCTCCCACCTTATATGCATGCAAGAAGATAGGTGGAGAGATTCCTTTCATCTCAACTTGACACTTTTTTTTTGCCTCTTTGAGTAATGATATAGATACAAATAAATTATACAGATCCAACCACTGATGTTTATGTGGCTAAATTTGTGTTATTGAATCAGATTTTTTTTCCCTTTCAATGATACCGATCCAATCACATAAAATATCTGTGATTAAATTTATGTTATTTGTCTGTATTTATAACATTTTCTTTATTCTTTTCGAAAAGAGAGGCATAACCTCAAAAGGTTAATTGCATTGGGCATTGGAATTTCTTCTTCTAAAATTAGTGCGAAACAAGTGGAATTTTAAAGTCAGAAAAAAAAGCGCACAATATATGCAAAAGATTGATAGCTTAAAACTGAGTGGCACGTAGACCTATTTGCTAGCACAAAAGTTTGGGCTCGAAAGGCAACCACTTATTCATATATTATATCTGTAAATAACTTTTGAGCATGTCAAACAGTTTTTATGGTGTCTTAAGTAGGTAATCGGAATTACTTAGAAATTAGAATGAGATAGAAATTAAGATAAGATAAAATAAGAGTAAGAATTGTGAATAGGAATCATAATAAATTATTTACTTAATTATAAGAATAGTAATCGGAATCAAATATATTTTCCATTGATGTGTTTATTTTATATAGTAATTGAAATGAATTGTTAATAAGTTACAAAAATACACTTAGTTAAAATTATATATTAATTTAGAACTTATTTTTTTTTATTAAATTACTAAATTAATATAAAAGTCAATTATTATCAATTAATTATAAATCGATAATTAATCATATATTAATAATTAAACTATAATAAATTACTATTTTATTAATTACTAATTTACTATATAATTTATAAATTATTAATAGGATTAGGGACTGAGAATGAAGAATGATTTCTATTTACACCATTTACTTCAATTTTTTGATTTAGGAATGAGAAAAAGAATAAATAGTCCCGGCCAAGGTTCCGGTTCAGAACCGGAATTGAACCAGTTGGAACCGGATGGTTCCGGTTCCAATCGGTTCTGGAACCGGAATCGAAAATTTTTGGTTTGGTTAGGGTTCACCTCTGACCGAACTGAAATTGAACAGCTGGAACATTTCGATTCCAGCAGTTCAACGGTTGGAACCGTACGGTTCTGGTTGGAACCCTTGCTCCCAACGGCTACTTAGTCGTTGGGCTAGGGCAGAGAGCAACGGCTCCCTGCCCTAATGTATAATTTTTTTTATAAATTATAAATTATTAAATTACCCTTAATAACATTAATATAACGGCTAGTTTTATAGGCATTTTAGATATTACAAAAAATTATAAAACTCTATAAATAGTGGTCATTTTTCATTTATTCAACACATAAATTCTCAAATCTCAATTCTCTCAATTCTATAATTCTCTCATTCTCAATTCTCTCATCTATATTTTCTCATTCTCAATTCTCTCATCTAATTTCTTTAACAAAAAAATGGCAAGCTCATATGAGAACACAATATCAAAATGTGCAAATCCAAGAGAGCGGCCTAGTATCGGTTCACGGAGAAGAGAAGTTAAGTCTCATTCCTTCGATATTTTCAAAATTCATTTTCATTTAATCGACACTAAAAATGAAGGTACAAGAGCAGTATGCAACCATTGTGGGGTTTCTTACAAATTTACTGGTGGATATGGCAATATGATCAAGCACTTGGAAAGACATCATGCCGTTGAAATTAGACTTGATACAACGCAAACTCAAATGGTCAGGTACGCATCATCTGTTGGGTTTCTAATTAGTCCCAAGATCGATTTCAAGCAAGAAACATGTGCGGATACAACAATGAAGAATGGCGGAATCATACTTACATTGATCGGATTTGGCGATGCGTTGAACACAAAACTTTCTCCAAGCTCCATTGAAGCTCTCGACTTTGGCCACTTTTGTGCTCCTCCATTTTCGGTCAAGCTCCATGGATGGATCTCCAAGCTCCAAGCATTGTGTGGTGATTCCATGCTCACAAGTTGGTTTCCCTATCACCTTCGCAAGACCCCGAATGTGTGCTAGCACTCTAGAAATTTTGCCACAAAATTTCCTAAGCTTCTCATTCATCTCACGGCATTTGCAGAAATTTAAGGAAGAAGATGGCCCAAGGCCGAATGCAAAGAGAGGAGAGAGGGAGAGAATGTGTTGTGTGGATTTGTGTATTAGATTTTCAAAAAACTAATACAAATTTTTGCTTTCAAAAAGTCAAGGCATTTAAGCCTACAACCACCTCCATCACTATTCACATCAAAAGTGACATGTTGTCAATCACTCAAAGTGACTAGACATCACATCAATCAAAGTGACTAATGATTTGACGCTTGATGTGACTTGTAGGCCGCACTTGAATTCGAAATGCGAGTGCGCCCGCAAACACTCCCGGGCTCGGGTTCGCTAATTCCGAATTAAAGAATTTGCCGTTGTGGCGTAATTAAATCAAATTTAATTAAATAATTATGCTTAGCAAAATTACTATTCACGTCGCTAACGAATTAATTCTAAATTAACTCTTCGCCCAAATTAAAATCTAATTTTAATTCCGCGTCGAAATCCAATTTCGTATAATATATCGAATATATTATTTTATCGATTAATTCCAAATTAATCGTTTTCTCTCTTTTATTAATATTTTATCCCAGATAAAATATCTCCGTAATTAATTCCAGATTAATTTTCTCTCTCATATAATTAATCCCAGATTAATAAAATGCGAGTCATACGTCATCGGTGAATCTTCAGGAAGCGACCCATGAGATCCCCGGATATGTTGGCAGTAAATCCGGTCGTCGGACTATCCGAACACGTACGTATCTAGTACTACGTTTTTACCGATTTACAAGACATGGTTGGCTTCTAGCAAAGCACCGTGCCTACCCAATTCTCCAGAAATATTCTTACTGGAATATGTGATCTATATCAGGCGTAATATATGTAGTATTACGTATTACGATCCAGCATCGGATGTCACGTGCAAGGCCTGAGGCTGGAATTGTGTCTGCCCCGTACGAAACACATATCGGATCTCTGGTAACTAGTCTCTATAATCGGATAATCATGACCTAGTCATATTATCACGATGACTGTAGTACATAAGAGCACCAATTCCTTATCCTACGTGATCATCATCTCCACTATGACTGGAGTGATACTTCCATCTCGACATCACACCCAATACACTACGATTCTCAATATACCCAGAAGAGGCGTACATGGAACCCGTTAAAGCCCTGGACGACCAAAACCAAAGTATATTGATTGTCGCAAGTATTAGCGGTGCAAGTCTCAGGTTAAGACCAAATACACCTACCCTGATTCGGACTTCCATAGACACATATTCATACTACCAATGAAATTCCGAGGGGTCTATCCATAGCGAAGCTGTTTCCGTACCATCGGTAAACACAACCTCCTATTACACTTGCATGAGTATCCTATATCCAAATATATGAGAACTATGTCGTTATGCTCCCACAACGCGCACAAGTGTAATACTAGTCTTTTACGCATTATCGATGTCCATTCTCGATAATACTCTGACTAGGGATATTTAATGATTAAAGCTTTATGGATTGATACTGTCTCATATCATCTCAATCCGGAACTAAGCATATGGACCTTTTATCATTTATACATCTTGGTAATCTAATTACAAATGATAAAAGAGCAATTTCATTTGTCATATAGTTAATTTGTACAACAACACCATGATCTGTATAAATAGTGATGTTATGGGTCATAATTGTCCAACATCATCTAGTAGATGTAGATTTATTTAAATATTCTGATGCTAAAAATAGAGAAGAATTTGCTAAATTAATTTGTATGACACATCTTTCTTTAAGTTTTGGTGAAAATATTGCTTTTACTAATTATGTTTAGAATGCTTTAAATCCTGCTGCTTGTAGAATGACTAGAAATACAACAAAACATCACATTTTTAAATTATACAAATATGGTAAAATTATTTTTAATGAATCATTTAAAGATATTAAAGGTTGTCTTTCTATTTGTTCTGATATTTGGAGTGACCATTGGCGAACACACTCATACATGGGTGTGACTTGTCATTGGATTGAAGCATCATGGACGACTTACTGCATTTAGAGTTTTTGATGAACAACATACTGCACAAAATATTTATAGAATGATGAAAATAATTTTTGATGAATATGGTTTGTTAGGTAAAATTTTTACAATTGGTTTTGATAATGCATCTGCATGTACTGCATCAATTAAAGATTTAACAGAAATATGTCAACCAAATTTGGAGGGTCAATTTTTTCATGTTCGTTGCACATGTCATGTCCTTAATTTATGTGTTCAAGATGGTATGATTAGTTTAGCACATTTCATTGATCCTATTAAGAATGCACTTATTTGTATTTGGTCATATTCACAAGTTATGGGAGAATGGACCAAGTTTTGTAAATTAAATGGTATTAAAGCAATAAAATTTTCACGAGATGTTCCAACAAGTTGGAATTCTACTTATTTTCTTTTATGTCAAGTTTTCCAATACAAAGATACATTATGTAGTTTTTATGTTCAACATATCACACTTTTTCCTAGTCAATGAGATATTTGTGAAATTCTTTTAGAAATTTTAAAAATTTTTAATGATGCTACAAATATTTTTAGCAGAGTTTATTATCCTACAACACATTTATTTCTTGTTGAAAGTTTGAATATTGTTGGTACTCTATATGAGCATGTTGAAAGTTCTGATCCTAATGATATTGTTTTGCTTGAAGCTATTGTTGTTATGAAACACAAATGATTGAATTATTTTAGAGACATTCCATTACTTTATCTTATTACCGTGATTTTTGATCCTAAATTTAAATTAGAAAGTTTGAATATTGCATTACAAGCTTACTATGGGTATTTAGAAATAAAAGATGAAATTGATATTACAACAATAATAGCTAAAATAAAATTTAATTTAATAGAATTATTTAATAATTATGTTAGAAGATATAACTTGCAATCAGTAGGACAATCTAGTAGTAGCGAACCCGTAATACAAACAAGACTTATCGTAGGTGATCGTTAGTTACTACAACGAAATAAAAAACATAGGGATAACACGACTAGCAACCCGGAATTAGATAATTATTTATCTACTAATTTCGAGTTTCCTACTAAAAGTTTAGTGAGTAAAAATTTTCAAATCCTTGACTGATGGAACCGACATCAAAATGTATATCATGTACTATCAATTATTGCTAAAGAGTTGGTGACAACACCTTTTTCCACCGTTGCGGTTGAGCAAGCTTTCAGCATGGGAGACAATATATTGGAAGCGAGACGGTCTTCATTACATCCAATCACTTTAGAAGCAACAACATGTGTGGATGATTGGACCCGAGTTGATCTAAGGCAATAAGAAGATGCCCCCGATGACTTTGAAGACTTCTTTGACAATGCATTTGCAAGTGCAAGTGGAAGCGGAAGGATCAACAAGAACTGATAATGATGATTGATGATGATTGATCAACAAGTAAATAATTGTAAATTTCAATTAGGAACTCTCTTAAAATTGTAATGGAACTACGTGAGCTTTGATTCCTCTCACTCTTGGAGGATACGTATGCAACTTAAGTTTTTAAAAATTTAAGTTCAAGCTCTTTAATTTAATAATTTTATTTTTAATTTTATGTAGTTAAGAATTTTATTTGTAATTTAATGTAATCTAAATTCATAATTTTAAATAAATTTTTGTCTCATATTTTTTAAAATTTGAAAAAAAAATTTAAAAATTCGGTTCCAACCGGAACCGGCCAATTCGCTTCCGGTTCCGATTCTAAACTTATGGAACCGAGAATCGGCCGGTTCGGTTCCGATTAGGAACCGAGAATCGGCCGGTTCGGTTCCGATTTGGAACCGAACCAGACTGGTAGTCGTGTCTAGGAATGAAAGTATCATTCTCACCATCCCCATGAGAATACAATTCTCATTTTCAATATTGAATGGGTAATTACTTTCTTACCCCTAAAATATTAAATTATATTAGGAAATGAATAATAAAGTAATATTTAATTAATTAATCATTAATTAATAAAATAATAAATTATTAATAATTATCCAAGTAATATATTATTAATTATTATTAAATTAATTAAAAATTATTTAGTAATTTAAATAATTAATAATTTACTAAATTAATATGTAATAAATTAACATATATTTTTAACTAAGTGTAATTTTATAAATTGTTAACAATTCATTCTGATTATTAGATAAAGTAAATACATCAATGAGAATATTACTTGATTCCGATTATGATTCTCACATTTAATTAAATAACTTATTCTGATTACAATTCATCACTCTCATTCTAGCCCATTCCAATTTCATCTCATTCTGATTCTAATTCATTTCGATTACGTGTATGTAAATGCACCATTTGATGAGTCAAACTTTTGACTTTGGTTATGATATTGTAATATCTCACATCGTTTGGAACTAAGTCTAGGAATGTGTTGAAAACTAGCGGACTCTCTTTAACTAATATGATCTCTTCCGAGGCAAAGTCTTGAAATTGTTGGTGCCAAGAACAAAGCCATGAGGGGCCAAGGTTTTGACTTACAATCGACCATGTGCTATGCCAAAACAGTTGGAAAGCGTTTGGTTTTGTCATGAATTGTTGGAGTTGCGCAACCTCACGATGATTTAGCATATGGAGCCAACCTGGAATTGTTAAAGGATAAAGATTAAGTAGGGGTATTTTAGGAAATATATCTAAATTGGAGTTTTATTAGCATTTTAAAGAAGTGACAAAAGCTCTACTCTATATCATGTTAATTGAGCCTGTTGTTATAAAGGTATCAGAGCTAGCACATCCAATTGAAAAACTATATACTTGCAAGTAGTTTAACACGATGTTAGTAAAACATCGACTCAAAATCTTAAATTAATAAATAAAAATCCAACCATAGCATTAAACACAGATCTTAACAAACCTTGAAATATTGCAAGGACGCATAGTATATGGAGGGGGAGTAGGAATAATGTATTACACAGTACGAGAACTGTGAAACTAACCAACAAAAGATGAAACATATATTAATGCATGAAGGCAGAGCTGACACTGAGTGATAAACAGCTCAGGGCACTTATTTAAAAAAAAAAATTATGAGTTGTTGTTGTTGTTGTTTTTTTTTTTTTTTTTTTGTAAAGACTTTCAAATAATTTCAAAGTGCTGTTATTATAATAACTTTCACTTAATTATTAAGGTTCTTATATTCAGGGCTGGCCTACATTAAAGTGAAGTTGTGGGAGTGCGATGATAGAAATGGATAGATGTGTCCAAAGTTGGAATCCACCGACATAATTTGCTTGAGAAGAATGCTGAAAAACTTGCGCATGTTACGTGTTAATTGGTGCTGTAAAAATGGGTTGAATATTATTATGTCATGCTTGCTTGCAAAATCGAAATCTATCGTGGGAAATGAAAGAGAGAACCAAGCTACTCACAGGAATGAAATATATAAATATACATGCATCATGAACATGAAACACTTGAGCGTGAACTGAGATGTGAACTAGTACATGACCGATAACATGGATTGAAATATAACTAAGTACATTGTGAAGGTTTTCCGCAGATTCGTTTGTCACACAAAACAATCAACAATCAAGAACAACAAGATTTTACCGTGGTTCGTCGGAAAATTCCCGACTACATCCACGTTGAACTCCGGAACAAGGAGCTCGCTGCACTAATCAATATCAAGACTACTCAAGAATCTTGAATCCGTTTACAAACAATAATTTCCCCAATCTCTCAATAAACCCTAATCTCTAAAAGTGTCAATCTCTCAAATTCTCAATTGAAGATTACACTAACTTGGACTAGGAGCAAGGCTTAACACTTAGCCAAATAAAAGGAGAAAAATGTGTAAACAATTAAAATGAAAACCTTAACTAATTCTCAACCTAAGCACCCTTTATATATGATTGGCAAATTGAAGTAATTGGGACAACGGCAAGGATTGCGCCACGTGTCCCTTATCCAACGGATGATAAGGCTTCACATTTTACAATCTCCACCTTGAAGCCCAAAAAAAAAACATCCATCACTCCCAATCATACACAAGGATACATTAAGGCCCAGATAGCACAGCAAACTCACCTACTTCCATCATCGATCATGTCGGCTGCAAGGTCAGCCAACCCTCACATGCAACAGCTTCATGCAGTGGGAGAGTTTGACAGCAGTCACTATTTTTGTCCTCATGTCAGATGGGTTGTCTTCAGTTGGAACCTTCTTAATCCCAATCTTACCACTGTAGGTAATTTCCCGCACAAAATGATACTTCACATCCACATGCTTGGTTCTCTCATGATGAACTGGATTCTTGCTCAGATGTATCGCACTCTGACTGTCAGAATACACAACTGTCTTACCCTGCAGCTGTTGTATTTCGGTTAAGATACCCTGAAGCCAAATTGCTTCCTTGAACAGATCAGTTATGGCTATATACTCCGCTTCGATAGTTGAGAGTGTGACCAACGGTTGCAGGCTTGACTTCCAGCTGATGCAATTTCCACCAAGTGTGAAATAGTAAGCTGTAGTTGACTTTCTCGAGTCTCTGTCACCTGCAAAATCAGAATCAACATACCCTACCAAGTCTAAAGCGTTAGATTTGTTAAAACATAAGCCATAATCAACATTTGTATTTATGTATCTTAACAACCACTGCAAAGCACTCCAGTGTGCTCCACCTGGATTAGACATAAACCTACTCAATAAAGATACAGCATATGACAAGTAAGGTCTAGTACTAATCATGACATACATCACAGAACCTATAACATTTGCATAAGGTAAATTTTCCATTTTAATCACCTCAGTTCTAGTACTAAGAGAAGACATCTCCTCTTCCATAGCCGCTTCCCATTCAAGTTTATGGGTAGACTTTAATGCCTCTCCTAAGCTAGCAGGCTCAATCCCATTAATTTCATGACTTGATATCAATGGACAGAAATACAAATCATTAGTTGAGTAATCATACCTGGTAGGAGGCCTTACCTGCCTCCTACTTCTGTCTCTTGCTAGCTGGTAGTTGGCCAATGTGTCTTGTGGTGTTTCATCATGATGCTCAGTTTGATCCACTTGATCTACTGTGTCCTCTTCACTTTGTTCTTGTATATCTGCTAGTTCATTTCTGTTTTCCTCCGGGTTATTTCTCCTGGGCTGGGTGTCCTCAGATGTCTTCATGCCTGACATGTCACCAACTTAATCAGAGATCCCTGATGTCCCTGGCTCCACCTGCATCTGAGCTCCACCTGCAAAATCAAAATCTGCTAGATCCTTTTCTAAGGCACCTGCATTCTTGTTAGTAGATTTACAAGGAAAACAAAGTTCATTGAATATAACATCCCGACTAACTATGATTTTGACTCCAGGTGATTCCCTTTCCCATAATCTATACCCTTTAGTCCCTTATTGATACCTTAGGAAAACACACTTGATTGACCTCAGTTCAAGTTTACCTATGGACTGGTGAGCATAGGCTTCACAGCCAAATACTCTAAGGTGGGCAAGATTCTGAGCCCTACCAGACCAGATTTCTTCTGGTGTCTTAAACTAAACAGAACTATTGGGGCTCAGGTTAACTAAATGAGTAGCAGTATTGAGGGCCTAACCCCAAAACGGCCTCGGAAGTTCTGAAGAAAATAAAAGACATCTGATCTTTTCTAATAGGGTTCTATTCATTCTTTCCGCAACTCCATTCTGTTGAGGGGTGTTTCTAACAGTCCTATGTCTCAGGATACCCTCTCTAGTACAGTATTGATCAAACTCAGTATTATAAAATTCTAAGCCATTATCAGTTCTCAAGACTTTTACTTTGTTACTAGTTTGATTTTATACTAATACTTTCCATTTTTAAATTTAGTCAAAGTTTCATCCTTTATTTTAGTAAGAATGTCCATACATTCCTACTGTAATCATCAACAATAGAGAGGAAATATTTCTTACCCCCATGAGTCTGGACCTTGCTGGTCCCCACAGATCACAATGTAGATACTCCAGACTCGCCTTTGACAAATGAATTCCAGTTGGGAATCTCTGTCTGTGCTGTTTGCCCAACACACAGATCTCACAAAACTCAAGTGGCTTCAACTGGTCCTTTCCAAATTGTCCCTATTTGCTGAGTATCTGCATTCCTTTCTGGCCAATATGGCCAAGTCTCAAGTGCCATATATTAGTCATATCAACATTAGAAGTTAAAGCAGAAATGGGTTTATCCGAGAATACATGTTGGCCATTTAGAACATACAATCCATTTCTCTTTATACCAGTTAGGATCAGTTTCTTACCCTTAGATATGTGCATGTTCCCATTGTGGGCTTTATATCTACAACCTAATTCATCTAGTGTTCCTAATGATATCAGGTTTCGTTTCAGGTCAGGTACATATCTAACGTCAGTAAGTATCCTAACTTTACCATCATGGAGTTTAAGTGTTATGTCCCTCACTCCCTGTATCCTACAAGTATTTTCATTACCCATATACACTGTGCCTTGGTCAGAATTTCTAAAGTTGACAAACCAGTCCCTATACGGACTCATGTGAAAGGAACACCCTGAGTCCATAATCCATTCTCTACAAATGTGATCACTACACACAGTCAATGCCTCAGATAGGCAAATTGACCCCTTTTCGGCAGCCACAGTAGCACTGCCTTCATTTTCCTGATCTCTAATGAACTTATAGCAATTCCTTTTAAGTGTCTCATCTTTCCACAATGATAGCACTTCTTGTCACTATTCTTATTCTTATCCTGTTTATATTTTTCTTCCCTTTAGGTTCTTGGTTATTAGTCTGATGATTATTCGAACCATTATATTTCTTTTCATTTTTTCCTTTCACGAATAAGTTCACTCCACCTCTCCTACTGGTTCTAAGTTCTAGCTCTCTAGCCCTTATACCAGATATCACCAAGTCTAGCCTAGGTACAACCCCTTGTGTACTGTAGAGAGTTCTTAACGACACTATATTCTTCAGGCAGTGCATTTAATATAATCATAACTTCGCTAGAGTCTCCTAGGGCTTGGTCCGTTCCTTTAAGGATTTGAGTCATTTTCGTGAATTCATCCAAATTATCATCTATCGACTTATTAGTATCCATCTTGTAATTAAACAAATTTCCTTTTAAGAACACTAAATTTGGTGCAAAAATAACAGAATAAATAGATTCGAGTTTACCCCATAGTTGAATGGCCGTGTCCATTCCATCAACTTTTCTGATGACGAGTCTCCCAAGTGGAGGAAGATCAAGTTGTACGCCTCTTCCAGGATTTCGTCCTTCGCTTCCTTTTCCATCTTGGCCCACTTTTCTGGATCCGGTTCCAGCGCCAAAACCACCTTATGGTGAGAAAGCAAAACCCTCATTTTCTTTTTCCAAGTGGTGAAATCCCTTTTCCGTCAAAATCCCAATGTCGAGTCTCATAGTCGACATTTCTATTTCCTTTGACCCAGACACTTAAACGGAATTCACACCCAAACCTCCCTAACACAGTCGGTAATATACAACCAATCTGCCCAAACACAATTCGGCAAATTTCTACTAAAAAATTACACTTCAACAGACCTCAATTTCTCAGATTTCAACCCCAAACAGCAAGGTTTTATTCACCCAAACTTACACTCGGCAGCCCAAAGTCTTAAGCACCCAAGCAGCCCTCGGCAACACAGTACTTTAACTCAGGGAATAGGAATTACAGAAACAGTTATACACACAGGAATCAAACACGCCAATTAACACCAGACTCCTGATCACCAACAACACTTCCACAGTTACTCACGACAATTACTTCCCCAAACAGCAATCGGCTACACTCTCCGCAATTGTTCAACCAAACTGTAATTCGGCAGCCTTGATCTTGGATGCCACTCTTATCAGCAACTTCAATTTCTTATATAGCAAACTCAGACTTGGTTTGCAGCCTTTGAAGCCCTAATTTGGCAAGTCAACATGTCGGCAACAGGGGAACAAGTTCCATGTCACTCGATACCCAAATTTGGGAAAAAACACCGCCTTTTAATTTTTGTTCGGCTTACCCCCAGTGCTCAGATCGTCACTTTCAGGGATCTTGATCAGCAACTGCTGAATCTTTGAGTCTTGATTTTACTTTTTGAATTTCGTCGATGTCTCTGTGCTTTTGATTTCGTCGATGGCTCTGTTCTCTTGATTTCGTCGATGGCTCTGTTCTCTTGATTTCGTCGATGGTTTGGGTTCTATGAGTCTTGATTGGCTGTATTCTTTGATTTTTCGATGTCTGGTTTTTGATTGACGGAATCTTGATGCTCTTGGCGTCAATGAGTGTTCTTCCGTCTTCTTCAAAGTGACCAACGACATTAGGGATTTGCTTTCGTCCCCTGTTTTTGGCTGTGATCTTCAAGTGATGAAATCTTGTTGCCCTTCGTCGTTTTTGCCGTCTCTGCAATTAGACTCGCTAGGCTGTGTTCTTCAATTTTTTGTTGCCCCCTTTTGACGATTTGCCGAGACCTCAATTTGACAGATCTTAGGGTTTTTCTCAGGCCCAAAACAGAGAGGCTGGGTTTCGGTTGATCTTGATTCAACTGATCTCCTTCTTTCGGCCCACTGAATCTTTCACACATATAGCTTTGATACCATTGTGAAGGTTTTCCGCAGATTCGTTCGTCACACAAAACAATCAACAATCAAGAACAATAAGATTTTACCGTGGTTCGTCGGAAAATTCCTGACTACATCCACGTTGAACTCCGGAACAAGGAGCTCGCTGCACTAATCAATATCAAGACTACTCAAGAATCTTGAATCCGTTTACAAACAATAATTTCCCCAATCTCTCAATAAACCCTAATCTCTAAAAGTGTCAATCTCTCAAATTCTCAATTGAAGATTACACTAACTTGGACTAGGAGCAAGGCTTAACACTTAGCCAAATAAAAGGAGGAGAAAAATGTGTAAACAATTAAAATGAAAACCTTAACTAATCTCAACCTAAGCACCATTTATATATGATTGGCAAATTGAAGTAATTGGGACAACGACAATGATTGCGCCACGTGTCCCTTATCCAACGGATGATAAGGCTTCACATTTTACATACATGAACGAAAATATGATCTAACAACATAAATTGGGAACATAAATGAATTACTCAAATTGAATATATAAAAGAGACACATGAACTAAGTGTTATGGTTGGTGCTCTGAGCGCCAATTTCTTATGTGTTTCCCTGTAAATATTCTTATATATATTTTATTAATGAATAAAATAAACAGTTTCTATAATATAAATTCTTTTATTATATGGTAAAGACGTAAATGACCATATAGTGATTGGTTATGATACAGTTGCAAAAGCATCGCAACTGACATTGAGCAGTATCATAACAATATCATTCTTTAACTGTTTCTGGTCAAGGTTTACAATTACTTGGTCAGTAAGTAAACCCGTTGAGACCGGTACGTGTCGTATATTGGAATGTTGGATTCTAATAGTTTCTCAATGAACCATGAGTCTCAAGAGACTCGAATAGACACGTAGGTGTTTATATCAAATAAACACTGAACGACTCACTGAAGATTCTTAATAGATGGTACACCAACGTCAATAAGAATCTTCTCGGGTTGAGTGAGCATAGTGATCATTTTAACTTGAGATACCACTGTGGATATATGAGGTATCCTCCACACTTTGACGGTAGTCACGTCACCGATCTATTTAGATCAGACCTCCACATGTTCGTTGAGTGTGGACGGATCCTCAGGATATCTTGTGCGTATCAAGATAGGATCCGTTAGTTCTGTGTACAGAGCATAGGTATCAATTATGGAATAGCAATATGTTAAATCCATGGGCCCGTGGTACACTGTAGAAATCAGTTCTAAGTGTTATTTAAGAGATTGCTAATAGAATCGTCGACGTGATTATACCTAAAGAGATTTAACGTTTATATCTACATCTCTAGGATAATCCGGATACCTGTGACGGAAGGATTATACATATGCAGTGACCTCGACCTGAATGGTTAAGAGATTTTATCCATGTTCGTCATAATTTACGGGTGGGTAGATTATGGACAAGAAAATAGATTCCGTGACGGATATGCCTGAACTAGAGAGTCTCACTAATGAGATACTCGTTGGGCACTATGGTAACTCTTATAAATAATACTGATTATTTATAAGTCGTTTAACAGTTAAACAAAAATACATGCTTTTGAGATCTTTCAGCCATTTATTAAATGTCAAATTGTGATATTTGACATTTATTATTAATATATGTATTTTGATAATTTAATGTAAATATAATACTTATATTTGAGATATTTGTATTTAATTATTTGATTATTTAAATGTTAAATAATTAAATATTAAATATCTATTTTACTTTATTAAGTAAACTAAATGGCTTATTTTAATTGGATAAAGTGACCAATTTTGATTGGATTTATTTGGCATAATTTTATTGGATATTTTGTGATAAAAATTAATTTGATTAATGATTTATCACCACAAATATTCATTAAATCTTTTTCCAATTTTGAAATAAAAAATAAAAATACTTGGCCTACAATATTTCTTGTTTTTTCGGTGATTAAGAAAAAAATATATAAGGCCACTTTTTATTTTTTGTTTCATAATTCATGAACCCTAAAAATCAAATACAAAGTGAAAAAGAGAGGAAACGAGATGAAAGAAGAAAAGCTTGCATTTTTTGGAAATTTGGTAAGGATTTTCATACTTTCTTCTTCTTGAAAATTGTTTCTAAGATCATAAGCTTAAACATGTGTAGCTTAGTTTCTTCTCTACTTTCTTATGGTTGTATTTTGATGATTGGGAGTTTGATTGAGAGATGGAAGCATGTATGTTAATTTAGAATGCTTAAAATTGTTTATAAAGCTTTCTTTTTGCCATTTGATGGTTAGTTGCCATTCTAGAGTTACTTAGCCACTCATGATTGACCTAGAATTGTTCTTGAGTTGTTTCATGATGGTGAGACTTGTTTGGTGTTTTGGGAATTGAATTAAAGTCTTGAATTTGATTAATTTGGTGTTAATTCTGTTAATTTCTGAAATTATAAAATTAGGGTTTTTAACCTTCACCAAATTTGAGGCTTTTCATATATGTGATGATTTGATGATATATATATGATGTATATTAAATTGGGAATTTTTGGATTTGATCTTGACATGTTTTGAACAAAAATGACCAAATTGTAAATTCTTGAAAGTTTAGGGACCATTCGATAAATTTTGGAAATTCGGTTTCTTTGAGTTGAAAATTATATTTTCATGTATTAGACATGTATAAATCATTTTGGGATTGATTTGGAATCAATTAGAATTGTATTTGACAATTTTGGACTAAAATGACAAAAATACAAAGTTTTGGGGTAAAACGGTAATTACCGAAAAAATCTGATTTTTGGGTAAAAATTTCAGTTTTTAAGTATTGAGTAATTAAAATAAATTACCCAAGAAAAATTATTGAAATCGGAAAATTTTGATTTTCCGCGTTTCGCTGTGTTTACCCGAATTACCGCTCAAAACCTCAACAAAAATGGTATCAAAGCAGTTCTGAACCTGAACACATGATATGAATATGCCTTTAAATTCAATGTTTATTTATGTTCTTACTTTATACATGCTTGTATTTATTTAATTTGATTAAATTAAATACATATCATCTTTGCGGAAATATCCCTAATTAATAAGGTTTTAAAGTAATATGTATTGGATGCATATTTCTTGGTCCGTCTTGTCAATACGGTTTGTGGATATTTTTTTATGGATACATCTGAGATCGTGCCAATGCAGTGAGGGTGTAGTTAATAGAATTTTTATACCATACCGGATGTATATGTGATACTAGATAAGTTCAAGCGAAAGCGGAAATCCTGAACGTGCCAAAGCTGTCAAGACTACGACCAAGTATCTTGAATTTATCATTGACAAGTTTAACCTTGGTACTCCTCCTTATGAACGTGCCAAAGCTGTCACAACGAGAAACGACCAGGACCGAAACCAGGAGGAGTCACTAGTGAGTGATAGACAATGAGTTGTCTACCTAATGAATATTAGGCGAGATCATGTCAAAACTGTGAGCTGAAATATATTCATGGGATCCACCTTTCACTATTACGTTTAATTTGATTAATTGTTTATTTACATTCTGTTTGGGGATTACAGTATTGCATGTAATAGTGGGAGGGGAATTTTTAGATTAAAAATCCATGATCTATTTTTGCTTTGTTTATGTTTATATTATGTGAAACTGTTTAGTCTGCTAACCGTTTTTCACTATCTATATGATAGATTTGCGATGACGGCACCTACTTCTAATCCTTTTGCTCGTATACTTGATACAAACAAGCTTAAAGGGTGTAGACACTGTATTTTTTACATAAGCCCAATGATGAGCCTCGTATGGAGGCTCTACCTGAAAAGTCGCGGAAGTTGCGGGAAGCAAATGCCGGAAGGAAAGAAAACCTCCAAAATTAACCCCTCATCGGATTCAGACTCACTAGCCCGCCGCGGATTCGCTCAGCTGCTGTTTCAAACCTTAGCCTCGGACAAGCCCAAACACCTACAACCGGCCCATGACCCTGCAACCCATCCACACGGCCCATTACCCTGCAACCTACACGCCCATGACCTTCCCAAATAAAAAATCCCATGCAAAACACATGTTAAAATCCCCTCAAATCACCTTCCAATTTAATGAGATTGTGGATATCCCCCTCACCAATTTTACAAAAATTCTTTCCCAAAATATATCCCCCAAATTTATTTGATTTGTTTCCTTGATTGTAGATCCCTTGAAAAAATTATAAAAATGAGACTTGACCAAGCCCTAGGAGGACACACACATGGCAATCACAATCAATAAACCTAAGGCTTACACGGCAAACACAAAAAAAAAAAACAAAGCTTCTCTTCATCTTTTTCTCTTGGGCGTAAAAAACAACCAAATAACAACAAAACACAAACCAAAGCCTTCAACCAAGCAGCCCTCACCGACAAAACAACAAATAACCCTTCAATCAGCAGCCCTCACTGACCAAACAACAAATAACCCTTCAACCAAGCAGCCCTCACCGACCAAACAACAAATAACCCTTCAACCCAGTAGCCCCACCGAACAAATCGTGAACTAGTAAACAAACCAAATTATCGTGAAATAACCCAAAACAGTGCCATAAATAGTAACAAAGAATAGCCTTTTATCACTGAAAATCAGTCCCAAAACAGCAGCCCAAAAATACCAAAAACAGCAGCCCAAAACACCAAAAAACAGTAGCCAAAACACCAAAAAATAGCAGCCAAAATACCAAAAATAGCATCCCAAAAAACAACCAAAACAGTAGCCAAAAACAACCAAAACAGCAGCAAAAAAAATAACAAAACAACATCCCAAAAAACAACCAAAACATCAGCCCAAAAATAACCAGAAATAGCAACCAGCAAAACAGTAACCAGAAAATAGCAAACATCGAACCAGAAAATAGAGAAACAGCAAACCAGCAAAACAACAACCAGAAAATCGCAAAACAACAACCAGAAATAGTGAACCAGCAACCAGAAACAGCGAAGCAGTTAAACAAGCTTCGATCCTTCCGGTAACGGCCTAACGCACTTCCGAGAAAGCAACTTGAAAGGTAAGACCTGAGGGTACCCTATTTATTTTTATAGTTCTGGACGCTGCATGCCTGACTGGACGTGAAATACGTCCAGCCGGGTATGCGAAGTCCTACATTAAAGACGGCCAAATTTCTGGTCACATTATTTTTTTTCTTCTTCGGCATTTTATTATTATTATTTTTATCTATTTAGTGTTATTTATCTTTTTATTTATTTATTCGCTTCCCTCGTTATTTTATTATTTCGCATTTAGTTTCGTTATTTATCTTTTTGTCTATTTATCGTTATTTTATTACTTCGCCTTTATTTTATTTGTTCATTATCCACATATGCATTATTATATTATTTCATGTCTATTTTTTATTTACATTGCATTAATGATTACATATGGTATTATCCCTTGTGGTATATCGGATGACATAAATTCTGTAGCCGAATTTGAATGGATGGTAGTGCGGTCTGTACTTGGGATACAACTCCACGTACCACTTGGGAAATAACCATATATGCGGGACTAACCCCTCTTTTTGATGACTCTTATTATCGCACCTTGTATTTCTTAATTTAACATGCTCTTATTATTTCTATTAATGTTTATGGGTGTGCAAACGTGTGTTTATTTGAATTATCTTGCATGAACTGCATAAGACTTGGCTATACCATTGTGTGAACCCGTCCATTATACTGGCATAAATAAGGGACCATTCCGAACCCAACAGTTTGAGGTCTTCCCTTGCAAGGGGTGAGTGCGGCCTTAAATCATTTCCCAGTTCACACTGGGTGGCGACTCATTTGTTCTCCAGTTTAGTCCCATGCGGGCTACTCCGTACTCTCTACGGGTCGAGAGCCCAACAATATCGTGGTCGCCGAACATCATAGGCATAGTGGTAAACCCCACTTCACTCCTACAAAGGCGCCGAAAACTTTGCATATTGGGACTTGGATCTGAGAATTGTTCTTGGGTCTGAGCAGATATAATATGTGTTAGAAGGTTCGTTGCCACTTTCCATAGCACCTGATGCTACACAAGAGGAACATAAGACTCTCCAAAAGTAGAGAGATGATGATAGAAGAGTAAAATCATATATTCTCAGTTCCTTGGCACCGAAGCTTAATAGGCAATATTTTTGATTGCCCGACACATATACTATGATGATACGGCTGAGAGAGTCTTTTATAAACAAAGAACATGTCTCGGTTCATAAAATTGCTATGGAACTGTTCCATGTAAAAATTGATGAGGGACAGGCTGTGAGCCCTCACGTGCTACATCTGATTGATTTGATCGAACAATTGATGCGCTATAATTTCCCTCTGAATGACACTTTAGGACGAAGTGTCATACTTGGATCTGTCACACCATCATATCGCCAGTTTGTGATGTATTTCAATATGAATGGGATTAACTGTTCTTACTAGGAGCTGCATAAGATGCTACAAACTGCGGAGGAAGATATGAGGAAGGGAGTACCGACTTACCCTCCTAAATCCACTGCTCTTCCTGCTTCCTCCCAATCTAAACAGAAAGGGAAGAAAAAGAAGGGTACAAATCTTCCACCACATGGTAAGATAACTAAACCCAAGAGAGCTGTCGAAGATAAATGTCACCACTGCAACAAGATCGGCCATTGGAAGAGGAACTATCCTGATTACCTGGCCCAGATCAGAAAGGAAAGAGCATCTACTTCAGGTGCCTTTATTTTTCCCATTATTGATATCTCATTAGCTTGTGAAGCTATGTCGTCCAGTTGGATTTTAGATTCTGCTTGTCCAATTCACATTTGCGATTCGTTGCAGGTGCTGAAGGAGAGTTGAAGGCTAAAATCTACAGAGATGCAATTACGATTCAGGAGTGGTGACTCTTTGGATGCAGTTGCTATGGGCTTATGCGAGATTCCCCTGCCCAGTGGGAGCCTTCTATTGTATGACTATTTTTTTGTACCAGGATGTATTGCGAATATTATATCACTTTTTGTATTAGATACTGAAGGTTATAATGTAAATATTAATAATCGTTCTTTATATTTATATGATAAATATAATGTTCAGATCCTTGTTTGTCCAAATGAGCATGGTCTTTACATTTTGCATACCTCACAAGATATATTTAATGTTGGTATTAATAAACGTAAAGTATCTGATATAAATAATACTGAACTGTGGCATATGAGGTTAGGTCATATAGGCGTGAAACGCCTATCCCAGTTGGTTAGGAATAGTTTGATACATGATCTTACCATTGAACCTTATCCAACTTGTGAATTCTGCATTCGAGGTAAAATGACCAAAGCCCCATTTTCGGGTGTAGGACACCGAGCCACTGACTTATTGGAACTAATACATTCTGATGTATGTGGTCACATGAGTCACACTGCTTACAATGGTTTTTCCTACTTCGTTATCTTTACCGATGATTTGTCACGGTATGGTTATGTTTATTTGATGAAATAGAAATCAGAAACCTTTGAAAAGTTCAAGGAATTCCGAAATGAAGTAGAAAAATAAACTGGTAAATATATTAAATGTCTTCGATCTGATCGAGGCGGTGAATATATGAGTGGTGAGTTCACCGATTATTTAAAAGAGAGTGAGATTCTCGTTCAATATACTCCTCCGGGTACTCCACAGCACAATGGAGTGTCCGAAAAGAGAAATCAGACTTTATTAGATATGGTTCGATCGATCTTGAGTTTTACAGATTTGCCCTATTACTTATAGGGATATGTTCTTTTAACTAATGCTCATCTTTTGAATAAGATTCCTTCCAAGGCTGTTCCTACAACTCCGTATGAGATATGGACTGGTAGGAAATCGAATCTTAATTATGTTAAGATTTGGGGTTGTACTACCTATGTCAGGATGGCTCAGCCAGATAAGCTTTCTTATCGAAGGAAAAAGTTTAGGTTTGTTGGGTATCCTTCAAATACGAAAGTATATTTGTTCTATGATACCGAGCATCGAAATCTGTTCGTAGCTCGCTTCGTAAAATTTCTAGAGGTAGAATTTTTGTCTGAATGAGGTAATCATAGACAGGTTGAACTTGATGATTTACAACCTAGAACCAACGAACCAATGGAGGAACCTAAAGTTCAAATAGATGAAGAGCCTTCAACACACACACTCCATAGGTCCCAAAGGGTGTCTAGATCTCCTGAACGCTTGTATTTGATACAAGAAAAGAGTCTAGATATTCTCTTAATTGAAGAGACTGACCCTTACACCTATGGAGAAGCAATGTTGGACATCGACTCCGCGAAATGGCAAGAGGCCATAAAATCAGAGTTAGACTCTATGCATCAGAATCAATTTTGGGACTTGGTTCCGCTTCCTGAAGGAATTGTTCCTATCGGTAGTAAATGGGTTTACAAAAGGAATGATGGGCCTGACGGAAAGGTTGAAACCTTTAAGGCCAGACTGGTAGCTAAAGGTTACACGCAACGACCTGGTGTCGACTACGATGAAACATTTTCGTTAGTTGCGATGCTAAAGTCTATAAGGATTTTATTGTTCATTGCTGCTTACCATGATTACGAGATTCGGAAAATGAATGTCAAAACTTCTTTTCTAAATGGGTTTCTTGATGAAGAAATCTATATGGAACAACTGAAGGGTTTTTTATCCAGTGAAACCTCAGGCATGGTTTGTAAGCTTAAAAAGTCTATTTATGGACTTAGCCAAGCTTCGCGAAGTTGGAATCTTCGATTCGATGAGATTATTAGATTGTCTGATTTTCTCAAGAATACGGAAGAATCATGTGTATACCAG
>SKCR01027541.1:0-121647 GCA_019454045.1 Zanthoxylum bungeanum
TCAAAGGTGACTAGATACATCCACCATCTATTCGTATTAAGTAATGAGATATCGCGATGTGATTTGCGGATATCACTCGATTCAAAATACGAATGTGTCCGCAAACACTTTCGGGCTCGGTTTCGTTAATTCCGAATTAACGAATTTCCGTCGCGACGTGAATTAAATAATTATGCCTTGCGAAATTACTATTCAGTTCGCTAATGAATTAATTCTAAATTAATTCGTTTGCCCGAATTAAAATCCGATTTTAATTCCGCGTCGAAATCTAATTTCGTTTAATAATATATCGAATATATTATTTTATCGATTAATTCCAAATTAATCGATCTCTCTCTCTCTCCTAATAAGGCATTTTATCCAAGATAAAGTTCTCTCCGTTACTAATCCAAGATTAATAAAGTTCGAATCAAACATCATAGGTGAATCTTCAGGAAGCGACCCAAGAGATCTCCGGATATGTTGGCAGTAAATACGGTCGTTGGATAATCCAAACACGTACGTACCTCGTACTACGTTTTTACCGATTTACAAGACAAGGTTGGCTTCTAGCAAAGCGCCATGCCTACCCAATTCTCCAGAAATATTCTTACTGGAATATTAGATCTATATCAAGCGTAGTATACCGTAGTATTGCGTACATCGATCCAGTATCGGACGATCACATGTTAGGCCTGGGGCTGGAAATGTGTCTGCCCCGTACGAAACATATATCGGACATCAAGCAACTAGTCTCTTTATATCGAGCAATACTGACCTAGTCATATTGTCCCGACGGTTGCAACCTTTTATAGAGCACTAGTTCTGTATCCTGCGTGATCATCAACTCCATATGTCTGAAGTGACACTTCCATCTTGACATCACACCCAGTGCACTACGATTCCTGATAATCCCAGAAGAGGTGAACACAGAACCAGTTAAGGTCCCCCAACCACAAAAACCAAAGTTTACCTATTGTCGCAAGTACTAGCGATGCAAGTCTCAGGTTAAGACCATATACACCTACCCTGATGCGGCCTCCCATAGACACGCAGACATACTACCAATGGGATTTCGCGGGGTCTATCCAGAGCGAAGCTGTTTTCCGTACCATCGGTAAAACACAACCTCATATCGCACTTGCATAAGTATCCTATACTTAAATATATGAGAACTATGCCGTTGTGCCCTCACAACATGCACAAGTGCAATACTAGTCTATTCCGCATTATCGATGTCCGATCTCGATAATACTCCGACTAGGGATATTTAATGATTTAAACCTTTATGTATTGATACTGTCTCATATCATCTCATCTCAATACGGAATTAATCATATGGACTTTCGCCATTTATATATCAAAGTAAATAAATTACAAAACGGCAAAAGGCAATTCATTATCACATAGTTAATTTTGTACAATAATACAATATCATTTACAAAATAGTGACGCTATGGGTCATAATGTCTAACAAGTGGGCCCACAAAAACTCCCGGGCTCCGGTTCGCTAATTCTGAATTAACGAACATCTATCGCGACGTAATTAAATCGAATTTAATTAAATAATTAAGCCTAGCAAAAAATTACTATTCACGTCGCTAACGAATTAATTCTAAATTAACTCGTTCGCCCGAATTAAAATCTAATTTCAATTTCGCTTCGAAATCAAATTCCGAATAATATATCAAATATATTATTTTAATGATTAATTCCAAAATAATCTTTCTCTCTATTCTAATAGTACTTTATCCAAGATAAAGTCTCTCCGTAATTAATCCCAGATTAATTTAGCTCGAATCATACGTCATTGGTGAATCTTCGAGAAGCGACTCAAGAGATCTCTGGATATGTTGGCAGTAAATCTGGTCGTCGGACTATCCGAACACGTACGTACCTCGTACTATGTTTTTACCGATTTACGAGACAAGGTTGGCTTCTAGCAAAACGCCATGCCTACCCAATTCTCCAGAAATATTCTTAATGGAATATACGATCTGTAACAGGCGTAGTATACCGTAGTATTGTTGGACAATTATGACCCATAGCGTCACTATTTGTACAGATCACGGTGTTGTTGTATAAATTAACTATGTGACAAAGGAGATTGCACTTTATCATTTGTGATTAAATCACCTAGATATATAAATGATGATAGGTCCCTATGATTTTTTCTTGGATGGAGAATGATATGAGACAGTATCAGTCCGAAGGATAAATCATTAAATATCCATAGTCAGAGCATTATCGAGATTGGACATCGATGAATGCATAAAAGACTAGTATTACACTTGTCCGCGTTGTGAGGGCACAACGACATAGTTTCTCATATATTTGGGGTATAGGATACTCATGCAAATTGTAATAGGAGGTTGTGTTTCACCGATGGTGCGGGAAACAACTTCGCTCTGGATAAGACCCCCTCGGAATTCCATTGGTAGTATGACTATGTGTATATGGGAAGTCCGAAATCGGGTAGGTAGGTGTATTTGGTCTTAACCTGAGACTTGCACTGCTAATGCATACGACAATCAATATACATTAGTTGAGGTCGTCCAGGGCTTTAACCAGTTCTTTGTACGCCAATTATGGGTATATCGAGATTCGTAGTGTATTGGGTGTGATGTCGAGACGGAAGTGTCACTCCAGTCATATGGAGATGATGATCGCGTATGGATATAGAACTGGCTCTCTATATAAGGTTGCAACCGTCGAGATAATATGACTTGGTCATGATTATCCGATATTAAAGAGACTAGTTGCTCGTAATCCGATATATGCTTCGTACGAGGCAGACACTGTACCAGCCCCAGGCCTCGCATGTGATTATCCGATACTGGACAGAAATACGGAATACTATGTATACTACGCCTGATACAGATCCTTTATTCCTGTAAGGATGTTTCCGGAGAATTGGGGAGGCATGGCGCTTTGCTAGAGGCCAACCTTGTCTTGTAAATCGGTATAAACGTAGTCGTGAGGTACTTACGTGTTCGGATAGTCTGACGACCTAATTTACTACCAACATATCCGGGGATCTCATGGGTCGCTTCCTAAAGTTCACTTTGAGTGATGTGACTTGACAACTTGATGGATTGAAGTGATGGGAGTGGTTGGGCTTTAATGGTTTGACTTTAAAAGCCAAATTCAAATGAAATTCATTTGAATTCATGTTGGTCTATATTACATAAATTTTAAAACCAAAACAACTCGATCTTCTCCCCATTTCTTCTTCTTTTCTCACGCCCATGGGGCAAAATGCTCACTTGATTTTCTGTCAAAAATACCGAGCAGAAGGTGTTGGAGTTTCTATAGGTCCCAAGATCAAAACTCAAGCATGATACACAAGTGAATACAACGACGGAAGTGCGGAATACTTACATCGAGCGGTTGAGCGACGATTTGGGCAACAAAATTCGAAATTCTGCTCACTTTGTCAAGGCAGTGGGCTGCTGTGAATAGTGAATTTCGTCCCTTGTCTTCATGATTTGAAGCTCCAAGCTTCATCATTTTGGTTCCCGGCTCATGGGTAATTCTTCCTATCACCTTCGCATTGATCCCGGAGTGTGCTAGCACTCTCGTTTTGCCACAAAATCACACTTGCTTCCCTTTTTCTCTTGGTTTGCTCGGCAGTTCACTGCCCAATTTGAAACCAGAAAATGGCGTGAGAGAGAAGGAGAAATGGTGAGAGAGAGAAGTCAAAAAGGTGGTTGGAAAATAGGTTTATATTTGCTTATATATTTTCTACAAAAATAAAAGCAAATACATTTCTTTTGTCTTTCAAAAAGTCAAAGGAAGATATAAAACAATATAGTCTTTCAACTTTCAAAAAGTTGATTCCAACCACTCACATCAAGTCATTCAATCAATCAATCTATCAATTGTCACATCACTCAAAGTGACATGATTTGACGCTTGATGTGACGCTAGATGCGACTAGCGATTTGACGCTTGATTTGACGAGCCGCGCTCGAATTCGAAATGCGAATGCGCTCGTAAAATTCTCGGGCTCGGTTTCGCTAATTTCAAATTAACGAATTTTCCGTCGCGTCGTAATTAAATGATTACGCCTAGCGAAATCACTATTCACGTCGCTAACGAATTAATTCTAAATTAATTCGCCCCGAATTAAAATCTAATTTTAATTCCGCGTCGAAATCCAATTTCGTTTAATATATCAAATATATTAATTAATCGATTAATTCCAAATTAATCATTCTCTCTTTAAATTGATATTTTATCCCAGATAAATATATCTCTGTAATTAATCCCAGATTAATTTTCTCTCTCATCATATTAATCCCAGATTAATAAAAGTGCGAGTCATACGTCATCGGTGAATCTTTGGGAAGCGACCCATGAGATCCCCGGATAATTCGGCAGCAAATACGGTCGTCGGAGTATCCGAATCACGTAGTACCAAGTACTACGTTCTACCGATTTACGAACACAATCGGCTTCTAGCAAAGCACGAAGTCTACCCAATTCTCCGGTCATATCCATCTAAGAATATTTAAGATCTGTATCAAGCGTAGTATACCAAGTATTGTGTATATCGGCCCAGTATCGGATAGTCACGTGCTAGGGCTGGGGCTGGATAAGTGTCTGCCCCGTCCGAAGCACATGTCGGATGTCTGGAAACTAGTCTCTATAATCGGATATGCATGACCTAGTCATAATATCCTGATGGTTGCGCAACACTTAAGAGCACTAATACCGTATCCTGCGTGACATCATCTCCACTATGACTGAAGTGATACTTCCGTCTTGACATCACACCCAATACTCTACGATTCTCAATATACCAGCAGTTGGCATACACAGAACCGGTTAGAGTTCAAGACGACCTCAACTAAAGTATATTGATTGTCGTAAGCATTAGCGGTGCAAGTCTCAGGTTAAGACCAAATACACCTACCCTGATGTCGGACTCCCATAGACACATAGTCAAAATAATGGGATTCCGAGGGGGGTCTATCCAGAGCGAAGCTGTTTCCCGTACCATCGGTGAAACACAACCTCCTATCGCACTTGCATAAGTATCCAATACTTAAATATATGAGAACTATGCCGTTGTGCCCTCACAACGCGCACAAGTGCAATACTAGCCTATTCCGCATTATCGATGTCCTGTCTCGATAATACTCCGGCTAGGGATATTTAATGATTAATCCTTCGTGGACTGATACTGTCTCATATCATTCTCCGTCCAGGAACAAATCATAGGGACCTCTAATCATTTATACATCTAAGGTGATCTAATCACAAATGATAAGAGTGCAATCTCCTTTGTCACATAGTTAATTTGTACAACAACACCGTGATCTGTACAAATAGTGACGCTATGGGTCATATTATCCAACAATCTCCCACTTGGCACATAGCCAGTCACTCGAGTGTCTAACACCCGAACTATGTACGGTTCGCTCAAATTGTTGAGAAAAGATTTTCGTCAGCGGATTTGCATGATTATCGTCTGATGCGATTTATTCGATCATCACATCGCCACGATGTATGATCCGAACGAATCAGATGAATATAGAAGTATATATCTGGATCGTCGATGAGACCATTAATTCTTTAGCCTGTGCTGACGCCTAGCTCAGCCGCTAACAGAACTATATCTAATCTAATTAGATTTATTATCGATCCAAATGGCTTCTATTGCTGCCTCAGCTGCAGCAATAATCCGCATTTTGTTTTATTCGGCAACAGTATCTTGCTTGGAAGATTTCCAGCTCACTGTACCGTTATACTATTGTATAGTACCTTTGTTACGACTTATAGTCGTTATCAGGAAAGCCAAGCTTTCACCGATTATTTTATGGGAATATCATTTCCAAGAAATGACATATTATCATTATCTTACATGACATTCATGTCAGTGCACTCCCACTAACCCTTTTATATACACAAGAATCATTTCGTTTTGAATTAAATCATACTCCATTATGATTACATCAAAACGATAATTCCTAGAACCTATGCTTGCTTCAATCCAAACATGGATCGAATAACCTGCAAACCTTGTTTGCTTGTTATGGTACGACAAAACCGACAGGATGTTATAAACATCCTCCGAAAGGTTTCCTTTTCAGGAAAGCGATTTTCCGTTAAGCTGTCATATTTCATAAATGAAATACACAGCTTTAGCAAGCATTATCCAAATGGATTTACAATGGCAACATGTAAAAGGTTTCGTCGGAATCAACACAATGTTGATAACTCTACCTTTTCTTTACAAGCCTAGCTTAGTACGTTGGTATGTTGCCTTCCATGTATGTCTTCCTTGAAGACTTATAAAGTACCAATAGGCACAATGTCTTATGGTACATCAACTAGTATCCAAACTTGTTGATATACATGGAATCCATTTCGGACTCATGACACTTTGTCATAATAGGGAGTCGATACCTTGTATCACTACCTCATACGTAATCAGTTGGTATACCTTAAAAGATTAACATCTTTATGAGGTGAGATCAGAAACCCATACCCTAGGTTGTTTTCTGACTCTCTCCGATCTACGCGTTCTTGTGTACTCGAAGATTAATGGAATAGTTTCATCCTTGATGAACTATTTATGTTCCATTAGGAATAGGTGCCTTGAATAGTATTACTCCGATTTTCATCGAGTTTTACTATCCTCCCACTTACCACTGCATGTCTGTATTCCTCTCAGGAAAACTGCATGGTGAGCAACAATCTAATTGTTCTCTGGTGAGATGTATAAATACAATACTTATGGTATCCCTAGGATAGCCTACAATTGACACTTATCCAATTTGGGTTTTAGTTTGGTATTATCCAAACATATGCCTAGCATCCCAAATGGTCAGGAATGAGAAACCCGGTTTCTTTCCCGTTCATATCTAATATGTAATCTGTCAAACAGATTATTATGGAACCTTATTCTAAATAAGTTCTTACACTGTTTAAAACTTATCCGTTGAAGGAAATGGTAGCTCAGAGCGACTCATGATTAACCTATCATGTCAACAAAATTCGGTTACTCTGTTCGGACACACCGTCACTTTGACGTGTTCCGGGAGGAGTCCTCATTTGAAAGAATACTATACTCTTTCAAGTATATAAGAAACTTATTGCTTAAGTATTTTCCATTACGGTCTTACCGTGACGGTATAATAATATAGTCGATCTATTTGTCTATTTCGTGTCGAAACTCTAAAAGTTTCCGATTTGTGTTCTTCAAAAGAAACACACAACCATTACGCGATGCCACATCCGTATAGGTCACGAAATATTCATATCCGATCTAGCCTAGCTAGACATGGGCCCACTTGCTTCACTATGAACAAGGGCTTATAGATCAGTGGCATTTACACTTTTACCAAGTAAATAGTGTTTTAGGCATATTGCCCAATAAACTAGATTCGTAGACTTTATTTGATTGGAATCAAAACAGTCCGAGTACCCACTCTTCGAAAGTGTGGATATACGAGTCTTGTTCGATTGTGTCCCAGACAACAATGCCATAATTAGTTTCTTCTGATCAAATCATTTTGAGCTATTTGTTTGTCATTATATATATTTGAGATTTATTTATATTCAAAATATAAATTCTGTTATTCACATCTAATGTGTTTATCTCAATATCATCCTTATATAATAAAACACTTTAGTGTTCTAAAATATAAAGGTTCACCCGCAGTGGGTTAAACACTGATAAAGAGATAATGTATCTAGTCAAACTAGTTACATTATAACAGTTCTCTAATCCTGCTCATAGCAGATTCTGAACATCAATATATATATTTATTATGTACCATATTAAGTATCTAAAAATCCAATTTTAATACTAGTAATGAACATAATTTTGACAAACATATTTGAAGTCAGAGCCTTGCTCGTCTTCAATTCCTTCATGTCTGCTTTGTCCAAACGACAGTCACGCTTCGCGATTCCGTTTGCCACAATTGTGCAGACATTTTGGGATATGTCATTTATCTTCCAAGAAGACTATAATGATTTTGCCTTTGTCATTTTCAATATTCCAGTTGCCTTTGACCAAGCCTCGGGTTTCCAGAATATTGAAGTAAGGTGTGCCTTGCACTACTTGCCTAATTGCAAATTTTGACTTTATCTCCTTGAGAATAGTCTTTAATTCTCCAAGAATTATTTATTGCAATTTTAAAAGTACTTCCAAGATCTAATCTTTGAATATCCTTCAATTTCAATATCATACTTTAAGAATCTAATCCTTAGTTCTGATAAAGAAATTAAGGAGTCTATATGACAAATATTATGGATTAAGCACTAAAGTTATCATTACATGAATATTCCAAATATCATGTTCCACTTATTTGCTTAACTCCGATTTTCAGGCTTATTTTATCAAATAAAATAACTTATTAGTTTCCAGGACCATCCTGAAAATTTATTCCCGATTTGAAAATTAAAGTCGTTTAAATACATTTTCACCCAGGATTATGTCTTAAACACTAATCTTTCATATCTATCTTGATTCTAATAGTCCAACTATTTAATCAACGATTTGTGGTACTATTTATTATAATGATTATAATAGTCCAACTATATAATCAAATATAATCTAAATTAATTAACCTCAATTACATTGATTACTATAATCCAATTATAAAATCAACTGTAAACTGAAATTAATTAATTCAAATATATTGATTAATATAATCCAATTATATATAATCAACTATAATACAGTCCAACTGTTAAATAAAACAACAATTTAAATATTAGTCCAACTAACATTTAATCTAATGACGAAATAATTTAAATGAGCGCGTATGGCGAGTAATTGAACGAGTATTGCAAATTCAATTCTTGCCTCCCACTATTTTTCGGCGAGCCTCCAACCCTCTGTCGAGTACTCGGGAAACCGTGTTTCCTAGTGGGCTAGGATCCCGTTAAATATCACACAATCTTGACTTTGGCCAACAAATTGTATGATAATTAACTAGGTAGATCTCTAAGATCGATTGGATCCAATCCAATTCCTAGATCCAGTAGGGGGACATCCAAGTCTAACATATATCTTATATATGCCAATACATCCAATGTATTACCTAACCTTTTTCCTCTGAATCAACTAGGCCTTGGCTTTGGCACAACAAACCTAATGATCCCAGTCAAGCGCGACCCATTGACCATGGAAAGCTTCGTAATCAATGTCGATGGACAAGAAGTGGTCTTGACTTTGGCCAACAAACCACAACTTGGACAAGACACTGACATGTAACAAAGCCTTCGTGATTCAAACACATCTTCGACAGACAAAGGGCTTGACTTTGGCCAACAACCCAATGCCGTCTCGGATCTTGAGTGAGAATCACTCAATGGAAGGAAAAACGCATGATATTTGATGAGGGTTTTTCGTGTGCAAATTGGCAACCAATTTATTATCTTGTTAAGGTCTCATCATCATACACCCTTAAACATGCATTCTAAAACATAATAAAGCGCATATGATAAAATAATAATGATATGCGGATGGATATTTTACACATTGATCCTAGATCAAATCTCTCATTTTCTCTCTCCCGCTAGCACAAATATTCTTCTACCCGTTACACTACACTAAACCATTCTAAAGAAACCTCATTTACATTGAGGGGAATAGGTGAGAAGAGAATACAAAGAATATGAGGTGATAAGGCTGGACACGCAGGTCCAATTAATAAATCAAATTTATTACAACAATTTCTAAAATTGCCCCACCCATCTAATATCCATCCGATATACATTATTCATGCATCACAACCATGTATTCACTCAAAGCATGCTATCAATCAATCTAATCAAATTAATTAATCTGATAATTATGTGATCATCCAATGTTCAAACAACGATTTGATTTTGCTCGAGTCAAACTCGTTTTTACGAATAAGTACTTAAAGTACAAATTCTAGAATTAAATTAAACTACATAATTAAATCCAATTAATATGTATTTAATTCTAATTCACTATTTAATTCCAAATTAAATATCACACTTTATTAATAAACCTTTTACGAATTAAATTCCAAATTTAATTGTTACGGGTCTCAAAGCCCGATTAACGTCCAACGTCAACTTAATTAAAGTCCAATGGGCTTTTAATTAATTTCTTAAGGCGTGGACTTTTGGTCAACTCGGGTCAAACCCGCAACCAAAGTCCAATCCGGGATTTACCCCATAAGCCTTTAAATTAATTTTGGCCCATTAGGCCCAATTAAATTACAAAGGTCCATTATGTTGCATTTGGGCTTTATGGATGCGGTTTTGGGCCCAATTGGATCCAACCAATTTTTCCTAAAACAAACTTTGTACAACAAAGCCCAATAAGCCCAATAACAACAATTCAAGCTCAATTTCCAAAATTAGCCCAATTAATTAAATTACACAAATCCAATTTCGCAATTTAATTACCTAAAGTGTATATCATGATTAATCACCCAAATTAACATTTCTAAAACATCAATTCATACAATTAATCATGCTCATTTCATCATCATATGTCCAACATATTTTGATTAAAATCAAACCCATTCATGCTCACTTTGTTCTCGGCAATGGGGGTTAATTTCATGTTCGATTTTTTCAATCCAATTAAACCCAATTCGACATTAAATCAATATACCCTAATGATTTTCAACACATCCAATGTTTCAAAAAATCAAAATTCACCAAGAACACAAGGGGCATAACTCTCGGCCAAGATAAGATTTGGACAAATTTGTTCCAAACCAAATTTGATCAAATTGATCCAACCAATCATCAATTAAAATAACATTTAAGCATACTTATACTCATCCAATTTCATAATTACATGCTCAATTCATTTAACCCAATTTCATAAATAACATACTTGGCAATTTGGGTAGTTATTTTCGTCCCGAATAGAATTCAATCCAATTGATCTGCAATCGTCGTTAAATCATCATCCCGAATGATTTCCAACATATCCAATTGTCAAAAATCAATATCCCAAGACATTAAAATCATGTATCAAATTAGGCCAAGGTAGAAATTTGGGGAAAAAATGATCCAATCAAATTTTATTGAAATTGACCCAATCAATCTTCAATTCAAACACAATTAAGCATACAAATCCCTCCAATTTAATTTATCATGCTCAAAATCAAGTTTGCCCAAATTTTAGCCCTAACTTTTTCATGCTTTTAACCTAAGCTCTGATACCATTGTTGGAGTTTCTATAGGTCCCAAGATCAAAACTCAAGCAAGATACACAAGTGAATACAACGACGGAAGTGCGGAATACTTACATCGAGCGGTTGAGCGACGATTTGGGCAACAAAATTCGAAATTCTGCACACTTTGTCAAGGCAGTGGGCTGCTGTGAATGTGAATTTTTCGTCCCTGTTCTTCATGATTTGAAGCTCCAAGCTTCATCATTTTGGTTCCCGGCTCATGGGTAAGCTTCCCTATCACCTTCGCATTGATCCCGGAGTGTGCTAGCACTCTTGATTTTGCCACAAAATCACACTTGCTTCCCTTTTTTCTCTTGGTTTGCTCGGCAGTTCACTGCCCAATTTGAAACCAGAAAATGGCGTGAGAGAGGAAGAGAAATTGTGGAGAGAGAGAAGTCAAAAGGTGTGTTGGAAAATAGGTTTTATTTGCTTATATATTTTCTACAAAAATAAAAGCAAATAAATCCTTCTTTTGTCTTTCAAAAAGTCAAAGGAGATATAAAACAATATATGTCTTTCAACTTTCAAAAGTTGATTTCCAACCCTCACATCAAGTCATTCAATCAATCAATCTAATCAATTGTCACATCACTCAAGTGACATGATTTGACGCTTGATGTGACGCTAGATGCGACTAACGATTTGACGCTTGATTTGACGAGTCGCGCTCGAATTCGAAATGCGAATGCGCTCGTAAATAATCTCGGGCTCGGTTTCGCTAATTCCAAATTAACGAATTTTCCGTCGCGTCGTAATTAAATGATTACGCCTAGCGAAATCACTATTCACGTCGCTAACGAATTAATTCTAAATTAATTCGCTCGCCCGAATTAAAATCTAATTTTAATTCCGCGTCGAAATCCAATTTCGTTTAATATATCAAATATATTAATTATTGATTAATTCCAAATTAATCATTCTCTCTCTTTAAATTGATATTTTATCCCAGAAAATATCTCTGTAATTAATCCCAGATTAATTTCTCTCTCATCATATTAATCCCAGATTAATAAAAGTGCGAGTCATACGTCATCGGTGAATCTTTGGGAAGCGACCCATGAGATCCCCGGATAATTCGGCAGCAAATACGGTCGTCGGAGTATCCGAATCACGTACGTACCAAGTACTACGTTCTACCGATTTACGAGACACAATCGGCTTCTAGCAAAGCACGAAGTCTACCCAATTCTCTCGGTCATATCCATCTAAGAATATTTAAGATCTGTATCAAGCGTAGTATACCAAGTATTGTGTATATCGGCCCAGTATCGGATAGTCACGTGCTAGGGCTGGGGCTGGATAAGTGTCTGCCCCGTCCGAAGCACATGTCGGATGTCTGGTAACTAGTCTCTATAATCGGATATGCATGACCTAGTCATAATATCCCGATGGTTGCGCAACACTTAAGAGCACTAATACCGTATCCTGCGTGACATCATCTCCACTATGACTGAAGTGATACTTCCGTCTTGACATCACACCCAATACTCTACGATTCTCAATATACCCACAGCAGTTGGCGTACACAGAACCGGTTAGAGTCCTAGACGACCTCAACTAAAGTATATTGATTGTCGTAAGCATTAGCGGTGCAAGTCTCAGGTTAAGACCAAATACACCTACCCTGATGTCGGACTCCCATAGACACATAGTCATAATACCAATGGGATTCCGAGGGGTCTATCCAGAGCGAAGCTGTTTCCCGTACCATCGGTGAAACACAACCTCCTATCGCACTTGCATAAGTATCCAATACTTAAATATATGAGAACTATGTCGTTGTGCCCTCACAAGCGCACAAGTGCAATACTAGCCTATTCCGCATTATCGATGTCCTGTCTCGATAATACTCCGGCTAGGGATATTTAATGATTAATCCTTCGTGGACTGATACTGTCTCATATCATTCTCCGTCCAGGAACAAATCATAGGGAACTCTAATCATTTATACATCTAAGGTGATCTAATCACAAATGATAAGAGTGCAATCTCCTTTGTCACATAGTTAATTTGTACAACAACACCGTGATTTGTACAAATAGTGACGCTATGGGTCATATTATCCAACAGAAGGGAGGCTTAGAGTTGGATTTTTATGGCAAAAATCGCAAGTGCTAGCACACTACGAGACATGCGAAGGTGATAGGGAAGCTCACCCATGAGCCGGGAACCGATCGACGAAGCTTGGAGCTTGACAAAGGAACCAAACGAAGGCCAAAACAGTGACTTTTCACAGCTCACTGCTGTGACCAGTCCAAGGCAGAAAAACATAATTTTTTATTAATTACCTCCGCTTCGTTCAACAACCGCTCGATGTAAGTATTCCGTGACTTCTCGAATGTATTCACTTATGTTTCATGCTTGAATTTGTGATCCTTGGGACCTTAGAATTGCCAACAATGGTATCAGAGCTTGGTTTAAAGCATGAAATTGATTTAGGGCTTAAAATTGGGCAAACTTGATTTTGAGCATGATTAATTAAATTGGATCGATTAGTATGCTTAAATGTGTTTGAATTAAGGATTGATTGGATCAATTTGTAGAAATAATGTTTGGAACATTTTTCCCCAATTTTTTTGTGATGGCCGAATGGTCTTGCCTATTTGATGTCTTGGGATTTTTGATTTTTGATAATTGGATGTGTTGGAAATGATCCGAGATGATAATTTAATGTCGATTGTCCATTTAATTGGATTGAAACCGAATCGGATAAAAATTCCCTATGAAAGCCGAGAGTCAAGAAGCATGCAATTGGGTTTGATTTGTGTTCATTTGTGTTGGACACTAATTGATGTAGATGAGCATGATTAATTAGCCTAAGTTGTGTTTTGGAAATACTGATTTAGGTGATTAATTATGTTAATGCACTTTGATTAATTAAATTGGGAATTTGGAATTTGGCAATTTAATTTAATTGGGCTAATTTTCGAAATTGAGCTTAAATGTTGTTATTCGGCTTAATGGGCTTTGTTGTACAAAGTTGGGTTTACACAAATTGGATTGGATCCAATTGGGCCCAAAACCGCATCCATAAAGCCCAAATGCGACTTAATGAACCTTTAAACTTTAATTGGGCCTAATGGGCCAAAATTGATTTTAAGGCTTTTGGGGTAATTCTCGGATTCGACTTTGGTTATCGGTTTGACCCGAGTTGACCAAAAGTCCATGCCTTAAGAAATTAATTAGAAGCCCATTGGACTTTAATTAAATTAACGTTAGACGTTAATCGAGCTTTGAGACCCGTAACGATTAAATTTGGAATTTAAGTCGTAAAAGGTTTATTAATAAAGTGTGATATTTAATTTGGAATTAAATAATGAATTAGAATTAAATACAAATTGAATTGGATTTAATTGTGTAGTTTAATTTAATTCGAGAATTCGTACTTTAAGTACTTATTCACAAAAACGAGTTTGACTCGAGCAAAATCAAATTGTTGTTTGAACATTGGATGATCACTAATTATCATATTAATTAATTTGATTAGATTGATTGTTAACATGCTTGTGTGAATACATGGTTGTGATGCATGAATAATGTATATCGGATGGATATTAGATGGGTGGGGTAATTTTAGAAATTGTTGTAATAATTTCGATTTATTAATTGGACCTGCGTGTCGAGCCTTATTACCTCTCATTTCTTTGTATTCTCTTCTCACCTATTCCCCTCAATGCAAATGAGGTTTCTTTAGAAGTGTAGTGTAACGGGTAGAAGAAATATTTGTGCTAGCGGGAGAGAGAAAGGGAGAGATTTGATCTAGGATCAATTGTGTAAAGTATCCATCCGCATATCATTATTATTTTCCATATGTGCTTTATTATGTGTTTAGAATGCATGTTTAAGGGTGTATGATGATGAGACCTTAACAAAGATAATAAATTGGTTGCCAATTTGCACTCGAAAAACACTCGATCAATATTAAGCGTTTTTCCTTCCATTGAGTGATTCTCACTCAAATTTCGAGACGACATTGGTTTGTTGGCCAAAGTCAAGGTCTTTGTCTGTCGAAGATGTTTTTAAATCACGAAGGCTTTGTTACATGTCAATGTCTTGTCCAAGTTGTGGTTTTTTGGCCAAAGTCAAGACCACTTATTGTCCATCGACATTGATTACGAAGCTTTCCATGGTCAATGGGTCGCACTTAACTGGGATCACTAAGTTTTTTGTGCCAAAGCTAATGCTTAGTTGATTCAGAGGAAAAAGGTTAGGTAATACATTGGATGTGTTGGCATATATAAGATATATATTTCGGACTTGGAGTCTCCCTACCGGATCTAGGAATTGGATTGGATCCAATCGATCTTAGAGATCTACCTAGTTAATTATCATACATTTGTTGGCCAAAGTCAAGATTGTGTGATATTTAACGGGATCCTAGCCCACTAGGAAACGCGATTTCCCGAGTACTCGACAGAGGGTTAGAGGCTCGCCGAAAAATAGTGGGAGGCAAGAATTGAATTTGCAATATTCGTTCAATTACTCGCCATACGCGCTCAAACAAACATCATTCGTCGTAATAAATTAAATGTTAGTTGGACTAATATTTAAATGTTGTTTTAATAAATAGTTGGACTATATATTCAAACTATTCACTTATAGTTGATTTTATAATTGGATTATAGTAATCAATATAATTGATTTTAAATCTATTAAATTATAGTTGATTAAATAGTTGGACTATTGTAATCATTATAATAAATAGTACCAAAATCGTTGATTAGGTAGTTGGACTATTAGAATCAAGAGGTAATTGAAAGATTAACATTTAATACATAATCCTAAGGAAAATGTATTTAAATGGTTTAATTTTCAAATTGGGAATTATTTCAAGATGGTCTTGGAAAATAATAAGTTATTTTATTTGATAAACAAATATATTAGGCCTAAGCCCGGAGTTAAGCAAACAGTAGAGCATAATCTTTGGAAGATTATGTGATGATAACTATAATGCTAATCCATTATACTTACCAGCAGTAGAGTCATTAATTCTTAATCAGAAATAAGGATTAGATCATTAAAGTATGATAAAGAAATTGAAGGATCTTCATAAATCTTACTTAGATTTTAGAAGTACTAATATTGCAATAGTAAACTCTTGGAGAGTTAATGACTATTCTCAATGAGATAAAGTCAAACTTTGCAATTAGGCAAGTAGCGCAAGGCGCACCTTACTTCGATATTCTAGAAGGCCAAGGCTTGGCCAAAGGCTTCTAGAATGTGGAAAAGGGCAAAGGCACAATCATTATAATCTTCTAGGAAGATAAATGACATATCCCAAAATGTCTGCAGAATTGTGGAAAACGGGATCGCGGAAGCGTGACTGCCGTTTGGACAAAGCAGACATGAAGGAATTGAAGGCGAGCAAGGCTTTGACTTCAAATATGTTTGTCATAAATATATATCACTACTAGTATTAAAATTAGATTTTTTGATACTTAGTGTGATATATATGTATTGAATGTCAAAATCTGTTTTGAACAGGATACTGACTTCAATTAGATGTTTTCTATCTGCGAATTGGAAACGGGACGAAATTCGCTGTTTCAAACCATCGATAGCTAGATTTAGGAACTACCTTCGGGTGTGTACCTAAATTTAGAAATTGTTATAATGTAACTAGTTTGACTAGATACATTATCTCTATATCAGTGTTTGACCCGCTGCGGGTGAACCTTTATATTCTAGAACACTAAAGTGTTTTATTATATAAAGATGATATTGAGATAAACACAGTAGATGTGAATAACAGCATTTATTGTGAATATAAATAAATCTCAAATATATGGCATGACAAACAAATAGATCAAACTGATTTGATCAGGTGAAACTAATTGTGGCATTGTTGTCAGGGACATAATCGAACAAGACTCGTATATCCATACTTTTGAAGTGTGAGTACTATGACTAATTTGATTCTAATCAAATAAAATCTACGAATCTAGTTTTATTGGGCAAAGTGCCTAAAACACTATTTACTTGGTAAAAGTGTAAATGCCACCATATGTTAGCCTTAATTCATAGTGAAACAAGTGGGCCCCATGTCTAGCTAGGCTAGATGTGCATATGAATATTTTGTGACCTATACGGATATGGAATCGCGTTATGGTTATGTGTTTCTTTTGAAGAACACAAAATCGGAAACTTTTAAAGTTTCGACACGAAATAGACGAACAGATCGGCTATAGTATTATACAATCACGGTAAGATCGTGATGGAAAATACTTAGGCAATAAGTTTCTCATATACTTGAAAGAGTAAAGTATTCTTTCAAATGAGGACTCCTCCCGGAACACGTCAGTTTGACGTTGTGTCCGAACAGATAAACTGAATTTTGTTAGACATGATAAGGTTAATCATGAGTCGCTCTGAGCTACCATTTCCTTTAACGAATAAGCTTTAAACAGTGCAATAACTTATTTTGAATAAGGTTCCATAATAATCTATTTGACAGATATCATATTAGATATGAACGGGAAATAAACTGGGTTTCTTTATCCTGAAAATTCTGGAATGCTAGGCATATGTTTGGATAATACCAAACTAAAAGCCAAATTGGATAAGTGCCAATTGTAGGCTATCCTAGGGATACCATAAGTATTTTACTTATACATCTCACAAGAGAACAATTAGATTGTTGCTCACCATGCGGTTTTCCTAAGAGGAATACCGATATGCAGTGGTAAGTGGGAGAATAGTAAAACTCGATGAAAATCGGAGTAATACTATTCCTGGCACCGATCCTAATGGAACATAAATAGTTCATCAAGGATGAAACTATTACCAATAATCTTCAAATACACAAGAACTGCGTATGTCGGAGAGAGTCAGAAAATAACCTGAGGTATGGGTTTCTGATCTCACCTCGTAAAGATGTCAATCTTTTGAGGTATACCAACTGACTACGTATGAGGAAGTGATACAAGGTATCGACTCCCTAATTATGTCAAAGTTTCATGAATCAAAAATGAATTCCATGTGAATCAACAAGTTTGGATACTAGTTGATGTACTGCAAGGCATAGTGTCTATTGGTACTATATAAGTCTTCAAGGAAGACATACATGGATGGCAACATACCAACGTATAAAGCTAGGTTTTTAGTGGAAAGGTATCATTATCAACATTGTGTTGATTACGATTCAACCTTTTACCTGTTGCCACGGTAAATCCATTTGGATAATGCTTGCTAAAGCTACGTATTTCATTTATGAAATATGTCAGTGTAGACAACAGAACTTGACGACATTGTTCTAGGATTGCGGCCTAGTTAGGAGTACGAAATAACATGGAGTCGCCACCCGGTGTGAACCGGGACAAAGGTTTAAGGCCACTCACCCCTCGCAATGGAAGACCTCAAACCGTTGGGTTCGGAATGGTCCCTTACTTATGTCACTTGTGATGAATAAATTGTGCAATAAACTAACCGAATCTATTCAACATTCATGCTCAAGGTACTTAGATCTAACATGCTTTCATCTAACTAACTCATAATCTAAGTTTACATACTTGAAAGTAAATCTTAAACACGGCCAACACGCAGTATAACACAACGATCATATTGAAACCATTAACCAAAATAAACAAATAACTAATTAAACATGAACATAAGCTAAACAAAACATCATGCATAAGGAATAAAGAAACAACATGCCTAAATAACATAATCATGCTTTGAAAATTGAATAATGAACTAAACTAAATCATGCTTTAAACAATAAATAAACAACCTACGAACTATAACATGCTCAAATACAAATTTGGATGAGACGAGATATGTATATCTTAAGTGGTACGTAGCGTTGTATCCCGAGTGCAGACCGCACTACCGTCCATTCGGAATCGGCTACAGAATTTACGTTCGGGTTTCCATCCGATATACCACAAAAGGGAACACATATCCCGCTCATCCAACAATCACATCATACTTAAACGACTCTCATGCAATAATATTTTAAAATAAATAAAATAAAATGAAAGAAGATAAATAAAAAGGTGCCCTCAGGTCTAACCTCTTTTGTCGTCTCAATAAAGGGCGTTACACGGCCGTCGGAAGGATTATTGCTCCGTAACTTATCTGGTTCACTAATCCAACGTTTCTCCTCACTGTTTCGCTTTTCGGGCTGCAGTTTTCACCCCGTTTCGCTATTGTTTCCTCGCGGTTTTCTGATCATTATTTTAGTGTATTAACGGACTATTTTGTGCGGTTTCGGGGTACAGTTTCGGGTAGTTTTGGATACGGTTTTGGGGAGTTTTTGTGATGGTGAGGTTTTGGGGACTGCTCGTTGCTCGGTTTTGGAGGGCTTTTTCGGGGCTGGTGAAAGCAAGGGGGTGCGCTGTGAGGCAAGGGTGATTTGGCGAGGGAAGTTGGCTTTGGGTGAATGTTGAACATGGCTTGTTGTTGAGGGAGCAGATGTCTTGGCTGAAGCGTGAGGTGGCCTAAGTGCGCTGATGGGATTTTTGGAAGTGAAGCTGTGCCCTTTTGTGCGTTGAATTGTGGCGAGGAGTGTTTTTTTATTAAGGCAGGGGTAGGCGTGATTTTGTTTATGCCGAGAGAGTGGGCTGATGCGTCAAGTTAATGGGCGTGAGGGGCTGGTCGGTGATTGCTTGCGTGAAGGTTGGGTTTTGATGATTAATTGCGTGGTGGAAGGGCTTTGTGTCGCTGGGACGAGGGTTTTGATGGTGTGTTGATTGGAATTAAGGACATGTGGTGTAGCGGCTTAGGCAGCTGTTGGTGGTAACGTAGGTCAGGGCGTGATGGGCGATTAGCTAGATGCAAAGGGGCGTGTGGTTTTTGTGTGAATTTTTTGTGCTGGTGAATGGCGCTTTGAAGGTGCAGGTTCATGACGTTGTGTGCGTAGCTGAAGGGCATGGCACTATGGCAGGTCTTGGTGCGTTTTTTGTGTTAGGCGTGGGCTGAGTTGTTGAGTTTGAAGATAGGCGATGTGGGTGCTGTGTGGTGGGAGTTACGTTGAAGGCTTTAAGGTTTATTCTTTTGTGTGTTTTTTGTGTTTTTCTGCCAGCCAGGTTTGGATATGTGGGTTAAGGGTTCTTTTTATAGGTTAAGGGAGGGGATTTACCTTGTTGGGGAAGGAATAAGATTTGTGTATTAATTGAGGATATCTTTTAATTTAGTATATGATAAGGAAATCTTTTAATTAGGGGAATTGATTTGATTTGTTCTTTTTAGTTAAGGATATGATTTATTTAATTTAGGAAGGTGATTTAATTTAATTTAGGAATGTGTTTTATTTAAATTAGGGATTTAATTTAATTTAATTTCAAGTTCAATTTAATTGGTGAATGTGATTTAATTTAATTTAAGTTTAATTTTAATTGGTTTTAATTATTTAATTTGTCAGATGTGTTTTAAATATTTTAATTATTTAATTTGTGAGATGTGTTTTAATGGGTTTTGTGTGTTAACAGAGGTCCAACAAGCGAACCCGAAGCGAAACAAGCGAGTTAAATCTGAAAAAATGCTAATTCCCAACTTTACCCTTCCAACGTCCGTTTCCCGCGGCTTTCACAACTAAAGAGGTAGTGTCTCCATACGAGTCTCATCATCGGGCTGATATGCAAAAATACAATGCCTACAGTCGCCCCCACTTTGATGGGACTTGTGCAGTGTGTCACAATGACAATTCCTATCAAAGTACGTGCAATGCATTTTTAATTACCTGGCTCGCCAGCTGTCACCTGGTCTGCCTGCTGCTTTGAACTGAGTTGATATGGTGGCGAGGTGCCTCGACCCCTGGGCTTTGTTCCTGGACCACCGAATGTGAATTGTGTTGATGATGCAGTGGGCCCTCAACCCTAGGACGCATCTCGGAACTGTAATTGATGTGTGGGCCCTCGACCCTGGGACATATCTTAAAAGTGATGATGAATGAATTCTTGGCTTGCCAGCTGCCACCTGACTTGCCTGCTATTTTGAACTGAATTTATATGATGGCGAGGTGCCTCGACCTCTGGGCTTTGTTCCCGAACCACCGAATGTGAACTGTGATGATGATGCAGTGGGCCCTCGACCTTGGGACGCATCCCGGAACTGCTAATGACAACGGGGGCACCTCAACCCTCGAATTGATGATGTAGTGGGCACTTCGACCCTGGGCACGCATCTCGGCCCGGAACTATAACCGATAACGGGGCACGCATCTCGGCCCTGGGTACGTATCTCGACCCAATACCGCTGACAAGAGGGACCTCGCCCTAAATATGATGTAGTGGGTACGCATCTCGACCCTGGGCATGCATCTCGGCCCGGAACTACAACCGACAACGGGGGCATGCATCTCGGCCCCAGAGTGATGTGGTGTGATGAGGTCCATTCCCGAACCGTCACCGAATGTGGTCCATTCCCGAACCGATCTCCATTCCCGGAGTGTGACTGTGATATGGTGTAATGAGGTTCATTCCCGAACCGCTCTCCATTCCCGGAGTGTGACTGTGATATGGTGTGATGAGGTCATTCCCAAACCTTCACCGTGATGTGGTCCATTCCCGAACCGATCTCCATTCCCGGAGTTTACTGTGATGTGGCGTGATGAAGTCCATTCCCGAACTGTCACCCGTGGTGTGGTCCATTCCCGAACCGATCTCCAATCCCGGAGTGTCATTCCCGGCGTGCTATTCTCGGCGCTCATTCTCGAGCTGTCCATTCCCGGACTATATCTCCATTCTCGGAGTGCCATTCCCGGCGTGCCATTCTCGGCGTGCTCATACGAGCTGTCCATTCCCGGACTATATCTCTCCATTCTCGGAGTGCCATTACCGGCGTGCCATTCTCGGCGTGCACATTCTCGAGCTGTCCATTCCCGGACTATATCTCCATTCTCGGAGTGCCATTCCCGGCGTGCCATTCTCGACGTGTCATTATCGAGCTGTCCATTCCCGGACTATATCTCCATTCTCGGAGTGCCATTCTCGGCAGAACTGATCTGATGTGATGCGGGCCTAGCCCCCAGAATGCCATGCCCGGCAAAAACTGATCTGATGCTATGTGGGCCTCGCCCCAAGAATGCCATACCCGGTAGAAACTGATCTTATGTAATGTGGGCCTCGCCCCCAGAATGCCATACCAGGCAAACTGGTACTGAACCAATGAGGGCCTCCCCCCAAAATGCCATACCCGGCAATGCTGATACTGATGCTAATGTGGGCCTCGCCCCCAGAATGCCATACTCGGCAGAAACTGATCTTATGTAATGCGGGCCTCGCCCCCAGAATGCTATATCTGGCAGAACTGATCTGATGTCTTCATACTCGGAGTGTCGTACCTGGCTGATCTGATATCTCCATACCTGGAGTACCGTACCTGGCAAAACTAATCTGATATCTCCATACCCAGAGTTCCGTACCTGGCAAAACTGATATTGATGTCTCCATACGGGGAGTGCCATACCCAGCAAAACTAATGCTGATAATGATGTGGGCCTCGCCCTCATAGTGCCATACCCGGCAAGACTGATACTGAACTAATGTGGGCCTCGCCCCCAGAGTGCCATACCCGGCAACACTGATACCGATAATGATGTGGGCCTCGCCCCCAGAGTGCCATACCCAGCAAGATTGATACTAATGCTAATATGATCCTCGCCCCAGACTGATGCTGATGTCTGATGTGGGCCTCGACCCTGGGACTCATTCCCGAAACTGCTGACAAGGTGGGCCTCGATCCTAAGTTGATGCTGATGTGGGCCTCGCCCCAAACTGATACTGATGTGGGTCTCGCCCCCAGACTGAAACCGATGTTGGCCTTGCCCCAAAACTGATACTGATGTGGGCCTCAACCCTGGGACTCATCCCCAACCGAATACTGATACGGGCCTCGACCCCAAACTGAAACTGATGTGGGCCTCGCCCCAAGCTGATGTGGGCCTCGCCCCAAACTGATACTGATGTGGGCCTCAACCCCGAGACTCATCCCCAAACGAATACTGATATGGGCCTCGACCCCAAACTGAAACTAAAGTGGGCCTCGCCCCCATACAGACACTGATATGGGCCTCGCCCCCAGACTGATACTGACGTGGGCCTCGCCCTAAAACTGATACTTATATGGGCCTCAACCCTGGGTCTCATCCCCAAAACTATTACTCATATGTTGCTGATTCTAGTTGTCTTGTCTTTGCCGCTTTCTCTTTTTCTTCTTTGAAACTTGTGAATACAAAACGAAACAAACATAAAAAGAATGCAAATACGTTACGTGTATGCATGCATGCATGAATGAATTTCTTATTTCGTTGGGTTAGGTCTTCCGCCAGTTCTCCAGGTGATTGCTCGGCCTTCTCTCTAGTCTCATGACTCAATATCTTGTTACATCCTTGATTCGCGATGTGGTAGACTGGTCGCCCCCAGTCTTTGATTTAGCTTTCTGCTTTCCGCTGCTTACACTTGGTCAAGATGAACCACATGGTGGGGCCTTCCATATCATCATACTATATAGTACATGCTACGAAATAGTCCCAATAGTTACACATATTATTGCCCACATAGAATGCTCAGTATTGAAACCAGAGAACCTTCAAAACATTCAATGCAACTCAAATCCAAGTCTTTGAATAAATGATCTAAGCCAGACTCAAAGTGTGTGTGTACAAAGGTTCTTTTACAGCTTGATTCCTTAGGTAAGCTAACTCGATGATTTCGTTTCAAAAATCGGGAACGATGGGTCAAACCAACCTAGATGTCTCAATTATGCCTGCAGTTGCTTTTCTGTGCTCAAAGTGGTATGGTTTTCTTTCTCTTTTGTCTTTTTCTTTTTCTTTTCATTTTGAACTTCTTTTTTTTTTCTTTTTTTCTCAACACACCTACCCTTTAAGGTAGCATTTCTCCTCATGGTGGTCCTAATACTCGCCCATGGATAGCTTCACGCTTATCGGTTATAGGTGGTTCAATTCTTTTCTTTAGAGACTTTTCTTTCATTTTCAACCATACCACACATCATAACATAATCAAATCAAGATAGACATCTAAGCAAACGGTCATTCACCGACCTATAATTTCTTCAACTAGTCACCTCGCCAGTTACTCAGGTTTTCATCGCTAAGAACCTATAGTGGAGTGTTTACGAGTCTAACATAGATCAATCACTCAAAGTATCAGATAAAAGCACATCAAGCGTTTATCATTTCTAAGGTTTCACCCTAAAGCAAACGATTTCATCATTGGACTTATGTCTAACTATCAAAGACTAAAAATAAACAACAATTTTTTTGTTTTTTTGTTTTTTTCTCTTTTTTGTCTTTTTCTTTTTTTTTTGTCTTTTTTCTTCTTTTTCTTTTTTTCCTTTTTTTTTTTTTTTTTTTTTTTTTCTTTTCTTTTTCTTTTCTTTTTTTTTTGGCCCACCATGGTCTTTCTATCCTTGCAGTAAAGTTCTCTGTTCCTCAATTTCCTTTTCCACGACATCCATGTTTGCTAAACTCTTAATTCAAAAGTCTTATTTCTCCTAACCCAACAGATATCTATGATGGCTCTTTTAATACACGAGGGTTAACATGATGCTTGTATGTATGAGATGCATGTGATGTATGAGACACAATATGCATGGGGTTATCAAAAGCATAAAGGGTGACCCCTATAGGTCATACAACTATGGTTCACATGTGGGTTTATAGGAGTGTGGACAAAGGCTCTAGTTTGACGAAGGATTACCCACAATTAGGACTCCCCACTCAAGGGTTCAAGCGACCAAGTGAGTGCACCTATTTTATACCTTACGGTACGTGCCAACGAGTTACGGTGTGTGACTAACTGTCGAATGGATTTCCCATTGTAGATTCCCCAGAGGGAGGGTGGAGCGAGGCTCTCTTAAGTACCCAAGCCCCTTAGGCTCTTATCGCTTGGTTTTCAGAAATAAACAACGAGTCCTCCAAACCAGTCTGTCACAATGAACTACAAGTGATGATTTATCTAGGTGTCTTCACAGCTTTTCCTTATGAAAAGGTAGTGAGTGAAAGAAGACACCCAACCATCACCTAGCTCCAACAATGCCTTTAGTTACACCCCTTTCAACCCACGGTAAACACGGTTAACTAAAGCACAAATCATACACATCACAAGACAAGATTTCGAGGCCAATTCTCTAATATCCCCAGTGGAGTCGCCAAACTGTAGACAACAGAACTTGACGACTCTGTTCTAGGCTCACGGCCTAGTTGGGAGTACGAAATAACATGGAGTCGCCACCCGGTGTGAACCGGGACAAAGGTTTAAGGCCGCACTCACCCCTCGCAAGGGAAGACCTCAAACCGTTGGGTTCGGAATGGTCCCTTACTTGTGTCACTTGTGATGATATAATTTGTGCAATAAACTAACCGAATCTATTCAACATTCATGCTCAAGGGTACTTAGATCTAACATGCTTTCATCTAACTAACTCCTAATCTAAGTTTACATACTTGAAAGTAAATCTTTAAATGGCAAACACGCAGTATAACACAACGATCATATTGAACCATTAAACCAAAATAAACAAATAACTAATTAAACATGAACATAAGCTAAACAAAACATCATGCATAAGGAATAAAGAAACAACATGCCTAAATAACGTAATCATGCTTTGAAAATTGAATAATGAACTAAACTAAATCATGCTTTAAACAATAAATAAACAACCTACGAACTATAACATGCTCAAATACAAATTGGATGAGACGAGATATGTATATCTTAAGTGGTACGTGGCGTTGTATCCCGAGTGCAGACCGCACTACCGTCCATTCGGAATCGGTTACGGAATTTACGTCCGGTTTCCATCCGATATACCACAAAAGGGAACACATATCCCGCTCATCCAACAATCATATCATACTTTAAACGACTCTCATGCAATAATATTTTAAAATAAATAAAATAAATAAAATAAAATGAAAGAAGATAAATAAAAAGGTGCCCTCAGGTCTAACCTTTTTTGTCCTCTCAAGAAAGGGCGTTAAACGGCCGTCGGAAGGATTATTGCTCTGTAACTTTTCTGGTTCACTAATCCAACATTTCTCCTCATTGTTTCGCTTTTCGGGCTACTGTTTTGACCCCGTTTCGCTGTTGTTTCCTCGCGATTTTCTGATCACTGTTTTGGTGTATTAATGGACTATTTTGTACGGTTTCGGGGTACAGTTTCAGGTAGTTTTGGGGACTATTTTGGGGAGTTTTTATTTGAGGTTATGGGGACTGTTTTGAGTAGTTTGGGGACTGCTCGTTGCTCGGTTTTGGAGGGATTTTTTGGGGCTGGTGAAAGTAATGGGGTGCGCTGTGAGGCAAGGGTGATTTGGCGAGGGAAGTTGGCTTTGGGTGAAGGCTGAACGTGGCTTGTGGTTGAGGGAGCATGTGTCTTGGCTGAAGCCTGAGGTGGCCTAAGTGCGCTGATGGGATTTTTAGAAGTGAAGTTGGGTGGCCTTTTTGTGCGTTTAATTATGGCGAGGAGTGTTTATTGATTGAGGCAGGGGTGGGCATGATTTTGTTTCTGGCGAGAGAGTGGGCTGATGCATCAAGTTAATGGGCGTGAGGGGCTGGTCGGTGATTGCTTGCGTGAAGGTTGGGTTTTGATGATTAATTACGTGGTGGCAGGGCTATGTGTCGATGGGATGAGGGCTTTGATGGTGTGTTGATTGGAATTAAAGGCAGGTGGTGTAGAGGCTTAGGTAGCTGTTGGTGGTAACGTGAGGTCAGTGGCGTGATGGGCGATGAGCTAGATGCAAAGGGGCGTGTGGTTTTTGTGTGAATTTTTTGTGCTGGTGAATGGCGCTTTGAAGGTGCAGGTTCATGGCGTTGTGTGCGTAGCTGAAGGGCAAGGCAGGTCTTGGTGCGTTTTTGTGTTAGGCATGGGCTGAGTTGTTGAGTTTGAAGATAGGCGATGTGGGTGCTGTGTGGTGGGAGTTACGTTGAAGGCTTTAGGGTTTATTATTTTGTGTGTTTTTTATGTTTTTCTGCCAGCCAGGGTTTGGATGTGTGGGTTAAGGGTTCTTTTTATAGGCTAAGGGAGGGGATTTACCTTGTTGGGGAAGGAATAGGATTTGTGTATTAATTGGGGATATCTTTTAATTTAGTATATGATAAGGAAATCTTTTAATTAGGGGAATTGATTTGATTTGTTCGTTTTAGTTAAGGATATGATTTATTTAATTTAGGAAGGTGATTTAAGTTAATTTAGGAATGTTTTTATTTAAATTAGGAATTTAATTTAATTTAATTTCAAGTTCAATTTAATTGGTGAATGTGATTTAATTTAATTTAAGTTTAATTTTAATTGGTTTTAATTATTTAATTTGTGAGATGTGTTTTAAATATTTTAATTATTTAATTTGTGAGATGTGTTTTAATGGGTTTGGTGTGTTTTAAAACAGAGGTCTAACAAGCGAACCCGAAGCGAAACAAGCGAGTTAAATCTGACAAAATGCTAATTCCCAACATTACCCTTCCAACGTCTATTTCCCACGGCTTTCACAACTAAAGAGGTAGTGTCTCCATACGAGACTCATCATCGGGCTAATATGCAAAAATGCAATGCATACAGTCAGCATAACGAGAAAATCGCTTTTCTGAAAAGGAAACCTTTTGGAGGGTGTTTATAACATCCTGTCGGTTTTGTCGTACCACAACTAGCAAACAAGGTTTGGAGGTTATTCGATCCATGTTTGGATTGAAGTAGGCATAGGTTCTTGGAATTATTGTTTTGATGTAATCATAATAGAATATGATTTAATTCAAAACGAAATGATTCTTGTGTATATAAGATGGTTAGTGGGAGCGCACTGACAGTGACTGTCCTATAATAATGATGATAATACGTCATTTTTTGAAAATGATATTCCCATAAAATACCAATTGACGAAAGCTTGACTTTCAAAAAATCTCTGTGGAATCGTACATTGAAAAATGTACGCGACCTGGTGTCTCATACGCTTTGAGCATATGAAGTCACAAACAGGCCAATCCGAGTGATAGCCACTAGATTGATGTTAAGAACATTCGTTAGTATCTTAGAGAACTAAGGATGCTATCTTAGTCTATGGAGAAGGAGAACTTGAAGTGACTGGGATCACTGTAGCAAGTTTCCTAAACCGATAAAGACGACTAAAAGTCACAAACGGTACTATACAGTTTGAATAACGGTACAGTGAGCTGGAAATCTTCCAAGCAAGATATTGTTGCCAAATAAACAACGAATGCGGATAATTGCTGCAGCTGAAGCAGCAATAGAAACCTTCTAGGTCGAAAACAAATCTAATTATATTATATATAGTTCTGTTAGCAGCTGAGCTAGGCTTGAGCACAGGCTAAAGAATTAATGGTCTCATCAACGATCCAGATATATACTTTGATAATCATCTGATTCGTTCGGATCATACATCGTGGCGATGTGATGATCGAATAAATCGCATCAGACGATAATCATAAAAATCTGCTGACGAAAGTTTTTTCTAAGCATTTGGAGCCAACCGTACATAGTTCGGGTGTCAAGCACTCGAGTGACTGGCTATAGGCCAAGTGGGAGATTGTTGGACAATTATGACCCATAGCGTCACTATTTGTAGAGATCATGGTGTTGTTGTACAAATTAACTATGTGACAAAGGAGATTGCACTCTTATCATTTGTGATTAGATCACCTAGATATATAAATGATGAGTGGTCCCTATGATTTGTTCCTGGACGGAGAATGATATGAGACAGTATCAGTCCACGGAGGATAAATCATAAAATATCCCTAGTCAGAGCATTATCGAGATTGGACATCGATGAATGCATAAAAGACTAGTATTACACTTGTGCGCTTTGTGAGGGCACAATGACATAGTTCTCATATATTCGGGTATAAGATACTCATGCAAGTGTAATAGGAGGTTGTGTTTCACCGATGGTACGGGAAACAGCTTCGCTCTGGATAAGACCCCCTCGGAATTCCATTGGTAGTATGACTATGTGTCTATAGAAGTCCGAAATCAGGGTAGGTGTATTTGGTCTGAACCTGACACTTGCACCGCTAATACATACGACAATCAATATACTTTGGTTGAGGTCGTCCAGGGCTTTAACCGATTCTGTGTACGCAAATTCTGGGTATATCGAGAATTGTAGTGTATTGGGTGTGATGTCGAGACGGAAGTGTCACTCCAGTCATATGAAGATGATGATCGCGTAGGGATACATAACTGTCTCTCTATATAAGGTTGCAACTGTCGGGATAATAAGACTTGGTCATGATTATCCGATATTAAAGAGACTAGTTGCTCGTAATTCGATATATGCTTCGTACGTGTCAGGCACTGTACCAGCCCCATGCCTCACATGTGATCATCCGATACTGGACATAAATACACAATACTACGTATACTACGCCTGATACAGATCTTTTATTCCTGTAAGGATGTTTCCGGAGAATTGGGGAGGCATGGCGCTTTGCTAGAGGCCAACCTTGTCTTGTAAATCGGTACAAACGTAGTAAAAGGTACTTACGTGTTCGGATAGTCCGACGACCGAATTTACTACCAACATATCCGGGGATCTCATGGGTCACTTCCCAAAGATTCACCGATGACGTATAACTAGCACTCTAAATTAATCTGGGATTAATTAGAAGAGAGAGAAAATTAATCTGGGATTAATAGCGGAGATATTTTATCTAGGATAAAACATCATTTAAAGAGAGATAACGATTAATTTGGAATTAATCGTGAAATTAATATATTTGATATATTAAAAGAAATTAGATTTCGACGCAGAATTAAAATTAGATTTTAATTCGGGTGAACGAATTAATTTAGAATTAATTCATTAGCGACGTGAATAGTGATTTCGCTAGGCCGAATCATTTAATTACGACTCAACTGAAAATTCGTTAATTTAGAATTAGCAAACACGAGCCCGAGATTATTTGCGAGTGTATTCGCATTTCGAATTCGAGTGCGGCACGTCAAATCAAGCTTCAAATCGCGAGTCGCATCAAGCATCAAATCACTTGTCACTTTGAGTGATGTGACTTGACAACTTGATGGATTGAAGTGATGTGAGTGGTTGGGCTTTAATGTTTTGACTTTAAAAGCCAAATTCAAATGAAATTCATTTGAAATTCAAATGTGTGTATATATTACACAAATTTGAAAAAACAAAAACAACTCTCTCTCTCTCCCATTTCTTTCTTCTTTCTCACGCCCATAGAGGCAAAATGCTCACTGCATTTTCTGTCAATATGCCGAGTAGAAGGGAGGCTTAGAGTTAGATTTTTGTGGCAAAAATCGCAAGTGCTAGCACACTACGAAACATGCGAATGTGATAAGGAAGCTCACCCATGAGCCGGGAACCGTTCGACGAAGCTTGGAGCTTGACGAAGGAACCAAACAAATGCCAAAATAGTGACTCTTCACAGCTCATTGCTGTGACCAGCCCAAGGCAGAAAAATAGATTTTTTGTTACCTCCGCGTCACTCAACCGCTCGATGTAAGTATTACGCGACTTCTCGAATGTATTCACTTATGTTTCATGCTTGAATTTCTGATCCTTGGGACCTTAGAATTGCCAACAAGTATTTCGTATTGCGATCCAGTATCGGATGTCACGTGCAAGGCCTGAGGCTGGAATATGTTTACCTCGTACGAATCACATATCGGATATCAAGCAACTAGTCTATTTGAATCGGATAATCATGACCTTGTCATATTATCCCGATGGTTGCAACACAATAGAGAACCAGTTTTGAATCCCTGCGTGATCATCATCTCCATATGGCTGAAGTAATACTTCTGTCTTGACATCACATCCTATACACTACGATTCTCAATAAACCCAGAAGAGGCGTACACGGAACCTGTTAAAGCCCTGGACGACCAAAACCAAATTTTACCAATTGTCGCAAGTACTAGCGATGCAAGTCTCAGGTTAAGACCAAATACACATACCCTGAAGCGGACTCCCATAGACACATATACATACTACCAATGGGATTCCGCGGGGTCTATCCAGAGCGAAGCTATTTTCCTTACCATCGATAAAACACAACCTCCTATCGCACTTGCATAAGTATCCAATAATTAAATATATGAGAACTATGACGTTATGCCCTCACAACGCTCACAAGTGCAATACTAGTCTATTCTGCATTATCGATGTCCAGTCTCGATAATACTACGACTAGGGATATTTAATGATTAAACCTTTATGGATTGATACTGTCTCATATCATCTCAATCTGGAACTAATCATATGGACTTTTACCATTTATATATGAAAGTAAATAAATTACAAAACGGTAAAAGGCAATTTCATTACTACATAGTTAATTTTGTACAAAAACACACTGTCTTTTACAAACAGTGACACTATGGGTCATAACTATCCAATAATCTCTCACTTGGCCTATAGCCAGTCACTCAAGCATCTAATACCTGAACTATGTACATGTCGCTCAAACTTTTGCTGAGGAATAGCTTTCGTCAACGGATCTGCCATGTTGTCATTTGATGTGACATTCTCAACCTTCACATCACCACAATGTATGATCTCACGAATCAGATGGAAATGTCAAAGAACATGCTTGGATCGTTGATGAGACCGCAGTTCCTTAGCCTGCGCTATAGCTCCGTTATTGTCACAATACAATGGAACGGGCTCAGCTGCTAACGGAACTACTCCTAATCCAATTAGGAACTTTCGGATCCAAACTGCCTCCTTTGCTGCTTCCGACGCATCAATATATTCTGCTTCTGTCGTTGAATCGGCAACAGTATCTTGCTTGGAAGATTTCCAGCTCACTGCTCCGTTATTCAAACAAAAAATGTACACGGATTGCTACTTGAAGTCGTCCTTGTCGGTTTGGAAACTTGCATCGGCATACCCAGATACCACAAGTTCTCCTTCTCCGTAAATTAAGAAAGCATCCTTAGTTCGTCTAAGATACTTAAGGATACTCTTAACTACCATCCAGTGACCTTCACCTGGATCGGCCTGATAGCGACTACACATGCTCAAAGCATATGAGACATCAGGTCGCGTACATATCATGGCGTACATGATCGATTCGACTAACGAGGCGAACGGTATCTGACTCATGTTGTCTCTCTCATCTTGAGTTTTATGACACATGTCCTTACATAGATAGACGCCATGTGACACTGGCAATAGTCCTCTCTTGGACTGATCCATGTTGAATCTCGTTAAAACTTTGTCAATGTACGTGCTCTGGGAGAGTCCAAGCAGCTTTCTAGATCTATCCCGGTAGATATTTCTTCCCAGAATAAAGGCTGCTTCTTCCAGATCTTTCATGGAGAATTTCAATGAAAGCCAAGCTTTCACCGACATTAGAATGGGAATGTCATTGCCTATATGTTGGTTTCTATTAAGGTCCCAAGATCAATAATAAGCATGAAATAAGTGCGAATACAAATCGAAGAAGTTGCAGAATACTCACATCGAGCGGTTGAGCGACGCTACGATGAACAAAACTAAAAAATTATGCTCCTCACAGTCACGGCAGTGGCAGTTCCAAGCTCACTAGTTCGGCCTTCAATCAACAAGAAACCAAGCTCCAAGCTTCGTTATTTGATTCCCAGCTCATGGGTGGACTTCCCTATCACCTTCGCATGTCTCGTAAGTGTGCTAGCACTTGTGATTTTGCCGTAAAATCCACACTCTTGGCTTCCCTTTGCTCGGTTTTCTGGGCAGAAAACAGAAGAAGAAAAGGTAGTGAACTGCCGAGAGATAGAGGAGAATATGGAGAGAGAGAGATGAAAATGTGTTAAGTTAATTTTGGTATTTGATTTCTAAAACATATACCAAACTTTTGGCTTTTAAAAAGTCAAACTTTTAAAGCTTTTAACCACTACATCAATCAATCAATCAATCACATCAATCAAGTTGTCAAGTCACATCACTCAAAGTGACAAGTGATTTGACGCTTGATGCGACTAATGATTTGAGTTACGTGCCACACTCGAATTCGAAATACGAATGCGCTCGCAAACAATCCCGGGCATGGGTTTGCTAATTCCAAATTAACGAATTTTCTGTTGCGTCGTAATTAAATGATTAAACCTAGCAAAATCACTATTCACTTCGCTAACGAATTAAATTTAAATTAATTCGTTCGCCCGAATTAAAATCTAATTTTAATTCCGCGTCGAAATCTAATTTCGTTTAATATATCAAATATATTAATTAATCGATTAATTCCAAATTAATCGTTATCTCTCTTTAATTGATATTTTATCCCAGATAAAATATCTCCGCAATTAATCCCAGATTAATTTTATCTCTCTTCTAATTAATCCCAGATTAATTTAGAGTGCGAGTCATACATCATCAGTGAATCTTTGGGAAGCGACCCATGAGATCCCCGGATATGTTGGCAGTAAATTCGGTCATCGGACTATCCGAACACGTAAGTACCAAGTAATACGTTTATACCGATTTACAAGACAAGGTTGGCCTCTAGCAAAGCGTCATGCCTACCCAATTCTCCAGAAATATCATTACAAGAATAATGATCTATATAAGACATAGTATACGTAGTATTGCGTATTTCTGTCCAGTATCGAATGATCACGTGCTAGGCCTGGGGCTGGAATTATGTATGCCCCGTACGAAGCATATGTCGGATGTCTGGTAACTAGTCTCTATAATGAGATAAACATGACCTTGTCATTTTATCCCGATGACTGCAGTACTTAAGAGTACTAGTACTGTATCCTACGTGACCATCATCTCCATATGATTGGAGTGACACTACCATCTTTACATCACACCCAACACACTACGATTATCAATATACCCAGCATTGGTGTACACAGAACCTGTTAAAGTCCTGGACGACCGCAACCAAAGTATATTGATTGTCGTAAGTATTAGCAATAGCCATACTACCAATGGAATTCCGAGGGGGTCTATCCAGAGCGAAGCTGTTTCCCGTACCATCGGTGAAACACAACCTCCTATTACACTTGCATGAGTATCCTATACCCAAATATATGAGAACTATGACGTTGTGCCCTCACAACGCGCACAAGTGTAATACTAGTTTTTTACACATTTATCGATGGCCATTCTCGATAATACTCTGACGAGGGATATTTAATGATTTATCCTTCGTGGACTGATACTGTCTAATATCATTCTCTGTCCAGGAACAAATCATAGGGAACTCCTATCATTTATACATCTAGGTTATCTAATTACAAATGATAAGAGTGCAATCTCATTTGTCACATAGTTAATTTGTACAACAACACCATGATCTGTATAAATAGTGACGTTATGGGTCATAATTGTCCAACACTATAAGCAATACATCGTCAACATAAAGGACAATAAAAGTCAGTGCTCTCCCACTAACCTTCTTATATACACAAGGATCATCTTCGTTTTCAATGAAATCTTATTCTTTTCTGTTCTCATCAAAATGTTGCTTCCATGACTGTGATGCTTGCTTCAGTCCATCAATGGACCGATTTAACTTACAAACCTTTTTTGTAAGTCTAGGCACGATAAAAGCGTCAGGCTGTTGCATATAAACATCCTCCAAAAGCTTTCCGTTAAGGAAAGCGGTTTTAACGTCCATCTGCCATATCTCGTAATCGAAATATGTAGCAATAACAAGCATTATCCGAATGGATTTAATCATGGAAACGGGTGAGAAAGTTTCATCGTAATCGATACCATATCGTTGACGATACCCCTTCGCTAAAAACCTAGCATTGTATGTTGCCATTCATGTTGGTCTTCTTCTTGAAGACCCATTTGCAACCAATAGGCTTTACACCTTCCGGTGCATCAACTAGTGTCCAAACTTGGTTGGTGTATATGGAATCCATTTCGGACTTCATGGCTTCTTGCCATAAAGCAGAATCGATATCTTGTATCGCGTCCTCATACGTAACCAGTTCGTTATCCTTAATAAGATTAATATCTACATGAGGTGAGATCAGAAACCCATACCTATCAAGTTGTTTCCTGACTCTCTCCGGTCTACGCGGTCCTTGTGTAATAGAAGATTATGGTACAGTCTCATCCTGGATGGACTGTTCTTGTTCCATTGAGGATTCTATGCCAGGAACAGTATCACTCCGATTTTCATCGAGTTCTCAAGGAAAACCGCATGTAGAGCAACAAATACTTTTTTCTCTCGTGGGTGATAGAAGTAATTTCCTTTGGTTTCCCTAGGATATCCTACGAATAGGCATTTATCCGATTTGGGCTCAAGTTTGGTACCTTCCAAACGTTTGACGTATGCCCAGCATCCCCAAATCTTTAGAAATGAGAAACCCGGTTTCTTTCCTGTCCGTATCTCATATGGTGTCTGTTGTACAGACTTTGATGGAACCTTATTCAAAATAAGAATTGCACTGTTTAATGCATATCCCCAGAAGGAAACAGATAGCTCAGTACGACTCATCGTAGACCTAACCATGTCCAACAAAGTTCGGTTTCTCAGTTCGGACACATCGTTTAATTGCGGTGTTCCAGGAGGAGTCCATTGTGAAAGAATACCATATTTTTTCAAGTAATCTAGAAACTCATTGCTCAAGTATTCGCCACTACGGTCCGACCGTAATGTCTTTATACACTTGCCGGTCTGTTTTTCGACTTCGTGTCGAAACTCTTTGAATTTCTCAAAAGTTTCCGACTTGTGTATCATAAGATACACATAACCATAACGTGATGCATCATTCGTAAAGGTTACGAAGTATTCATATCCACCTCAAGCCTGACTAGTCATGGGCCCACATATGTCACTATGAACGAGGGCTAAAAGTTCGGTGGCGCGTTCACCCTTACCGCTAAAAGGTGATTTAGGCATTTTTCCTAATAAGTAAGATTCGCAGACGTCATATAAATTTGGATCAAATCTGTCCAAGTACCCACTCTTCGAAAGTGTGGATATGCGAGTCTTGTTTATGTGTCCCAGACGACAGTGCCAAATATAAGTTTCATATTTGTTACTCATTTTAAGCCTTTTGTTTGTTATATTATATGTTTGAGATTGATTTATATTTAAAATATAAAGACCATTATTTACAACAGCAGTGCAAATTTCTACATCATTTTTATACACAAAACATCCGGTGTTCCTGAATACAAAAGTATACCCACATGTTGGGGTTGGTGCTCAGAGCGCCAATCCGGACCGTATTTATGTCTGACTCATGAATATGAACATCCTCTTATTCCATAATATTACTTATTTATGGTTGCACCTCTTGTTTTTATATACATATTCGATCTGATTACGATTAGATTGAAACTAATGTGGTTTAGTGATATGTATATATTAGACAAAGGCCCGATAATATATAATGCAGTACACAGTTACAAAGTTAGTTTGTAATTGACATTGGAAGTGTCACTGCTATATGTATATTATCAAACATAGTTCCTGGTCAAGATTTGCTAACATGGGTCGGTTAGTCAAATCCGTTGAGACCAGTACATGTCGTATATCGAGACTTGGTCTGATGGTTTATCCCAATAAACCATGAGTCTGGGGAGACTCGTATAGACTTGGACTGGACGGTTCACCGAAGATTCTTAATGGATGGTACACCAACGTCAATAAGAATCTTCTCGGGTTGAGTAGCATAGTGGTCCTTCGACTTGAGACACCACTGTGGATGTATGAGACATCCTCCACACTTAGAGGGCAGTCACGTCACCGATCTATTTAGATCAGACATCCGCTTGTTCGTTGGGTGTGGATCGATCCTCAGGATATCCTGTGTGTCAAGATAGGATCCGTCAGTTCTGTGTACAGAGCATAGGTAGTCCATATATAATTAGCAGTCTGTTAAATCTGTGGCCACAGTATACTTCGGAAGTAAGTTCCGAGTGTTATTTAAAGATTGCTAATAGATACGTCGACGAGATAATACCTATAGAGATTTGACGTTTACATCTATATCTCTGGGATTATCTGGATACCTGTGACGGAGGGATTATACCTATGCAATGACCTCGACCTATATGATTCAGCTAGTTTATCTGTGATCGTCATAATCTACGGGTGGATAGATTATGGACATGAAATTGGATTTCATGACGGATATACCTGAATCTAGAGAGTGTCAATAATGAAACATACTCGTAGAGCACTAGAGCAACATTTATGAATAATGATGATTATTTATAAATAGTTTAATCGTTAAACGAAAAATACATGCGAACGGCCTGAACTGTCATTTCCTAATTAATGTGTATTTGTATTTAATATATGATATTATTAAATACACATTAATAAAATAGTCAAATAAAGGTATTTGACATATATCATTAATATATGTATTTCAGATATTTAAAGTAAATATAATACATATATTTGATATATTTGTATTTAATTAATTATTTAATTATTTAATTGTTAAATGAATAATATAATTAAAATATAAATAAATCACCAAATGAGAAAGTTAGGAAGTGATTATAAGTTGCAATTGTTGACTTATACATTAAAGGAAATGGTTGTCAATTGATTTTGACTTCTTAAGATATTTGTTCAAATTGTTTGAAAAATGAAAATGTCTTTTTCCTTTATTTTTCTTTAATTTTCGGCCATGACCTTAAATATAAGAGTTATATTTTTTGGTTGCTTTTGTTGACTTAATTAAATATCTAATAAAGTGTTATTAAGATATTTATGCAAGTTGACTAAATGTAAAGTGAAATTACAAAACTTGTACTTCCTTTAGTGAATTTCGGCCAAGGCCATTATGATACAAGTATATATTGTTTTTTCATTTCATTCTTCTTAACCTAATACACATTAACAGAAAACTCCATTAACGGAAACCAAAGAAAGCTTGTGAGAAAGAAAGAAGAAACCAAAGAAAGCTTGGATTTTAGTAAGTTTTTCCAACTTACTATTAGAAAGGAAAATGTTCCTTGGGATCTAGGCTTTAATATATGATGTTCTTAGGTTATTTCTTTCTTTATTCTTTGTGTTTTTGATGATGGAAGTTTTGGTGAATGTGTAGAGCATGTATGATGAAGGAAGCTTATGGCTATTGTAGTAATAAGTGTTTTTTATGGTTTTGGAAACCTTGTTGCTAATCTAGAGTTTTTGACCCACTCTTAGATGACCTAGATTTGATCTTGAGGTTTTTCATTGTGTTGAGACTTTGATTGGATGGAAGAAAAATGATTGAAGTATTGGATTTAACCAATTTGGTCTAATTTGTCCAATTTGAAGAAATTGAAAAATTAGGGTTCATGACCAATTCCAAATTTGGGGATTTTCTTATATGTTGTGTATTTGGATGTGTATATGATGCATATAAGTTTTCATGTTGATTGGATTACATCTTGATGTATTTTGAAGCATGAAATGACAAAGTGCACAAAATGGCACATTTGGAAGGCATTCGGCAAATGACTAAAAATGTGGATTTATGTTGCCCTTGGTGTTTTGATGTTTTGAACATGCTAAGTTCATCTTAGAAATGATTTAGAATCATTCAAAATTGATTTGATCAATTTCAGACTAAAATGGACTAAATACCAAGTGTAAGGGTAATTCGGTAAATTCACTTAAATATGATTTATTTGAATTTTATTTCATAATTTGATTATTGGATAATTAAATAAATATTTTTATTTAATTAATTCGAGAAAAATTTTTGAAATCGGAAAATTTGATTTTCCACCGTTTCCGCTGCGTTACCGATATTCCCCCCTAAAACCCCTACAAAATGGTATCAGAGCGAGTCTGATTCTAGGCCTCCATAAAATGATTAGCTTGTTTTATTCAATGTTTAATCATGTTTTCTTGACTTTATACATGCATGTTATAATATAATTTGATTAGATTTAGGGTGTACGACACTTAATGGAATATCCCCGCTTAATAAGGTTTTAAAGTAACTAGTATTTAGAATACTTGTTTCTTGGTCCGTCTTGTCAATACGGTTTATAAATATCTTTTCGTTGACTACATCCGAGACCGTGCCTCTGCTATGAGGATGTAGCTGATAGAAATTTATTTATGCCGAATGTATATTAGATACTAGATAAATTCAAACGAAAGCGAAATCCTGAACGTGCCCTAGCTGTCAGGGTTACACAAGTAACTTGAGTTTATCATTGACAAGTTTAACCTTTGTACGTCTCCTTGTGGGCCTGCCTTAGCAGCGACAATGAGAAACGGCCAGGACCGGAACCTCGGAGTCACTAGTAAGTGATTGACAACTAGTTGTCTACCTGTGAATATACGTAGGCGAGACCATGCCTCTGCTGTGAGTCGAAATATATTCATGGGGTCCACTTCCTATTATGGAATTCGATTTAATTATTGAATTCTCATTTTTCCGTTGGGGATTACGGTATTACGTAAAATAGTGGGAGGCACTGCTAAGTTTAAAAATTCCTTAACTTTGGCAGTGTGTATTGTTATGGAAATTGCCGCTTGTTTGTTTCCTTATTCTATAGTATATAGAATTAAACTTTTATTTACTGCACACATATTTTGATATGTTTTCTGACTTGACTCTTGGTTGCAGTTATTCTAGAATATGTTCTAGATACTACTAGACTAGGATATTATTAGATTGGTCTAAACCATCGGAAACTATTGTTCCGATTTTCTTCAAAAATAAATATGGTTAATGACTTAGTTTCTAAGTCATGATAGATAATCTAGATAGATATCCCTTTTAGGATATAATACTTTAGAGAGAATAGTTTCTTATGCAGTAAGAATTGACTTGAATTAGTTCATGTCTCGAGATTCTTGACTGGCATTTAGAAAGCCCTATTAGGTATTTGTTTATCTAGTAATGACGTTTCTAAGCTTTAATTACCTTTAGAGGTAATGTGTCTGACACAATTTCTAATCAATTATTTGCAATTGTTGTGAATAGTTGAATGTAAATAGTAAAGCTAAAGAAAGGAGATGTGTATAGTTGTGTATAGAAAATATCGATTTTCACAAATACTACTAACTATAGGTATTGGATACCAGATCTCCCGTCTAGTTATTTGAAATATTGGTTAACGATTGTTTTTGATATTTGATATCGGAACTCGCGACTATTGGATAGTCACTTGTTCTTTATAAATAATTGTTACATATTTTATAATAACTAGTAGTGTCATTGACATAGAGATAAACATTAAGAAAAATTATTCGGTAAAGTAAATAATTTAGAACGGTTCTTTATGAATTTAATCACATAAGCATTGGATGCTTATTCCGTATGGTAAAGGATGGTTTGATACTAGATCACATCACACATCCTTATCCATTTAATGAATATTGTATTCAGGAAAGTGATTAAGATCTCGTTTAACCAATGATTGTCATTGGACCACCAAATTTATTTAAACTGATACATTGGATGTATGTAGTTTAATAAATAATAATTGCTTAAGGTAGTTTTCGTTATTTCGTAACTTGTTGATGAATTGTCATAACTTAGTTACGCATTTCTGAGGAACACATATTGAAAGTCTTGAAAGTATCAAGAACTTTCAATATGTTCTGATGAAACGTAGATTGAACATTTTTGACTTGTTCAAATATCTTCAATCTAAAGTATTTTGAAAACTTGATCCTTAAAATTCATTACATGTCTTTGAACTGTTCAAAGATCTTTGATACGATCAAACATTTGAATTTAAAGCAATTAGTTCTAAGGTTATTCAGTGAATATGATTCATATTCAATATATTCTTCCACACGATTCATCTTGATGGAATGTGAGTAGTGGAAGCAATCGAATCTTATATGATTTGATTCGTTGATATTGAATGTTACCGTAACACTATTTCATCTCTTTAATTAATGTTTCAATTATTTTCTATGGTTGCATATATGATATGTATTGGTAGAAAATCCAAATCTTGAAAAGTTTGAGATTTTAATCTTTCTTTTATATAATAGTTATATAATGGAAATTACTTACACCTCGGAGGTATAAGTAAAAGTTTATCATTTATTATGTTTTAGAATATTGTATTTTATTTAATAGAATATCTTTTCCTACGATTCTAAGTAATAAAATCGTTTTATTACTTGGTGTGTAACATCAGATGTTAATTATTGTAGAAAATACTTGACTTATTGAAGTCAAATGTGAGAATGATAAATTATAAATGGAATTACGTAAATAATAAGATGAAACAACCCTTATACATCTTCCGTACAAGTCCAATAAGATAACAGAATCATTCACGAGTATTTGATACTTAATGGTTCCGTTGTTTTCATATTGAAGAAAAATTATCCTATAACTTGTAATGGAAGCGATATTTGGTATCGATTCTGGAAGTTCACCATTGAACCATAGATCTAAGATTGTTCATAGCTTACTACGATCAGTTTTGAACTTGATTACGCTTTCATTATGAATTAGTTCATGATATGTGCTAATTATTTGCGCAGCGAAAGCAGTGTGAGCTTGTTAAAGGTTTGACCTTTACAATATGACAGTGAGAAAAGTTATACTTAGCAATCTATTGTAGATTCTGAGAAAACTTATCTCTAGTCAAACTAAATGAACAATTAGAGATATATTGGTTGATGTTAATATTAAACTGTACATTTTAACTAAAGAATGCAAAGTGGCATTTTTTGAATGACTTATTCAATAAGAGATCAGTTGTGATTTCTTTGTTTGAAGAGTTCATTCTGGAATGGCCCTAGAGTTTGTGTTCTGTTGAGATTGCAGTTTTGTGCTAGCTTACGAGCCTATTGTAGACTCGGATAAGTCTTCCAGAAATATGTGTTCTCTATTTTTAATATCGTCAGATTGTCTGATATTGTCAAAGTATATAGAATACATATGTGATAAAAGGGTTAGTGGGAGCGTACAAATTACTTTTAGTTTTATATATCCTAACAACATTATCATTATTATAGTAATAATGAAATATTTGTGAGGTAAAAGGTTTACCTAAGTCTTCTTTACTCCGTGAAAACAGCATGAGTAGTCTCTGTTATATACGATATAAAGTTTTATATAAGATATAAAACTAAGAGACTTATGAGATACTCCTATTATTCGTACATTAGATATGATCTAATAAAGGACATAACTAGGCTATCTGTATGACAGTTAGTATAACTGTTGGACAGTTATTGTGTGTCTTATATAAAGTATTCATCTTTCGTAAATGATGATTCCTTTTTCGAAAGAGATATTGATTAAATGTCTTATCAATCTTATGTATCATTTGATGATGATATAATAAATAATTTATAATGTGCGATTAAAGATATTGATTTAATCGTAATTGTTACGAGTTATTTTGATATCCTATAAACCATAGGATGGATCTTGAAACACGTTCTTTGTGATATTTGAGATATTAAGAACGAGTTTCTAATTCATGGAGAATACAGTCTGCAACTATTAGGGTCATATTAGTTTTGAGACTAATTATGATGTTAGACAATCTACGTCATAAAGAGTCACAAAAGATGCAGTGGGAGTGTCACGAAGGATTCTACTAACTGAGTAGAATTAGATGCAACTTATGAAGTATTGACTTATGAAGTTGCATAGTGACCTTATAAATTAGAAGTTTTATATTGGTGTTGTGCTTGCGGTTGTCCATATAGTATTTTGGATTTGATCCATAAATACTTGGACAACTTAGTAGCTGTAGCATAATACTGATGTAGAATCAGTGTCATATTAATGTATAATTTAGATTCTACAAAATATGAATGATGCTAACTATGGGAAACGATGGAGTTTGTTTGACAAACTCAATATGTCATAAGCGGACCTGCTTTTTGTTGCCTACCTCTTAAGTACTGGGTGAGCTTTTGAGAGCCATGAGTATACGTTACACATTGAGATGTGAATATGATACGTGGATTGACACTAGAGCAAGTGGGAGAAATTGTTGGGGTAGTGCTCAGAGCGCCAATCCGGACCGTATTTATGTCTGACTCATGAATATGAACATCCCTTATTCCATAATATTACTTATTTATGGTTTCACCTCTTGTTTTTATATACGTATTCGATTTGATTACGATTATATTGAAACTAAATATGGTTTAGTGATATGTATATATTAGACAAAAGCCCGATAATATATAATGCAGTACACATTACAAAGTTAGTTTGTAATTGACATTGGGAAGTGTCACTGCTATATGTATATCATCAAACATAGTTCCTGGTCAAGATTTGCTTACACGGGTCGGTTAGTCAAATCCGTTGAGACCAGTACATGTCGTATATCAAGACTTGGTCCGATGGTTTAGCCCAATAAACCATGAGTCTGGGGAGACTCGTATAGACGTGTAGGTGTTTATAATGTATAAACACTGAACGGATCACCGAATATTCTTAATGGATGGTACACCAACGTCAATAAGAATCTTCTCGGGTTGAGTAGCATAGTGGTCCTTCGACTTGAGACACCACTGTGGATGTATGAGACATCCTCCACACTTAGATGGTAGTCACGTCACCGATCTATTTAGATCAGACCTCCACCTGTTCGTTGGATGTGGATCGATCCTCAGGATATCCTGTGTGTGTTAAGACAGGATGCGTCAGTTCTGTGTACAGAGCATAGGTAGTCTATATATAATTAGCAGTCTGTTAAATCTGTGAACACAGTATACTTCGGAAGTAAATTCCGAGTGTTATTTAAAGATTGCTAATAGATACGTTGACGAGATAATACCTATAGAGATTTGACGTTTACATCTATATCTCTGGGATTATCTGGATACCTGTAACGGAGGGATTATACGTATGCAATGACCTCGACCTGTATGATTCAGCTAGTTTATCCGTGATCGTCATAATCTACGGGTGGATAGATTATGGACATGAAATTGGATTTCATGACGGATATACCTGAATCTAGAGAGTCTCAATAATGAAACATACTCGTAGAGCACTATAGCACATTTATGAATAATGATGATTATTTATAAATCGTTTAATCGTTAAATGAAAAATACATGCGAACGGGCTGAACCGTCATTTCTTAATTATGTGTATTTGTATTTAATATATGATATTATTAAATACACATTAATAAATAGTCAAATAAAGGTATTTGACATATATCATTAATATATGTATTGAGATATTTAAAGAAAATATAATAATACATATATTTGATATATTGTATTTAATTAATTATTTAATTATTTAATTGTTAATGATTAATATAATTAAAATATAAATATATCACCAAATGATAAAGTTAGGAAGTGATTATAAGTTGCAATTGTTGACTTATACATTAAAGGAAATGGTTGTCAAAGACTTCTTAAGATATTTGTTCAAATTGTTTGAAAAATGAAAATGTCTTTTTCCTTTATTTTTCTTTAATTTTCGGCCATGACCTTAAAAAATAAGTGTTATATTTTTTGGTTGCCTTTGTTGACTTAATTAAATATCTAATAAAGTGTTATTAAGATATTTATGCAAGTGACTAAATGTAAAGTGAAATGAAATTGAAATTACAAAACTTGTATTTCCTTTAGTGAATTTCGGCCAAGGCCATTATGATACAAGTATATATTGTTTTTTCATTTCATTCTTCTTACCTAATACACTTTAAAATAAAACTCCATTAATGGAAACCAAAGAAAGCTTGTGAGAAAGAAAGAAGAAACCAAAGAAAGCTTGGATTTTAGTAGGTTTTTCCAACTTACTATTAGAAAGGAAAATGTTCCTTAGGATCTAGGCTTTAACATATGATGTTCTTAGGTTATTTCTTTCTTTATTCTTTGTGTTTTTGATGATGTAAGTTTTGGTGCAAGTGTAACGCATGTATGATGAAGGAAGCTTATGGCTATTGTAGTAATAAGTGTTCTTTTATGGTTTTGGAAACCTTGTTGCTAATCTAGAGTTGTTGACCCACTCTTATATGACCTAGATTTCATCTTGAGTTGTTTCATCGTGTTAAGACTTTGATTGGATGGAAAAACATGATTGAAGTATTGGATTTAACCAATTTGGTCTAATTTGTCCAATTTGAAGAAATTGAAAAATTAGGGTTCATGAACAATTCCAAATTTGGGGATTTTCATATATATTGTGTATTTGGATGTGTATATGATGCATATAAAGTTTCATTTTGATTGGATTACATCTTGATGTGTTTTGAAGCATGAAATGACAAAGTGCACAAAATGGCATATTTGGAAGGCATTCGGCCAAATGACTAAAAATGTGGATTTATGTTGCCCTTGGTGTTTTGATATTTTGAACATGCTAATTTCATCTTAGAAATGATTTAGAATCATTCAAAATTGATTTGATCAATTTCAGACTAAAATGGACTAAATACCAAGTGTAAGGGTAATTCGGTAAATTCACTTAAATATGATTTATTTGAATTTTATTTCATAATTTGATTTTTGGATAATTAAATAAATATGTTTATTTAATTAATTCGAGAAAAATTTTTGAAATCGGAAAATTTGATTTTCCACCGCTTCCGCTGCGTTACCGATATTCCCCCTAAAACCCCTACACCACATTTGGTTAACATAGATACATAAATAATATTCCTAGTCAAACTAGGTACTAATAACAGTCATTAAGTTCAAGTACATGCCCCGAGGGCAGTTCTAAAACAATAGTGCCAACGGCCAAAACGACGACCGGTGCCCAATTTCCGACGCGTAGATCAATCTCCCCTAAGGCTAGTCTTCTGCTAATCCGCAGATCCTGCACATCAGTACATATGTGAGTACCATAACCATAATAAAAAATCCAATTTTTAAAACTAGAAGTAGTAATGTTTATTTCAATAACAAACATACCTGAAGCCGGTGCCTTGCCCGCTTTAATCTCTTTCTAGAGCGCCTGGTACTCGCGGCAGTCACGCTTCCAGTGACCACGCTTGCCGCACTGGAGGCAAACATCCTGTGAATTATCCTTAGTCTTCCCAGAAGCCTTTGATGATTTGGCCTTGCCATTTCTTTTATGCTTCTTCTTATTCACACCTCCAGTCGCCTTGGGCCTAGCCCTCGGTGTCTGAGATATCGAAGCAAAGTGCGCCTTGCGCTTGTTGCCCTTAAGCATCTGATTTTCAGCTTCCTTGAGAATTGACAACAACTCTCCAAGAGTATAATCAGTGTTCATCAGGTTATAGCTTATGATGAACTGTTTCCAAGTGTCAGGGAGAGATTGCAAGATCATATCTATTGTAATTTCAGCCTCTAAGACTATCCCCATCTTAGTTATCTCATCTAGGTCAGCAATCATCTGTGTAATATGGGACTCAACAGACATGCCTTCTGACATACGTGAATGGAAGAGCTTCATTACTAACTCATATCTCTGCGACCTTCGGTTAGATCGGTGAAGATCGTGTAACCTCGCCAACATGCTATAGGGATCCAAGTCCTTGTTCTGTCGACAGAAATGGCTGAGTCATAGCAGCAAGCATAATTGACTGAGCAGTTTCACAATCATCACTGTGAGTCTTCCAAAGCTCCAGCTCAAGTAGCTCATCAGGTTTGGGATTAGGCCCAAGAGGTCTCTGTATAGTATATAGCAGCCTCTCGGCTCCAAGGACTATCCTCATATTCAATTCCCAATCAGCAAAGTTCGTGCCCTTGAAGACATTTTCGCCCATGATAATGTCTCGGAAATTTCCCTTTCCTGTCATCTTGATTACGATAGTCTAACTATCTAATCAACGATATATGAGTACAGTCTAACTGTTACAAGAAAAATAACATTATATTAGTCCAACTAATAAAATAATTTTGACGAAATAATATGAAAGCGCGTAAAGCTAAGTATCTGAATGAAATTGCAAATTCAATACTAGCCTCCCACTATTTTTCGGCGAGCCTCTAACCCTCTGTCGAGTACTCAGGAAACCTAGTTTCCTAGTGGGCTAGGATCCCGTTAAATAACACACAACCTTGACTTTGGCCAACATGCTGTATGATATTTAACTAGGTAGATCTCGAACATCAATTGGATCTAATCCAATTCCTAGATCCGGTAGGTGGACATCTAAGTCCGAAACATATATACAGTATATATGTTGGACAATTATGACCCATAGCGCCACTATTTGTACAGATCATGGTGTTGTTGTACAAATTAACTATGTGACAAAGGAGATTGCACTCTTATCATTTTTGATTAGATCACCTAGATATATAAATAATATGAGGTCCCTACGATTTGTTCCTGGATTGAGAATGATATGAGAATGTATCAATCCACGAAGGATAAATCATTAAATATCCCTAGTCAGAGCATTATCGAGATTGGACATCGATAAATACGTAAAAGACTAGTATTACACTGGTGCTCGTTGTGAGGGCACAACGACATAGTTCTCATATATTTGGGTATAGGATACTCATGCAAGTGTATATTTGGTACGGGAAACAGCTTCGCTCTGGATAAACCCCCTCGGAATTCCATTGGTAGTATGACTTTGTGTCTATGGAAATCCGAAATCAGGGTAGGTGTATTTGGTCTTAACCTGAGACTTGCACCGCTAATACTTGCGACAATCAATATACTTTGGTTGCGGTCATCCAGGACTTTAACAGGTTCTGTGTACGCCAATGCTGGGTATATTGAGAATCGTATTATGTTGGGTGTGATGTCAAGATGGAAGTTTCACTCCAGTCATATAGAGTTGATGATCGCTCAGGGATACAGAACTAGTTCTCTAAAAAGGTTGCAACCGTCAAGATAATGTGACTTGGTAATGATTATCTGATATTAAAGAGACTAATTGCTCGTAATCCGATATATGCTTCATACGAGGCAGACACTGTACAAGCCCCAGGCCTTGCATGTGATCATTCGATACTGGACAGAAATATGAAATACTACGTATACTACGCCTGATATAGATCCTTTATTCTTGTAAGGATATTTCCGGAGAATTGGGTAGGCATGGCGCTTTGCTAGAAGCCAACCTTGTCTTGTAATTCGGTATAAACATAGTACGATGTACTTACGTGTTCGGATAGTCCGACGACCGAATTTACTGCCAACATATCTGGGGATCTCATGGGTCACTTCCCAAAGATTCACCGATGACGTATTAATCGCACTTTTAATTAATCTAGGATTAATAAGATGAGAGAGAAAATTAATCTGGGATTAATTGCTGAGATATTTTATCTGGGATAAAATATTATTTAAAGAGAGAGAACGATTAATTTGGAATTAATCGATAAATTAATATATTTGATATATTAAACGAAATTGGATTTCGACGCGGAATTAAAATTAGATTTTAATGCGGGCGAACGAATTAATTTAGAATTAATTCCTTAGCGACGTGAATAGTAATTTCGCTAGGCATAATCATTTAATTACGTCGCAATGGAAAATTCGTTAATTTGGAATTAGCGAACCCGAGCCCAGGATTATTTACGAGCGCATTCGCATTTCGAATTCATGTGCGGTACGCAAGTCAAATCAAGCGTCAGATCATTAGTCGCATCAAGCGTCAAATCACTTTTCACTTTGAGTGATGTGACTTGAAAACTTGTGATTGATGTGATTGATTGATGTGGTGGTTGAAAGCTTTTACTGTTTGACTTTTTAAAAGCAAAAGTTTGTATATGATTTGAATTATCAATTACCAAATCAATACACACATTTCATCTCTCCTTTCTTCTCTTTGCTCACGTTTGGAGCAACAAATTCTCTCCTCTCTCACGCCCTCTGGGCTGGTTTTTTCTTCTATTTTAAAAACAGCCACTGCTGAGTGACTTAAAGAAAGATGGGAAGCAAAGTGCGATTTTGTGGCAAAATCGAGAGTGCTAGCACACTCCGAGTGACATGCGAAGGTGATAGGGTCCACCCATGAGCCGGGAATCAAATGACGAAGCTTGGAGCTTGGTTTCTTGTTGATTGAAGGCCGAACCAGTGGGCTGTGACAGTGTTACTGTCGTGACTTTGAGGAGCAGAAACTTGAAGTTTTGTTGCTTGCCGCGTCGCTCAACCGATCGATGTAAGTATTTTGTGACTTTCTCGATTGTATTCACTTATGTTTCATGCTTGATTATTGATCTTGGGATGCTTAGAATCTCCAACAATGGTATCGAGCATGTTTAAATGCATGAAAAATGTTTAGGGTTAAGATTTGCGTAAACTTGATTTTAAGCATGTATAATGAAATTGGATGAATTAGTATGCTTAAATGTGTTTTAATTGATGATTGATTGGATCAATTTGATTAAAAATTATTTGGAACAAATTTGCCCAATTTTTTTGTGATGGCGGAATGTGGTCCCTAAATGTTGTCTTGGAATTTTTTTATTTTTGATCATTGGATGTGTTGGAAATCATTCGGGAATATGATTTAATGTCGATTGTGGAATTTAATTGGATTGAAACCGAATCGGACAAAATTCCCCAAATTGCCGAGAGCATAAGAGCATGTAATTGGGTTTGATTTTTGATGAAATATGTTGGACATGTTTTAAGGATAATGGCATGATTAATTAGTGCTAATTGATATTTTAGAAATGTTAATTGGGTAATTAATTATGAAATACACTTTATGTAATTAAATTGGGAATTTGGAATTTTTTGTAATTTAATTATATTGGGCCTATTTTGTGAAATTGGGCTTAAGTGTTGTAATTGGGCTTATTGGTCTTGGTTGTACTAAGTTGGGTTTAGGAAAAATTGGTTGGATCCAATTGGGCCCAAAACCGCATCCATAAAGCCCAAATGCGACTTAATGGACCTTAAAGTTTAATTAGGCCTAATGGGCCAAGATTGATTTCTAGGCTTATGGGGTAACTCCCGGATTGGACTTTGGTTATCGATTTGATCCGAGTTGACCAAAGTCCACGCCTTAAGAAATTAATTAAAAGCCCATTGGAATTTAATTAAATTAATGTTGGACGTTAATCGGGTTTTGAGACCCATAACGATTAAATTTGGAATTGAAGTCGTAAAAGGTTTATTAATAAAGTTAATATTTAATTGGGAATTAAATAGTGAATTAGAATTGAATGCATATTAAATTGGATTTAATTATGTAGTTTAATTTAATTCGAGAATTCATACTTTGAGTACTTATTCGCAAAACGAGTTTGACTCGAACAAAATCAAATCATTGTTTGAACATTGGATGGTCACTAATTATGAGATTAATTAATTTGATTAGATTGATTGATAACATACTTGAGTGAATACATGGTTGTGATGCATGAATAATGTATATCAGATGGATATTAGATGGTGGTGTAATTTTAGAAATTGTTGTAATAAATTTGATTTATTAATTGGACCTGCATGTCCAACCTTATCACCTCCTTATTCTTTGTATTATCTTCTCACATATTCCCCTCAATGTAAATGAGATTTCTTTAGAAGTGTAGTGAAACGGGTAGAAGTAATGCATATGCTAGCGGAAGAAAGAAAGGGAGAGATTTGATCTAGGATCAATGTGTAAAGTATCTATCCGCATATCATTATTATTTTATGATTTGTGCTTTATTATGTGTTTAGAATGCATGTTTAAGGGCGTATGATGATGAGACCTTAACAATGATAATAAATTGGTTGCTAATTTGCACTCGAAAAACCATCGCAAAATATTAAGCGTATTTCCTTCCATTGAGTGATTCTCACTCAAGATCCGAGACAGGCATTGGCTTGTTGGCCAAAGTCAATGCCTTTGTCCATCGAGGATGTGTTTAAATCACGAAGGCTTTGTTCCATATCAGTGTCTTGTCCAAGTTGTGGTTTGTTGGCCAAAGTCAAGACCATTTCTTGTCCATCGACATTGATTACGAAGCTTTCCATGGTCAATGGGTCACGTTTAACTAGGATCACTAAGTTTATTGTGCCAAAGCCAAGGCTTAGTTGGTTCAGAGGAAAAAGGTTAGGTAATACATTGTATATATTGGCATATATAAGATATATGTTTCGGACTTGGATGTCCCCCTACCGGATCTAGGAATTGGATTGGATCCAATCGATCTTAGAGATCTACCTAGTTAATTATCATACAATTTTTTGGCCAAAGTCAAGATTGTGTGATATTTAACGGGATCCTAGCCCACTAGGAAACACGGTTTCCCAAGTACTCGAAAGAGGGTTAGAGGCTCGCCGAAAAATAGTGGGAGGCAAGAATTGAATTTGCAATATTCGTTTAATTACTTGCCATACGCGTTCAAATCAAATATTATTCGTCATTAAATTAAATGTTAGTTGGACTAATATTTAAATCGTTGTTTTAAATTATAGTTGGACTATATTCAAACTATTCATTAATAGTTGATTTTATAATTGGATTATAGTAATCAATATAATTGATTTTAATCTAATTGAATTACAGTTGATTAAATAGTTGGACTATTGAAATCATTATAATAAATAGTACCGAAATCGTTGATTAAATAGTTGGACTATTAAAATCAAGATAATATTGAAAGATTGACATTTAAAACATAATCCTATGGAAAATGTGTTTAAATGGTTTAATTTTCAAATAGGGAATAAAATTTCAGGATGGTCCTGGAAACTAATAAGTTACTTTATTTGATAAAATAACATATTAGGCCTAAGCCCGGAGTTAAGCAAAAGGTAGAGCATAATCTTTGGAAGATTTATGTGATGATAACTTTAGTGCTTAATCCATTAAGCTTGTCGCAGTAGACTCCTTAATTTCTGAATCAGAACTAAGGATTAGATCCTTAAAGTATGATACCGAAATTGAGGATCTTCATAAATCCATCTTTAGATTTTAGAAGTACTAATATTGCAATAAATAACTCTTGGAGAGTTAATGACTATTCTCAAGGAGATAAAGTCAAACTTGGAATTAGGCAAGTAGCGCAAGGCACACCTTACTTCGATATTCTAGAAACCCAAGGCTTGGCCAAAGGCTTCTGGAATGTGGAAACGGGCAAAGGCACAATCATTATAATCTTCTAGGAAGATAAATGACATATCCCAAAATGTCTGCACAATTATGGCAAACGGGATCGCGGAAGCGTGACTGTCATTTGGACATAGCAGACATGAAGGAATTGAAGGCGAGAAAGGCTTTGACTTCAAATATGTTTGTCATAAATATATTCACTACTAGTGTTAAAATTAGATTTTAGATACTTAGTGTGATATATATGTATTGATGTTCAGAATCAGTTTTGAACAGGATACTGACTTCATTTGAGATTTTATCTGTGAATTGGAAACGAGACGAAAGTCGCTGTTTCAACCGTAGATACCTAGATTTAGGAACTACCCTCAGGTGTGTACCTAAATTTGGAAACTGTTATAATGTAACTAGTTTAACTAGAAACATTATCTTTATATCAGTGTTTAACTTGCTGCAGGTGAACCTTTATATTCTAGAACACTAAAGTGTTTCATTATATAAAGATGATATTGAGATAAACACATTAGATGTGAATAACATAATTTATATTTTGAATATAAATAAATCTCTAAAATGACAAACAAATAGCTCAAATTGATTTGATCAGAAGAAACATATTGTGGCATTGTTGTATGGGACACAATTAAAAAAGACTCGTATATCCACACTTTTGAAGAGTGGATACTGGGACTGATTTGATCCTATTCAAATCAAGTCCACGAATCTAGTTTATTGGGCAAATGTTCCTATAACACTATTTACTTGGTAAAAGTGTAAATGCCACTAACCTGTTAGCCATAGTTCATAGTGAAGCAAGTGGGCCCATGTCTAGCTAGGCTAGAGGTGGATATGAATATTACGTGACCTTTACGGATGTGGCATCGCGTTATGGTTATGTGTTTCTTTTGAAACACAAATCGAAAACTTTCAATTTCGACACGAAATAGACAAACAGATCGGCTAAAGTATTAAACCGTCACGGTAAGACCGTAATGGAAAATACTTAAGCAATAAGTTTCTAATATACTTGAAAGAGTATAGTATTCTTTCAATGAGGACTGCTCCCGGAACACGTCAAAGTGACGGTGTGTACGAAATGAGTAACCGAATTTTCTTGGACATGATAAGGTTAATCATGAGTCGCTCTGAGCTACCATTTCCTTCAATGGATAAGCAATAACAGTGCAATAACTTATTTTGAATAAGGTTCCATTAAAATCTGTTAGACAGATTCATATTAGATATGAACGGGAAAGAAACCGAGTTTCACATTCCTAATAATTTGGGTATGCTAGGCATATGTTTGGATGATACCAAACTAGAACCCATTGGATAAGTGCCAATTGTAGGTTATCCTAGGGATACCAAAAGTATAGTACTTACACAACTCACGAGAGAACAATTAGATTGTTGCTCGCCATGTGGTTTTCCTAAGAGGAATACCGATATGCAGTGGTAAGTGGGAGGATAGTAAAACTCGATGAAAATCAGAGTAATAATGTTCAAGGCACCGAATACTTAATGGAACACAAATAGTTCATCAAGGATGAAACTATTCCAATAATCTTCGTATACTCAAGAACCGCTTATGTCGGAGAGAGTCAGAAGATAACCTGGGGTATGGGTCTCTGATCTCACCTCATAAAGATGTCAATCTTATTGAGGTATACCAACTTACTACGTATGAGAAAGTGATACAAGGTATCGACTCCTTAATTATGGCAAAGTGCCATAAATCCGAAATGGATTCCATGTATATCAACTAAGTTTGGATACTAGTTGATGTACCGCAAGGCGTTATGCCTATTGGTACTATAAGTCTTCAAGGAAGACATACATGGATGACAACATACCAACGTACTAAGCTGGGCTTGTAGCGGAAAGGTATCGTTATCAACATTGTGTTGATTACGATTCAACCTTTTACCTGTTGCCGCGGTAAATCCATTTGCATAATGCTTGGTAACGCTGCATGTTTCATTTATGAAATATGTCAACTGAACGGGAAAACCACTTTCCTGAAAAGGAAACCTTTTGGAAGATGTTCACAACATCTTGACGGTTTTGTCGTACATAAACTAGCAAACAAGGTTTGCAGGTTATTCGATCCATGTTTAGATTGAAGCAAGCATAAGTTCTTGGAATTATCGTTTTGATATAATCATAATGGAGAATGATTTAATTCAAAATGAAAAATGATTCTTGTGTATATAAGAGGGTTAGTGGGAGCGCACTGACAGTGGCTGTCCTATAAATAATGATAATATACGTAATTTCTTGGAAATGATATTCCCATATTACAATCGGCGAAAGCTTGGCTTTCGAGAAAAATTCTCCGTGGAATTCTTGGGAGAAAAAACCTTTATTCAAGGAATAAAGATCTTCTGGGAAAGATTTAAAGTTGTTGAAACTCTCCGAGAAATCGTACATTGAAAAATGTACGTGACCTGATGTCTCATACGCTTTGAGCATATGGATTCACAATCAGGCCAATCCAAGTGATAGTCACTGGATTGATGTTAAGAACATCTGTTAGTATCTTAGAGAACTAAGGATGCTGTCTTAATCTATGGAGAATGAGAACTTGAAGTGACTGAGATCACTGTAGCAAGTTTCCTAACCGATAAAGACGACTAAAAGTCACAAATGGTACTACACAGTTTGAATAACGGTACAGTGAGCTGGAAATCTTCCAAGCAAGATACTGTTACCGAATAGAAAATAAATGCGGGTTATTGCTGCAGCTGAAGCGGCAATAGAAGCCTTCTAGGTCGATAATAAATCTAATTAGATTAGATATAGTTCTGTTAGCAGCTGAGCTAGGCGTCGGCACAAGGTAAAGAATTAATGGTCTCATCAACGATCCAGATACATACTTCGATATTCATCTGATTTGTTCGGATCATACATCGCGGCGATGTGATGATCGAATAAATCGCGTCAGACGATAATCATGCAAATCCGCTGACGAAAGTCTTTTCTCAGCAGTTTGAGCCAACCGTACATAGTTCGGGTGTAAGACACTCGAGTGACTGGCTATAGGCCAAGTGGGAGATTGTTGGACAATTATGACCCATAGCGTCACTATTTGTACAGATCATGGTGTTGTTGTACAAATTAACTACGTGACAAAGGAGATTGCACTCTTATCATTTGTGATTAGATCACCTAGATATATAAATGATAGGAGGTCCCTATGATTTGTTCTTGGATTGAGAATGATATGAGACAATATTAATCCACGAAGGATAAATCATTAAATATCCCTAGTCAGAGCATTATCGAGATTGGACATCGATAAATGCATAAAAGACTAGTATTACACTTGTGCGTGTTGTGAGTGCACAACGGCATAATTCTCATATATTTGGGTATAGGATACTCATGCAAGTGTAATAGGAGGTTGTATTTTACCGATGGTATGGGAAACAGCTTCATTCTGGATAGACCCCCTCGGAATTCCATTGGGAGCATGACTATGTGTCTATGGAAATCCGAAATCAGGGTAGGTGTATTTGGTCTTAACCTAAGACTTGTACCGCTAATACAACCTCTTATTGGCCTAAACCAACTTGGCCCAACCAAGCCCATCATGCCCAAATATAATAATTTCAAGCCCGATTCAAAATTAAGCCCAATAACCAAATTTTAAAATTCCAAATTTTATAACTTAATTAATTAAAGTTTAATACATCAATTAATTAACTAAATCAATATTTCCAAAATACAATTTAACTAATTAATTATGTATCTAATTGTTCAATTAATGTCCAATATTTTTGAATCAAAAATCAAGTCCATTACATGCCATATAGCTCTCGGCCAAGGTAAGGAAATTGGTACGATTTCCTTTTTCAATCCAATCGAATTAAAAATCGACATTTCCATTCGTTTCAACTCATCCAATGATTATCAAAACAAAAAATACCAAGAACCTAGGGTAGTAATCACATTCGGCCAAGCCTAATGGTGGGGAAAAATTTGATCCAATTAATATTTTTTGAAATTGATCTTATCCAACCTCAATTTATCAATATACAAGCATACTCAATTATTCAATTTAATCAAATCATGCTCACATTGATTTTCCCCAAATTTTACCCTAATACATTTCATGCTTATTTTAGGCTCTGATACCATTGTTGGTTTCTATGATTAGTCCCAATATCAAATAATAAGCAAAGAAATGCGAATGAATAACGAAGAAGTATGGAGGAAACACACTTACATCGATCGGTTTAAGGATGTGTTGAACAATAAAAATTTGCTCCAAGAAGCTCCAAGAATTAGGCAAAGACAATGAACAATGCTCAAGGCTTTGTTTTGAATTTCCAAGCTCTTTAATATGTTTCCCTATCACCTCTTGATGATCCCTTGAAGGTGCTAGCCTATAGAGAAATTTTTCCACAAAAATTCTTCTAATCTTTCTCTCAATTTTCGGAAAATGAAGAAAGAAAATGGGAGAGTGAAAACTATTACAGGTTTCGGCAATGAGGGAGAGATAGAGCTTATATGATTTGTTTTTTCAAAAAACAATTAATTATCATTTACCAAAAGTTGTATTAGGTAAAGGTCACACTTTCTTTTCAATTTCTTTGATTTGGAGTGTTCAACACTCTTTAACCAACTCACCTAAACACATCAAGCTAAAGCAACTAAAGTTGACATGTGATGTGATGGTTGATGTGACATATGGGCCCCACTCGATTCCAAATGCGAGTGGGCCCGCAAACACTCCCGGGTTCGGGTTCGCTAATTCCGAATTAACGAACTCCCATCGCGACGTAATTAAATCGAATTTAATTAAATAATTAAGCCTAGCAAAAAATTACTATTCATGTCGCTAACGAATTAATTCTAAATTAACTCGTTCGCCCAAATTAAAATCTAATTTCAATTCCGTTTCGAAATCTAATTCCGAATAATATATCAAATATATTATTTTAATGATTAATTCCAAATTAATCTTTCTCTCTCTTCTAATAGTACTTTATCCAAGATAAAGTCTCTCCGCAATTAATCTCAGATTAATTTAGCTCGAATAATACTTCATTGGTGAATCTTCGGGAAGTGACCCAAGAGATCCCTGGATATGTTGGCAGTAAATCTGGTCATCAGACTATCCGAACACGTACGTACCTCGTACTATGTTTTTAACGATTTACGAGACAAGGTTGGCTTCTAGCAAAGCGCCATGCCTACCCAAATCTCCAGAAATATTCTTAATGGAATATACGATCTGTAACAGGCGTAGTATACCGTAGTATTGCCTATTTTTAGGAGTTAAAATCAAGTCCCAAGAACATCAATCATGCATAAAACGAGTTGAATACACAAAGGAGTAAGGCGGAATTCATACTCACATTGATGGGTTTTGATGAAATGAACACAAGTTGCGTTTTTGTCCTTGTTGGTGCTCGGTTTGGCCTCCAAAAACAGCAGGGGTTGCTCTGTTTTGGTCTTCTTTGCGTCTCGAGAATCGGCCATGGGTGGTCTCCATGGAAGCTCCAAGCTTCAAGCTCCAAAATTGATTCCAGGCACATGAATTCGTTTCCCTATCACCATAATATAACCCATGTGTGTGCTAGCACTACTCTTCTTCATTTGCTTCTCAAAATTTCGATCAAACAGAAAATTTTGGAGAAGAAAATCGGCTTTGAAACCGTGAAGAGAGAAGAGAAAAGAGAGGGAGAGGAAGAGGTGCGTTTTTGGCTCCAAAGCTAAAACCGTGTACTGTACATTGTACAAGAGAGAGAGAATGGCTTTTGTATATACATATATTCTTTATTCCATTTACCAAATAAAATGAATAAAATATATATATACACAACAATTAATTCAAAAGTCAAAAAGGTACAAGTCCTATCAACTTTCAAATAATCACCTTTCACTATTCACATCAAGTCACTTTAATAAAGTGACAACATGTCATATCACATCACTAAAAGTGACAAGTGATTTGACAATTGACGCGACTAATGATTTGACGCTTGATGTGACTTGCGTGCCGCGCTCGAATTCGAAATGCGAATGCGCTCGCAATCAATCTCGGGCTCGGGTTTGCTAATTTCAATTAACGAATTTTCTGTCGCGTCGTAATTAAATGATTACGCCTAGCGAATTCACTATTCACGTCGCTAACGAATTAATTCTAAATTAATTCGTTCCCCCGAATTAAAATCTAATTTTAATTTCGCGTCGAAATCCAATTTCTAATAATATATCGAATATATTATTTTATCGATTAATTCCAAATTAATCGTTCTCTCTCTTTAATGATATTTTATCCGAGATAAAATATCTCCGTAATTAATCCCAGATTAATTTTCTCTTTCTAGAAATTAATCTTCTCTCTCTACTAATTAATCCCAGATTAATTATAGTGCGAGTTATACATCATCGGTGAATCTTCAGGAAGCGACCCATGAGATCTCCGGATATGTTGGCAGTAAATACGGTCGTCGGATTATCCAAACACGTAAGTACCTCGTACTACGTTTATACCGATTTACAAGACAAGGTTGGCTTCTAGCAAAGCGCCATGCCTACCCAATTCTCCAGAAATATTCTTACAGGAATATATAGATCTATATCAAGCATAGTATACCGTAGTATTGTGTATATCGGCCCAGTATCGGATAGTCACGTGCTAGGGCTGGGGCTGGATAAGTGTCTGCCCCGTCCGAAGCACATGTCGGATGTCTGGTAACTAGTCTCTATAATCGGATATAAATGACCTTGTCATAATATCCCGATGGCCGGACAGCACTTAAGAGCACTAATACCGTATCCTGCGTGACATCATCTCCACTATGACTGAAGTGATACTTCTGTCTCGACATCACACCCAATACACTACGACTCTCTGATAAACCCGGAAGCGGTGTACGCAGAACCGGTTAAAGCCATGTACCACCAAGACCAAAGTCTACCGATTATCGCAAGTATTAGCGATGCAAGTCTCAGGTTAAGACTACACACACCTACCTTGATTTCGGCCTCCCATAGACACATAGTCAAAATACCAATGGGATTCCGATGGGTCTATCTAGAGCAAAGCTGTTTCCCGTACCATCGGTGAAATACAACCTCCTATCGCACTTGCATAAGTATCCAATACTTAAATATATGAGAACTATGCCGTTGTGCCCTCACAACGCGCACAAGTGCAATACTAGCCTATTCCGCATTATCGATGTCCTGTCTCGATAATACTCCGGCTAGGGATATTTAATGATTAATCCTTCGGGGATTGATACTGTCTCATATCATCTCAATCCAGGAACTAATCATATGGACCTCTCTTCATTTATACATCTATGGTGATCTAATCACAAATGATGATAGTGCAATTTCCTTGTCACATAGTTAATTTGTACAACAACACCGTGATCTGTACAAATAGTGATGCTATGGGTCATATTATCCAACAATCTCCCACTTGGCACATAGCCAGTCACTTGAGTGTCTAACACCCGAACTATGTACGGTTCGCTCAAATTGCTGAGAAAAGATTTTCGTCAGTGGATTTGCTTAATTATCGTCTAACGCGATTTACACGATCATCACATCGCCACGATGTATGATCCAAACGAATCAGATGATATAGAAGTATATATCTGGTCGTCGATGAGACCATTAATTCTTTAGCCTGTGCTGACACCTAGCTCAGCCGCTAACAGAACTAAATCTAATCTAATTAGATTTATTATCGATCCAAATGGCTTCTATTGCTGCCTCAGCTGCAGCAATAATCCGCATTTGTTGTTAATTCGGTAACAGTTATCTTGCTCGGAATATTTCCAGCTTATTGTCCCGTTATTCAAACTTCATAGTACCGCAGTATTTACCGGTTTGGAAACTTGCAGCAGTGATCCTAGTCACTTCAAGTTCTCCTACTCCATAATTTAAGACAGCATCTTTAGTTCTCTAAGATACTAATAGATGTCCTTAACTTCAATCCAATGACTATCACTTGGATTGTCCTGATTGTGACTCCATATGCTCAAAGCGTATGAGACACCAAATCAAGTACATTTTAAATGTACAATTTCTCAGAGTGTTAACAACTCCAAATCTATCCCAGTAGATCTTTATTCCTTGAATAAAGGTTGTTACTCCCCAGAATTCTACGGAGAATTTCTTATGAAAGCCAAGCTTTCACCGATTGCTTTATGTGAATTTCATATCCAAGAAATGACATATTATCATTATGACATTCATGTCAGTGCACTCCCACTAACCCTTTTATATACACAATAATCATTTCGTTTTTGAATTAAATCATACTCCATTATGATTACATCAAAACGAAAATTCCTAGAACCTATGCTTGCTTCAATCCAAACATGGATCGAATAACCTGCAAACCATAGTCATACTACCAATGGAATTCTGAGGGGGTCTATCGAGAGCAAAGCTGTTTCCCGTACCATCGGTAAAACACAACCTCCTATTACACTTGCATGAGTATCCTATACCCAAATATATGAGAACTATGCTGTTATGCCCTCACAATGCGCACAAATGTAATACTAGTCTTTTACGTATTTATCGATGTCCAATCTCGATAATACTCTGACAAGAGATATATAATGATTTATCCTTCGTGGACTGATACTGTCTCATATCATTCTCAATCCAGGAACAAATCATAGGGACCTCCTATCATTTATACATCTAGGTGATCTAATCACAAATGATAAGAGTGTAATCTCCTTTGTCACATAGTTAATTTGTACAACAACACCATGATATGTACAAATAGTGACGCTATGGTCATAATTGTCCAACAATCTCCCACTTGGCCTATAGCCAGTCATTCGAGTATCTAACACCCGAACTATGTACTGTTGGCTCAAATTACTGAGAAAACGCTTTCGTCAGCGGATTTTCATGCTTATCATTTGATGCGATTTATTCGATCATCACATCGCCATGATATATGATCCGAACGAATCAGATGAATATCGAAGTATATATCTGGATCGTTGATGAGACCATGAATTTTTTAGCCTGTGCTGACGCCTAGATCAGCTGCTAACAGAATTATATCTAATCTAATTAGATTTATTATCGACCTAGAAGGCTTCTATTGCTGCCTCAGCTGCAGCAATAACCCGAATTTGTTGTTTATTCGGTAACAGTATCTTGCTTGGAAGATTTCCATTTCACTGTTCCGCTATTCAAACTGTATAGTACCGTTTTACGACTTCTAGTCATTTTATCTATTAGGAAACTTGCTACAGTGATCCCAGTCACTTCAAGTTCTCCATCTCCATAGATTAAGACAGCATCTTTAGTTCTCTAAGATACTAACGAATGTTCTTAACATCAATCCAGTGACTATCACTGGATTGGCCTGATTGTGAATCCATATGCTCAAAGCGTATGAGACACCAGGTCACTTATATTTTTCAATGTACGATTTCTCAGAGAGTTTTAACAACTTTAAATCTTTCCCTGAAGATTTTTATTCCTTGAATAATGGTTGTTTCTCCCAAGAATACTACTGAGAATTTTTTGAAAGCCAAGCTTTCGCCGATTATATTATGGGAATATCATTTCCATGAAATGACATATCATCATTATTTTATAGGACATTATTGTCAGTGCGCTCCCACTAACCTTCTTATATACACAAGAATCAATTCGTTTTGAATTAAATCATAAACTATTATGATTACATCAAAACGACAATTCCAAGAACCTAATGCTTGCTTTAATCCAAACATGGATCGAATAACCCGCAAACCTTGTTTGCTAGTTTTGGTATGACAAAACCGACAGGATGTTGTAAACATCCTCCAAAAGGTTTCCTTTTCAGGAAAGTGATTTTCCCGTTAAGCTGACATATTTCATAAATGAAACACGCATCTTAAGCAAGCATTATCCAAATGGATTTTCCATGGAAACAGGTAAAAGGTTGAATCGTAATCAACACAATGTTGATAATGATACCTTTCCGCTAAAAGCCTAGCTTTATACGTTGGTATGTTGCCATCCATGTATGTCTTCCTTGAAGACTTATATAGTACCAATAGGCACAATGGCTTGCGGTACATCAACTAGTGTCCAAACTTGGTTGATCTACATGGAATACATTTAGGATTCATGACACTTTGTCATAATAGGGATTCGATACCTTGTATCACTTCCTCATACGTAGTCAATTGGTATACCTCAATAAGATTGACATCTTTATGAGGTGAGATCAGAAACCCATACCCCATGTTGTTTTCTGACTCTCTTCGACTTACTCGGTTCTTGTTTATTCGAAGATTAATGGTTTAGTTTCATCATGGATGAACTATTTGTGTTCCATTAGGAATCGGTGCCTGGAACAATATCACTCTGATTTTCATCGAGTTTTACTATCCTCCCACTTACCACTGCATATCGGTATTCCTCTTAGGAAAACCGCATGGTGAGCAACAATCTAATTGTTCTCTTGTGAGTTGTATAAGTACAATACTTTGGTATCCATAGGATAACCTACAATTGTCACTTATCCAATTTGGGTTTTAGTTTGGTATCATCCAAACATATGCCAAGCATACCCAAATATTCATGAATGAGAAACCCGATTTCCTTTCCGTTAATATCTAATATGAAATCTGTCAAACAGATTATTATGGAACCTTATACAAAATAAGTTCTTGCACTGTTTAAAGCTTATCCGTTGAAGGAAATGGTAGCTCAGAGCGACTCATGATTAATGTTATCATGTCCAACAAAATTCGGTTACTCAGTTCGGACAAACCATCAAATTGACGTGTTCCGGGAGGAGTCCTCATTGAAAGAATAATATACTCTTTCAAGTATATTAGAAACTTATTGCTTAAGTATTTTCCATTACGGTCTCACCGTGACGGTATAAATACTTTAGCCGATCTGTTTGTCTACTTCGTGTCGAAACTTTAAAAGTTTCCGATTTGTGTTCTTCAAAAGAAACACATAACCATAACGCGATGCCACATCCGTAAAGGTCACAAAATATTCATATCCACTTCTAGCCTAGCTAGACATGGGCCCACTTGCTTCACTATGAACTAGGGCTTACAGATCGGTGGCATTTACACTTTTACCAAGTAAATAGTGTTTTAGGCACTTTGCCCAATTAAACTAGATTCGTAGACTTTATTTGATTAGGATCAAATTAGTCCTAGTACCCACTCTTCGAAAGTATGGATATACGATTCTTGTTTTATTGTGTTCCAGACAACAATGCCACAAATTAGTTTCTTCTGATTAAATCAGTTTGAGCTGTTTGTTTGTCATGTATATGTTTGAGATTTATTTATATTCAAAATATAAATGATGTTATTCACATCTAATGTGTTTATGTCAATATCATCTTTATATAATAAAACACTTTAGTGTTCTAGAATATAAACTAGTTACATTATAACAGTTTCCTAATTTAAGTACATACCCGAAGGTAGTTCCTAAACTTAGGTATCTACGGTTGAAACAGCGACTTTCGTCCATTTTCCAATTCGCATATAAATCTCAATTGAAGTCAGTATCATGTTTAAGACAGATTCTGAACATCAATATATATTTATGTATCACATTAAGTATTTAAAATCCAATTTTAATACTAGTTGTGAACATAATGATGACAAACATATTTGAAGTCAGAGCCTTGCTCGTTCTTCAATTCCTTCATGTCTGCTTTGTCCAAACGGCAGTCACGCTTCCGCGATCTCGTTTGCCACGTTTAGCAGATATTTTGGGATATGTCTTTTATCTTCCTAGAAGATTATAATGATTTTGCCTTTGCCTCTTTTCATATCCCAGAAGCCTTTGGCCAAGCCTTGGCCTTCTAGAATATCGAAGTAAGGTGCGCCTTGTACTACTTGCCTTATTGCAAACTTTGACTTTGTCTCCTTGAGAATAGTCATTAACTCTCCAAGAGTTATTATTGCAATTTAATACTTCTAAAATCCAAAGATTGATTTATGAAGATCCTTCAATTTCATTATGATACTTTAAAGATCTAATCCTTAGTTCTGATTCAGAAATTAAGGAGTCTAATACGACAAGCTTAATGGATTAAGCACTAAAGTTATCATCACATTAATCTTCCAAATATTATGCTCTACTATTTGCTTAACTCCGGGCTTAGGCATAATATGTTATTTTATCAAATAAAGTAACTTATTATTTTCCAGGACCATCCTGAAATTTATTCCCAATTTGAAAATTAAACCATTTAAATACATTTTCCATATGATCATGTTTTAAATGCTAATCTTTCAATTTAATCTTGATTCTAATAGTCAAACTATCTAATCAACGATTTCGGTACCTTTTATTATAATGATTACAATAGTCCAACTATTTAATCAACTATAATTTAATATATTAAAATCAATTATATTGATTACTATAATCCAATTATAAAATCAACTATAAATGAAAAGTTTGAATACAGTCTAACTGTTTATTAAAACAACAATTTAAATATTAGTCCAAGTAACATTTAATTTATTTGACGAATGATATTTGTTTGAGCGCGTATAGCAAGTAATTAAACGAATATTGCAAATTCAATTCTTGCCCCCACTATTTTTCGGCGAGCCTCTAACCCTCTGTCGAGTACTCGGTAAACCACGTTACCTAGTGGGCTAGGATCCCGTTAAATATCACAAAATCTTGACTTTGGCCAACAAATTGTATGATAATTAACTAGGTAGATCTCTAAGATCGATTGGATCCAATCCAATTCCTAGATCCGGTAGGGGTCATCCAAGTCCGAAACATATATCTTATATATGCCAATATATCCAATATATTGCCTAACCTTTTTCCTATGAATCAACTAAGCCTTGGCTTTGGCACAAAAAAATTAGTGATACCAGTTAAGCGCGACCTATTGACCATGGAAAGCTTGGTAATCAATGTCGATGGACAAGAAGTGGTCTTGACTTTGGCCAACAAACCACAACTTGGACAAGACACCAATATGGATCAAAGCTCTCGTAATTCAAACACATCCTCGACGGACAAAGGCCTTGACTTTGGCCAACAAGCCAATGCCAGTCTCGGATCTTGAGTAAGAATCACTCAATGGAAGGAAAGACGCTTAATATTTTGCAGGGTTTTTTTCGAGTGAAAATTGTCAACCAATTTATTATCTTTGTTAAGGTTATCATCATACACCCTTAAACATGCATTCTAAACACATAATAAAGCGCGTATAAATAAATAATAATGATATGCGGATGTATACTTTACACATTGATCCAAGATCAAATCTCTCACTTTCTCTTTTCCGCTAGCACATGTATTTACTTCTACCCGTTACACTACACTTTTAAAGAAACCTCCTTTACATTGAGGGGAATATGTGAGAAGAGAATACAAAGAATAAGGAGGTGATAAGGCTGGACACGCAGGTCCAATTAATAAATCAAATTTATTACAACAATTTCTAAAATTGCCCCACCCTTCTAATATACATCCGATATAAATTATTCATGCATCGCAACCATGTATTCACACAAGCATGTTATCAATCAATCTAATCAAATTAATTAATCTGATATTTAGTGACCATCCAATGTTCAAACAACAATTTGATTTTGCTCGAGTCAAAATCGTTTTGCGAATAAGTACTAAAAGTACGAATTCTTGAATTAAATTAAACTACATAATTAAATCCAATTCAATTTGTATTTAATACTAATTCGCAATTAATTCCAAATTAAATACTACACTTTACTTAACGAACCTTTACGACTTAAATTCCAAATTTAATCGTTACGGGTCTCAAAGCCCGATTAACGTCGAACGTCAATTCAATTAAAGTCCAATGGGCTTTTAATTAATTTCTTGAGGCGTGGACTTTTTGCCAACTCGGGTCAAACCGAATAACCAAAATCCAATCCGGGAATTACCCCATAAGCCTAGAAATCAATTTTGGCCCATTAGGCCCAATTAAACTTTAAAGGTCCATTAGTCTTATTTGGGCTTTATGGATGCGGTTTTGGGCCCAATTGGATCCAATCCATTTGGCTTAGACCTAACTTAGTACAACCAAGCCCAATAACAACCTTAAAAGTCCAATTTCCAAAATTAGGCCCGATTTAATTAAATTACAAAATCCAATTTCACATTTAATTAACTAAAGTTATAGCATTATTAATTACCCAAATCAATATTTCCAAAACATCAAATTAGCCTAATTAATCATGATTATCATTATTAAATTATGTCCAACACAATTTAACAAAAATCAAACCCATATATATGTTATATTAGTCTCGGCCAAGGGGGAATTTTATGCACAAATCAAATTCAATCCAATTAAATTCAATTCAACATTAAATCAATATCCCCAAATGATTTCCAACATATCCAATGATCAAAATCAAAAAATCCAAGCCAATTTAGGGCATTCATATTTTCAGCCAAGCCTAAGAATTTGGGCAAAAATTTTCCAAACACAATTTCTTGAAATTGATCCAATAAATCTTCAGTTAAAACATATTTAAACATACTCATTCATCCAATTTCATTATACATGCTCAAAATCAATTTTACCCAAATTTTAAGCCTTAATCTTTTTCATGCTCAACCTTGCTCAAGAACCATTGTTGGTGTTTGCTAAGGTCCCAGATCATTAAACAAGCATGAAATAAGTGCGAATACAAATCAACAAAGTTGCGGAATACTCACATCGATCGATTGAGCGACACTTTGATGAACAAAACTTCATTTTCTACCCACTGGTTGCTCGGTAGTTCACTGTCACATCCCACCATTTTCGGTCTTTTGAGGTCAAGAATCCAAGCTCCAAGCTTCGTCAAATGATTCCCGGCTCATGGGTGGACTTCCCTATCACCTTCGCATGACTTCGTAGTGTGCTAGCACTCCCAATTTTGCCACAAAATCGTGACTCTATGCTTCCCATTGGTCTCGGTTTTGAGCCAAAACCAGTGAACAACACAGCCTCAAGGGCGTGTGAAGAAGAGAGAGATTAGAGAAAGAGAGAGTTGTGTGTTATTGGCTTCAAATTTGTGTATCTAATACCCAAATGTGAATTTCAAATTCATTTACCATGAATTTGGCTTTCAAAAAGCCAAGCCTTAATGGCACCAACCACACACATCACTTCATCAATCCATCATTTAGTGAATAGTGACTGGCGTCAATCACTCAAACTGAAAGACATCTATCACTTGATTGACGAATGATGTGACGCTAGATTTGACTTACGCGCCGTACAAAAATTCAAAATGAGAATGCGCTCGCAAACAATCCCGGGCTCGGGTTCGCTAATTCCAAATTAATGAATTTTCCTTTACGACGCAATTAAATGATTACGCCTAGCAAAATCACTATTCACATCGCTAATGAATTAATTCTAAATTAATTCGTTCGCCTGAATTAAAATCTATTTTTAATCCCGCGTCGAAATCCAATTTCGTTTAATATATCGAATATATTAATTTATCGATTAACTCCAGATTATCGTTATCTCTCTTTAATGGATATTTTATCCTAGATAAAATATCTCCGCAATTAATCCCATATTAATTTCTCTCTCATCTAATTATCTCAGATTAATAAAGAGTTCGAGTCATACATCATCGGTGAATCTTCGGGAAGTGACCAATGAGATCCCCGGATATGTTGGCAGTAAATCGGTCGTCGAACTATCCGAACACGTAAGTACCTCGTACAACATTTATACCGATTTACAAGACAATGTTGGCTTCTAGCAAAGCGCCATGCTTATCCAATTCTCCAGAAATATCCTTACAGGAATAAAGGATCTAAATTAGGCATAGTATACGTAGTATTGTGTATGTCAATCCAGTATCGGATGATCACGTGCTAGGCCTGGGGCTGGAATTGTGTCTACCACATACAAAGCACATGTCGGATGTCTGGTAACTAGTCTCTATAATCGGATAAACCTGACCTTGTCATTTTATCCCGATGACTGCAATACTTAAGAGTACTATTACCGTATCCTACGTGACCATCATCTCTATATGACTGAAGTGATACTTCCGTCTTGACAACACACCCAACACACTACGATTCTCAATATACCCAATATAGACGTACATAGAACCTGTTAAAGCCCTGGACGACCGCAACCAAAGTATATTGATTGTCGCAAGTATTAGCGGTGCAAGTCTCAGTTAAGACCAAATACACTACCCTGATTTCAGACTTCCATAGACACATTGTCATACTACCAATGATGCAATCCGAGGGGGTCTATCCAGAGCGAAGAGTTTTTCCCGTACCATCGGTAAAACACAACCTCTTATTACACTTGCATGAGTATCCTATACCCAAATATATGAGAACTATGCCATTGTACCCTCACAACTCGCACAAGTGTAATACCAGTCTTTTACGTATTTATCGATGTCCAATCTCGATAATACTCTGACTAGGGATATTTAATGATTTATCCTTCGTGGAATGATATTGTCTCATATCATTCTCAGTCCAGGAATAAATCATGGGACCTCCTATCATTTATATATCTAGGTGATCTAATCACAAATGATAAGAGTGCAATCTCCTTTGTCACATAGTTAATTTGTACAACAACACCATGATCTGTAAAAGCAGTGACGCTATGGGTCATAATTGTCCAACAATCTCCCACTTGGCCTATAGCCAGTCACTTGAGTGTCTTACACCTGAACTATGTACGGTTGGCTCAAACTGCTGAGAAGGGCTTTCGTCAACGGATTTGCATGATTATCGTCTGATGCGATTTATTCGATCATCACATCGCCATGATGTATGATCCGAACGAATCAGATGAATAGTCAAAGTATGTATCTGGATGTTGATGAGACCATTAATTCTTTAGCCTGTGCTGATGCCTAGCTCAGTTGCTAACAGAATTATACCGAATCTAATTAGATTATTATCGTCCCAGAAGGCTTCTATTGCTGCCTCAGCTGCAGCAATAACCCACATTTGTTGTTTATTCGGTAACAGTATCTTGCTTGGAAGATTTCCAGCTCACTGTTTTGTTATTCAAACATTGTAGTACCGTTTGCGACTTGTAGTCAATTTATCGGTTTAGGAAACTTACCAGTAGTGATCCCAGTCACTTAAAGTTCTCCTTCTCCATAGTCTAAGAATGTATTTTTAGTTCTCGAAGAAACTAACGGATGTTCTTAACTACAATCCAGTGACTATCACTCGGATTGGCCTGTTTGTGAATCCATATGCTCAAAGCGTATGAGACATCAGGTCTCGTACATTTTTCAATGTACGATTTCTCGGAAAGTTTTCTCGAAAGCCAAACTTTCCCTGATTGTTATTATGGGAATATCATTTCCAAGAAATGACATATTATCATTATTTATAGGACATTTATTGTTAGTACGCTCCGACTAACCTCCTTATATACATAAGATAATTTCGTTTTGAATTAAATCGTAAATCATTATGATTACATCAAAACGATAATTCCAAGAACCTATGCTTGCTTCAATCCAAACATGGATCGAATAACCTACAAACCTTGTTTGCTAGTTTTGGTACAACAAAACCGACAAGAGGTTCTAAACATCCTCCAAAAGGTTTCCTTTTTAGGAAAGTGATTTTCCTGTTAAGCTGCCATATTTGATAAATGAAACATGCAGCATTAGCAAGCATTATCCAAATGGATTTACCGTGGCAACAGGTAAAAGGTTGAATCGTAATCAACACAATATTGATAATGATACCTTTCCGCTAACAAGCCTAGCTTAGTACGTTGGTATGTTGCCTTTCCACGTATGTCTTCCTTGAAGACTATATAGTACTAATAGGCACAATGCCTTGTGGTACATCAACTAGTGTCCAAACATAGTTGGTTACATGGATCCATTTCGGATGTTCATGGCACTTTGCCATAATAGGGAGTCGATACCTCGTATCACTTCCTCATACGTAGTCAGTTGGTATACCTCAATAAGATAGACATCTTTATGAGGTGATATAGAAACACATACCCTAGGTTATTTCTGACTCTCTCCCATCTACGCGGTTCTTGTGTATTCGAAGATTAATAGTATAGTTTCATCATTGATGAACTATTTGTGTTCCATTAATAATCGGTGCCTGGAATAGTATTACTCTGATTTTCATCGAGCTTTACTATCCTCCCACTTACCACTGCATATCGGTATTCTTCTTAGGAAAACCGCATGGCGAGCAACAATTACATTGTTCTCTAGTGAGTTGTATAAGCACTATGCTTATGGTTTCCCTATGATAACCTACAATTGGCACTTATCCAATTGGGGTTCTAGTTTGGTATCATCCAAACATATGCCTAGCATACCCAAATGTACAGGAATGAGAAACCCGGTTTCCTTCCCGTTCATATATCATATGAAATCTGTCTAACAGATTTTAATGGAACTTTATTCTAAATAAGTTTACACTATTTAAAGCTTATCCGTTGAAGGAAATGGTAGCTCATAGCGACTCATGATTAACCTTATCATGTCCAACAAAATTCGGTTACTCTGTTCGGACACACCGTCAAATTTACGTGTTCCGGGAAGAGTCCTCATTTGAAAAAAAATACTTTACTCTTTCAAGTATATTAGAAACTTATTGCCTAAGTATTTCCATTATGGTTTTACCGTGACTGTTTAATACTTTAGCGACCTGTTTGTCTATTTCGTGTCAAAATTATAAAAGTTTCCGATTTGTGTTCTTCAAAAGAAACACATAACCATAACGCGATGCCACATCCGTAAAGGTCACGAAATATTCATATCCACATCTAGCCTAGCTAGACATTGGCCCATTTGCTTCACTATGAACTAGGGCTAACAGGTCGGTGGCATTTACACTTTTACCAAGTAAAGGTGTTATAGGCACTTTTCCCAATAAACTAGATTCGTAGACTTTATTTGATTATGATCAAATTAATCCTAGTACCGACTCTTCGAAAGTGTGGATATACGATTCTTGTTTTATTGTGTCCCAGACAACAATGCCACAATTAGTTTCTTTTGATCAAATCAGTTTAAGCTATTTGTTTGTCATATTTTATTTCTGAAATTTATTTATATTCAAAATATAAATTTGTTATTCATATCAAATGTGTTTATCTCAATATCATCTTTATATAATGAAACACTTTAGTGTTCTAGAATATAAAGGTAAACCCACAGTGGGTTAACACTTATATAGAGATAATGTTTCTAGTCAAACTAGTTACATTATAACAGTTTCCTAATTTAAGTACACACCCGAGGGTAGTTCCTAAAATTAAGTATCTACGGTTAAAACAGCGACTTTCATCCCGTTTCCAATCCCCAGATAAATCTCGATTGAAGTCAGTATCTGTTCAAAACAGATTAACATCCATACATATATTTATGTATCACACTAAGTATTTAAAATCTAATTTCAATATGTCATGAACATATTTATGACAGCATATTTGAAGTAGAGCCTTGCTCGTCTTCAATTCCTTTGTGTCTGCTTTGTCCAAACGGGAATCACGCTTCGTATCTCGTTTGCCACAATTTAGGCAGACATTTTGGGATATGTCATTTATCTTCCTAGAAGAATATAATGATATTGCCTTTGCCCTTTTCATATTCCAGTAGCCTTTGGCCAAGCCTCGGGTTTCTTTAATATCAAAGTAAGGTGTGCCTTACGCTACTTGCCTTATTGCAAACTTTGATTTTGTCTCCTTGAGAATAGTCATTAACTCTCCAATAATTATTATTGCAATTTTAGTACTTCTAAAATCTAAGTATAGATTTTGAAGATCCTTCAATTTCAGTATCATACTTTAAGGATCTAGTCCTTAGTTCTGATTCGAAATTAAGGGTCTACTGCGGACAAGCTTAATGGATTAAGCACTTAAGTTATCATCACATAATCTTCCAAAGATTATGCTCTACTATTTGCTTAACTCCGGGCTTAGGCCTAATATGTTATTTTATCAAATAAAGTAACTTAATATTTTTCCTGGACCATCCTGAAATATATTCCCAATTTGAAAATTAAACCATTTAAATACATTTTCCCTAGGATTATGTTTTAAATGTCAATCTTTCAATACATCTTGATTCTAATAGTCAAACTATTTAATCAACAATTTAGGTTCTATTTATTATAATGATTACAATAGTCCAACTATTTAATCAACTATAATTTAATAGATTAAAATCAATAATATTGATTACTATAATCCTATTATAAAATCAACAATAAATGAATAGTTTGAATATAGTCCAACTATTTATTAAAACAACAACTTAAATATTAGTCCAACTAACATTTAATTTATTTGACGAATGATATTTGTGATTGAGCGCGTATAGCAAGTAATTAAACGAATATTGCAAATTCAATTCTTGCCTCCCATTATTTTTTGGCGAGCCTTTAACCCTCTGTTGAGTACTCGGGAAACCGTGTTTCCTGGTGGGCTAGGATCTCGTTAAATATCACACAATCTTGACTTTGGCCAACAAATTGTATGATAATTAACTAGGTAGATCTCTAAGATCGATTGGATCCAATCCAATTCCTAGATCCGATAAGGGGACATCCAAGTCCGAAACATATATCTTATATATGCCAATACATCCAATGTATTACCTAACCTTTTTCCTCTGAATCAACTAAGCCTTGGCTTTGGCACAACAAACTTAGTGATCCCAGTCAAGCACGTCGCATTGACCATGGAAAGCTTCATAATCAATGTCGATGGACAAGAAGTGGTCTTGAATTTGGCCAACAAACCACAACTTGGACAAGACACCAATATGGTACAAAGCTCTCGTGATTCAAACACATCCTCGACGGACAAAGGGCTTGACTTTGGCCAACAAGCCAATGGCAGTCTTGGATCTTGAGTGAGAATCACTCAATGGAAGGAAAGACGCTTAATATTTGCGAGGGTTTTTCATGTGCAAATTGGCAACCAATTTATTATCTTTGTTAAGGTCTCATCATCATACACCCTTAAACATTTATTCTAAACACATAATAAAGTACGTATAATAAAATAATAATTATATGCGGATGGATACTTTACACATTGATCCTAGATCAAATCTCTCCCTTTCTCTCTCCCGCTAGAACATGTATTTACTTCTACCACTACACTTCTAAAGAAACCTCATTTACATTGAGGGGAATAGGTGAGAAGAGAATACAAAGAATATGGAGGTAATAAGGTTGGACACACAGGCCAATTAATAAATCAAATTTATTATAATAATTTCTAAAATTGTCCCACCCATCTAATATCCATCCGATATATATTATTCATACATCGCAACCATGCATTCACACAAGCATGTTATCAATCAATCTAATCAAATTAATTAATCTGATAATTAGTGACCATCCAATGTTCAAACAACGATTTGATTTTGATCGAGTCAAACTCGTTTCGCAAATAAGTACTCAAAGTACGAATTCTCGAATTAAATTAAACTACATAATTTAATCCATTTAATATGCATTTAATACTAATTCGCTATTTAATTCCAAATTAAATATTACACTTTAATAATCAATCTTTTATGTCTTAAATTCCAAATTTAATCGTTACGGGTCTCAAAGCCCGATTAACGTCCAACGTCAATTTAATTAATGTCCAATAGGTTTTAATTAATTTCTTAAGGCGTGGATTTTTGGTCAACTCAGGTGAAACCGATAACCAAAGTCCAATCCGGGAGTTACCCCATAAGCCCAGAAATCAATTTAGGCCCATTAGGCCCAAATAAACTTTAAAGGTCCATTAGTCGCATTTGGGCTTTATGGATGCGGTTTTTGGCCCAATTGGATCCAATCCATTTGGCCTAAACCTAACTTGGTACAACCAAGCCCAATAAGACCAATACCAACTCAACAAGCCCAAATCCAATTTAAGGCCAAATAATTAAATTCCAAAAATCTAATTTCTTAACTTAATTACACTAAAAAGTATAACACAATTAATCACCCAAATCAATATTTCCAAAACATTAATTTACACAATCAATCGTGCTCAATTACAACAATCATGTACAACACATTTTATCAAAAAATCAAACCCAAACATGCTTCACTAGTCTCGGCTATGGTGGGGAAATTTATATCCGATTTGGTTTCAATCCAATTAAATCCACAATCGACATTAAATCAACATTCCCGATTGATTTCTAACTCATCCAATGAATCAAAAAATCAAAATTCCAAGACTTTTAGGGCTCTTCTACATTCGGCCAACATAAAAAATTTGGGGAAATTTGTTCAAAACAACATTTCATCAAATTGATCCAATCAATCATCAATTAAAACACATTTAAGCATACGAATTCATCCAATTTCATTATACATGCTCAAAAACAATTCTACCCAAATTTTAAGCCCTAATCATTTTCATGCTCAACCTTGCTCAAGATAAAATTGTTGGTATTCGCTAAGGTCCCAAGATCATAAACAAGCATGAAACTAGTGCGAATACAAATCAACAAAGTTGCGAAATAGTCACATCGATCAATTAATGGACGCTTTGATGAACAAAACTTCATTTTCTACCCACTGGTTGCTGGTAGTTAACTATCACAGCCCACCATTTTCGGCCTTTTGAGGTCAAGAATCCAAGCTCCAAACTTCGTCAAATGATTCCCGGCTCATGGGTGGACTTCCCTATCACCTTCGCATGGCTTCATAGTGTGCTAGCACTCCCGATTTTGCCACAAAATCGTGACTCTTGTGCTTCCCATTGATCTCGGTTTTGAGCCAAAACTAGTGAACAAAACAACCCCAAGGGCATGTGGAGAAGAGAGAGATGAGAGATGAGAGAAAGAGAGAGTTGTGTGTTGGTCATAGTGATAGCATGTGGTACAAGGCCTTTATCCTTTTCTCATCCAGTAATGCTAGTTGTTCGAACCTCTGCGAGGCACATTCCTGCTCAGGCAATCCTACATCTGCTAGTACCTGCATTGACTGTATCTCTATTTCCACTGGTAACACTGCCTTCATCCCGAAAACCAAAACGTAGGGTGTGGCTACTGTTGCCGTTCTCACCGAATTTCTATACCCCTACAGGGCATATGGCAGTTTGTCAACCCAATCTTTATAAGTTTCTGTCATCTTAGCAGGTATTTTCTTTATGGTTTTATTGGCCGCCTCCACCGCCCCATTAGCCTGTGGCCTATAAGGTGATGATTTGTGATGCCCTATCCCGTACTTCCGCAATATGGCCTTTATTTCTCCCTGAAAATGGACTTCATTGTCCGTCACTATGTGATGTGGCATTCCGTATCGACATACTATATTACGGGCTATAACTTGGCTATCTGTTTTGCCGTAACATTACAGAATGACTCGGTTTCCACCCATTTTGAAAAATAGTCTACCGCCACTATTATGAAGCGGTTTCTATTTGATGCATATGGCATGATTTCTCCAATCATGTCAATACCCCACGCTGAGAAAGGTCATGGTTCTGACAGTCTGTGCAATTCCGTAGGCGGTAGATGGTTCAAGTTGTCGTGTGCATGGCAATCGTGACGGTGCTTCACCAGCTTTGCGCAGTCACTTTCTATGGTCGACCATTAAAATCCCTGTCTCACTATCTTGCGAGACAAATTCAATCCATTCATATGCGGTCCACATACTCCAACGTGCACCTCTTCCATCACCTTCTGAGCCTCTTCTTTTCTTAAACATTTTAGTTGGACGTCGTTGGTTTGTCTCTTGTACAACTCTCCCCTCAAACTCATATACTGGGAAGCCAATTTCTGAATGGATATTCTGTCTTTCTTGCTGGCTCCTTCTAGGAATTCCCTATGTTTTAGATACTGCAGAATGTCATAGTACCATAGCTTCCCATCGTCGAATTCTATTTCCAAGATTCTCTCTATCTCATAACCGGGTCTGCTAGCTATTGTCAACACAAGGGGTCTCATTACCAGTTTTCCTAAGTTATAGCTAGGGTGGCTAGTGCATCTACAATTTGGTTCTCTTCTCGTGGCAAGTACTGGAATTTATAGTTAGGAATAACTTGCCAACCTTCCTGAGATGGAGTAGGTATGATCTCAACCGATCTTCCTTCAATACCCATTCCTCTCGTATCTTTCAAACTATGAACATCGAGTCTCCATAAACTTCTACATCTTAGCTCTTAGGGCTATTAGTGCTATTAGTCCAAAGTCACATGCTTCATATTCAGCCATGTTGTTGGTTACTCTGAATGTCAACCTTTTGGCCATAGGTAGGGTTTCGCCTTCGAGGGTTACTATCACAATTCCTATTCCAGCTCCTTTGTAATTCACCGCCCCGTCGAAACAATTTTCCACCCCTGGACATTATAGTCTGAACCTCCTCGTCTGGGAATTCGAACTTAAACTAATCTCCTTCTATGGGTTGTAATGCCAAGAATTCCGCTACGGCTCGCCCCTTGATTACCTTAGAGGTGAGGTATTCTATATCAAACTCTGTCAGCAACACCAACCATCTGTCCAACTTCCCTACCAGTGAGGGTACTGACTGCAAATACTTTAGGGGATTCTCCTTTGCTACCATTGTATCTTATATGATTGGAAGTAATGATGCAACTTTCGGGAAGCCCATATCACCACCAAAATACCTTTTCCACCTCTTGATAGCGGGCTTCATACGAAAGCATCTTCTTACTAAGGTAGTAGACTGCATGTTCCACCCCTGTCTCATCTGCCTGTACCATCATCAGCCCCAGCGCTTCGGGTTCTATGGCCAAATACAACACCAAGGGTTTTCCCGGCCTTGGAGGTTTCAGGACGGGCGGTTTAACCAAGTATTCTTTGATTTTGTCAAAAGCTTATTGACATTGCCTATTCCACTCCATATGCTGGTCATTCCTCAATATCTTGAAGATGGGCTCACATTCAATTGTTAGTTTGGCAATGAATCGACTGATATACTAGATTTTCTTGAGAAAAGTACCAACTTCCTTTTCTATCTTCGGTGCGGTCATCTCGGTAATTGCCTTGATATTTTCATGGTCCAGTTCTATCCCTCCCATTCCTACCGTATGCCCCAACAACTTCATGGATGTTACCCCAAACACACACTTCTTGGGGTTGAGTCGGAGGTTGTACTTATCGACTATTTGAAGGAATTTCTCCAGCGCTTCTATATGTCTGGCCCTCGTCTCTGATTTAACCATCATGTCATCCACGTATACCTCAATCTTTTTATGCATCAAGTCGTGGAATAATATAGTGGCCATTCATTGATAAGTGGCTCCCGCATTCTTAAGTCCAAACAACATCACCTTGTAACAATATGTACCCCACTCAGTGACGAAGACAGTCTTATGTTTGTCTTCTTCGGCCATGAGGACCTCGTTATATCTGAGAATCCATCTGCGAACGAGTACATAGAAGATAAAGATGTGCTATTAACCAACACGTCTATATAGGGTAGGGGAAAATCATCATTTGGGCAAGTTTTGTTGAGGTCCCTATTATCCACGCACATTCTTACCTTTCCATCCTTCTTTGGTACCAACATAATGTTGGCTAACCACTCGGGGTACTTCACCACCTCTAAGAACCCCATATCTATCTACTTATTGACTACTTCCCTAACCTTTTCGGCCCATTCTGGCATCATTCTTCGGAGCTTCTGTTTACTGGTGTCATGTTCGGATAAGCTGGTATCATATGCTGGGCAATACCCATGTCCACTCTTGGCATGTCTTTATAGGACCAAGCGAATACTTTTGCATATTTTATTAATATTCTCCCTAATTATTTCCATTAATCAGAGGTAACCTCACTTGCAATTGAAATTTCCTTGGGGTTTTCATATGTACCAAGATTAAATGCATTTGTCTTTGTTGAGTCAATGTCAAATATGCTCATGTCATGCATGTTATGATGCAGACTAACAGGAAAAGACTCGAACAAGTAAGCAAAATCAATGTCTTTATTATTAATAAATACAAGATTACAATCAAATAAGTCAGGAAAATAAACATATTCGTAATTTGCAGTCTTGTCTTCTTTCGTCTTCTTGTTTTCTTCGAGCGTCAGATTCTCCAATTGCAGTAGTTTTTCTTCCCATTAATCTTCCACTTTTGCAACTTCCTCTGCCTGTGGTTCTTTGCCCATCACATCCTTGAAGATTTCGAATCCCGGTACTATGATCCCATTGACTTCTACGGGTTCAAGTTGTCATTGATATCTTATGGCTTTCACAAAGTATTCCATCAACTTCATCTCATTTTCTTGGTCTTCGGTTCATTCCCATCGGATTCATACCCCAATATTCTCTTAGTGGTATGCCCCTTGAAATCTGGCAGTGTTCTTATTCCCTGGCCTCTAGCAGTCAAACTTGTGCCGGCTCATATTTAATTTTTTCCATGATTCTAGCCACTTTAGGGTCTTCCCATTCTTCGAAGTTTGCCGCCACTTGGAACCTTGTGAAAGGCTGTATGTCTAAAGCAGCCACATCATTGTCTACTTCAGCCCTGATGGTGACGACTTTCTCTCCATGCGGGAACTTAATAACCTGGTGCAAAGTGGATGGCACGCCCCCAAGTCTATGAAACCTTGGACTCCACAATAATAGTGCAAATGTAGCTGGGATATCAAGCACTGTGAACTCCACATTGTCTTCTATCTGGCCCACTTTGACTACTGTGATGAAAGTACCTTTGACTCCCCGTTTTCTATCATCATATGCTTTGATAGTCATGTTGGAGGGGCTTAAATCTGTTGTCCGCATACCCAACCTTGACAGAATCTTCAAGGGCACACATTGATAGATAACCATCATCCACCATCCCACAATATGTCTTCTGGCCTTATACTTCCGCTTTTAAGAATAGCGGCTTGTTGTGATTCCTCCCCTCCATCAAGGAGTTATTCTTCAAAGAATATTATCATCTGCCTACCATTTTTTTGTACCAACCCTACGAACATTGTCGGGTTTGGATCTTCAGGTACCATTATATTGCTTAAAGTTTATACCATGGCATGCATGTGCTCTTGAGAGGCACATAATAACTCGGTGTTATCCATATTCTCTGTCACCTCTTGGCCTTCTTTTAGCACTTATTTGTCTTTCTCTATTACATCACTGTAAAAAAATCCACTGCGAGTCATCCCTCTTACTTCCTCTTCATCACTGCTCGAGAAGTTTTCCCATAAATCTCTCCCTGCTCTGTTTCATCTTCACTGCTGCTATCCCATATTCCCATGCAAGAAGCTTGGTGGTTGAGAGTTTGAAGGACAAAGCTTTTGGGCAGGGTGAAGTTGATCATATAGGCGGGTGGTGGAATGGAGTGACAGTTGGCTAGAAGGTTTTCGTGTGTGTTGGGTTGTTCTTTTTCTGGGTCGGATATCTTATGGGTGTCAATGAGGTCTTGGATCTCTTGCCTAAGACGGGTTTAGTTTTCAGTTTCGTGGCCTTTTTACTGATAGAAGTGACAATATAGGTTTAGGTCGAGGTGGCGTGGCACAAGGTTTGGAAGTGGTTTAGGTTCCAAGGGTTTTAGGAGTCTTTGCCTCTTCAGCTTTTCAAATACATTTGACAAAGGTCTACCAAAATAGGAGAATCACTTGTTTATGATGGCGGTGACCTCAGCAAGAGCGAGCTTGTTATACTGGCCGTAAAACTTTATGTTCTTTGCATCCTCTTCCTCGATATCCATGACAGTTTCTCTTAACTGTCAAAAGTCATTAATCATGGAGGTCATCATTCTCAGCTTGTTATAAATCTAGGGCTTTCTGCCCTTAATGATCATCTTAATCTGGTCATTCTCCGAGGGCCATGTCTGTCTGTATTTTCAAGAGCTTGCTTCTCTAGTGATCCACATAATCTTTGAAGGTCTCTTATAGCTTCTGTTTGGTGTTTTCTAGGTCACGTAGTGACAAGTCTATCTCCATGTCCATGACATATTGGTTCAGGAAGGCCTTCGCTAATGCCCTTCAGTCATCCCTAACCTTTCTCTTTAGGCCATGATATCATACTACGGGTGCCCCTTCCAGTGACATCTTAAACATCTTATGCACCAGACGCTTCGACAAACCCACTGAACTCATCACTGAAATATATTGTCGGAGATGGACCCCATGATCTATGTTTTTGTTGTACTTGGCCATGTCAGACATCTTAAACCAGTGAGGCAGCTATTCTTCGAAAGTCATCGCATTATAGTCTAATAGATCTTCATGTTTTATGCACCAATATGGGGTATACAAAATCGTTCTCTCCTATGCTACATGGGTGAACCCTAGCTACCTCGGTCCCTTTTCATCAGTAAAAGACAAAGACCGCCCATTTACAAGATTGACTAAGCCTATTATGGGGATCGTGACATTGTCTAGAAATGATGGATTGGGCTCTCGGTAATCACGATTATGGCAGATACGGACTTGGAGATATCCAAAAGTATACAAATATGTCATAACAAGATGTACCCTTCCTAGATGAAAGCCAGTGCGAATATCGGACTCATGCATCTGGCATATTGGGATCATGTTTGGACCTTCTAAGCCCATGAAGGTTTTTATACAAGTTGACCCGTTATCATTTTAAAGTGTTCAATCAGATTATCGTGAGGTGTAAACTTGTCCAAGTTGAAATGGCCCAACAGGTTTACACTTTTGCGATAAGGTGGCTAAATAACTTCCAATGATAAAGGGCCCAAACACAAGGTGGCCCATCGTTACTTTGAAAACTTTTGGCCCAATCATCATAAGTTACAAACTCGTCCCAGCTTAAGTGGCCCAACAAGTTCGTATCCTATGACGAGAAGCCAAAATTGATCCAAATGATAATGGGCCCAAACACAAGCATGTGGGTAGCTTCTATAGATCGCATAATTATGGTTCGTATATGGGCTTACAAGGGTATGGACAAGGCTATCATCGGTAAAGGGTTGCACACAATTAGGTCTCCCCACTCAAGGGTTCGAGCGACCAAGTGAGCACGCCTTTTTTTATACCCTAGGGTACATGCCAACTAGTGATGGTTATCATAACATAACGATCTGCCGCCTTGAGTGAAAGCAACTTCACGATATATGACACCATCGAGAGTAAGAAGGGTATGCAAAATATATGAGATTTGGTTAACCAAAGCCAAAACCATGGACACTACAAGGCATTGTTTCGGGGCCGATTCTCTATCCATAATGGAGTCTCCATCTGTTGGAGCGAAGCGGGGTTTACTGCTATGCCTATGATGTTCGGAGACCACGACACTTTTGGGCTCACAGCCCGTAGAGAGTACGGATTAGCCTACGGGGGACTAAACCGAAGAATAAGGGAGTCGCTACCTAGCGTGAACTGGGAAAGATTTAAGGCCGCACTCACCCCTCGCAATGGAAGTCCTCAAACTGTTGGGTTCATAATGGTCCCTTATTTATGCCAGTATAATGTACGGGTTCACAAAATGGTATAGTCAAGTCTTAATGCAATTCATGCATAAAAGCGAATAAAAATGTAATAACATACCCAACCAAAATATTAATCACAATAATGTAGTACCAAAAGCATATTAAATTAAGAAATACGAGGTGCAATAACAAAAATTATAATAAACAATTCAAAAGTAAATGATTCATTAATATAATGGCAAATAAAAAGGGGGTCAATCACGCATATTTTATAGTATTTCCCGAGTGGCACATGGAGTTGTATCTCTTGAGTGAGGAACAGAAAAGCCGAACACAGCGGAAACCCGCCCGAGATCAAATCCCGAGCAAGTAATTTTTTTTATCAACTTAAAATTTCCTAATGCACTAAAAACATTTTCCTTGCATTAAAAAAATTACCATAAGCCAATTAAAATTATTCAACACACTTTAATACATTTATCAACTCTTGATAAATTATTCTAAGCTTCTAAAATTATTTTCAACACTTAAAAATAATCCAAACATACTAAAATTAATTTTCCAACAATTGAAAATTAATTCAAGCATACAAAATAATTTTCCAACTCTTTTAAAAATTAATCCAAGCATTCAAAATTAACATATCATTTATATACTAATTGTCCAACACTTAAATGCTTCTAATCCTCACATACATGCTTCCAATTTTTCCAACACTTCCACAATAATTTTTCTAAACAATAATCACCAACAAATTGAACAATAAATTTACAAATTAAATTTACTACAAGATGCTTTCAAGCCTTCCCAATTTGTGAATGGTTGTTTCCAAGTTTCTTTGAATCTTCCAAACTTTTGAACTCCTTCAAAATCCACCAAATTGAGCTCTCAAGAACAAGTCTTGGTGACCAAAATGTGGTTTGATCACTCAAGAGTGACAACCAAAATTTTTCCCAATATCAACACTTGAACCTTAGAGAAAAATCAAGCTTCAAGAACAATAACCAACCCTTAACTCTTAAGGATCAATTCCATGTCCATGAAAAATAAATTGGGTGATTTTTGGTGAGATTTTGGCTTGATTTTTAAAAGCAAAAATCAAAAAATAAATTCACTTCATATCTTGTTCATCGGCAGAGGTAAGAAGCCAAAGCAAGAAAAAGGGTCATTTTCTTTTTCTATTTTTTCGGAAGGCATAGAGTAAGTCAGAGAGAGAAAAAATTTTGCTTCTTATAATTCTTTTATTTTTTTTAATTAAAAACAAAGAAAAACAAAACCAAACCCTTTAATTAAACCATGGTTTAAGGGAATCTTTTCCCTACGCCACATGTTTCAAAAACTAACTTAACCAAGGTTAAAATTAAATATCACCAACTTTATTATAAAAGCAAACTAAGTTACCTTTATGAATAAATTTAGTTAATTACTCTAACTAAATAAATTCAATTACTTTAACTTAGTTACTTTAACTAATTAAAATCTTTATTTGTAAAAGCTAAGTAATTAATATTGTATATTAATTTAACAATTAAATCAATTCATAAAATAATTACTAATTTAATGTAAATCAAATTTACATTTATTATACAATAAACTTATATCAACTCTTGATATAAAATTATTTAATTCAATTCATCTCATTAATTATCGGATCAAATAATTTAATCCTTAAACCCAAAATACTTTGTCAACATTTGACGAAAGGTCGCCCTAGTGCTCAACGAGTAAACTCAATATAATGGAACTCTCTAGGCTCACGTTCAGTTGTTACATATATATATATATATATATATATATTATATATATATATATACACACATATATATCTCATATACTTGTATACATATTTCATGAAGGCATGTCCACCTGAAAATCATGACTAAACAACACGACACGTCGAACCATACAAGTCGAGGTTAAAAAGCTAATGTATAATCCCTTCGTCATTTATGTTTCCAATTGAGTAAGGTTATAGTTATACTGTCAAAACCTTATCTGCTCAATATAAAATAAACTTTCATAATTATATTCCATTAATAAATAATATATGAAAAAATCTTTTTCAATATTATTTATAATGTTAAAGAAACAATTTCTTCAATGAACTTTCGGCCAAATGATTTCCGGAATATATTCTGAAAATTTCTGGAAACAAAATCCAACCATATGGACTGACGAATCCTCATCTTAACACACACTGATCTTCGTGAGCATCGGTCTATACCTAACAGTCATCTAGAGGGCAGACCATGAAAGGTCTCTGACATGAATGGTATCAGGTACAGAGGATCACTCACAAGACCACCGTGGTGTCTCAAGTCAAAGGACCACAATAACTACTCAACTCGAAAAGATAACTATTGACATTTTTATGGAATATCTATTAGTCATATTTTATTAGTCTGTTCAATACTCATTCAATTAATGAATATCTGCATTTCTATACGAACTTCCGCTAAGCTCACAATCTGTTGAGACAAACCATATGTCCATTACATATATAGACAATGCACTAGTCTTACCAATATAATGACTGACCCATGTCAATATATCTAGACTAAGAATAATTATATTCGAGAGAATGTGTGATATTTCTCAACACCATTTGCAACTCTTGCAACTATATCACCATGTGTTGTAACTCTCGGGTCTTTACTAAATTGATATAAGTTTTCGAGTGTAACTTGAAATCTCTAACTCTTAGAGTAATCTAACTTTTAGAATTACAATATATAAATAAAAGTAAGAGTTATACCATATTAATAAATAAATAACCATGATAAAATAAATATTATATTGCATATTCATACAAAAAGTTAATGGTGCTCGATCACCATTTCCAACAATCCCACTTGATCTAGTTCCATTCACGATGATATCTAATACCCATGGACTCCACGTGTTTATCAAACACCTTGGGAGATAAGGCTTTAGTCAGTGGATCTGCTACATTTTCTTCAGTTCGTACTTTACAAACTACAATATCACCCCTAGCCAAAATTTCTCTAATTATGTGATACTTTCTTTCCACATGGTAAGATTTCTAATGAGCGCGAGCTTCCTTGGCTTAAGCTATCGCACCATTGTTGTCACAAAATAATGGAATAAAATCTACTATAGATGAGACTACTCCAAGCTCCGCAATAAACATTTTGATCCAGACAGCTTCCTTTGCGGCTTCTGAAGCAGCAATGTATTCTGCCTCGGTAGTGGAATCAGCAGTCGAACCTTGTTTGGTGCTTTTCAAACTAATGGCACCGCCATTGAGAGAAAACCCAAACCCAGATGTATACTTTCTATCATCTGGATCAGATTGAAAATCTGAATCTTTGTAACCTCTCAATTGTAAGTCATTTTCTCCATAAATGAGAAACTTATCCTTTGTACCCTTAAGGTATTTCAGAATATGTTTCACAGTCATCCAATGGTCCTTACCCGGATCAGACTGATAACGGCTAGTAACACTTATAGCCATGCTGATATCAGGTCAAGTACATAACAAGGCATACATTATGCTACCTACAACGGAAGCATAAGGCTGGTGTAGGACACAGAACTTGACGACGCTATTCTAGGCTCGCGGCCTAGTCGGGAGTATGGAGTAGCCCACGGGGGAATAAACTGAAGAATAAAGGAGTCGCCACCCGGTGTGAACTGGGAAAATGATTTAAGGTCGCACTCACCCCTCGCAAGGGAATACCTCAAACCATTTGGTTCGAAATGGTCCCTTACTTATACAACTTGTAATGACATGATTTGTGCAATAACTTAACCGAATCTACACAATATATATATATTCAAGAATAACCTAGATCTAGTTCGCATTCATAAAAATAAATCATATATCTAAGTTTGCATGCTTTAAATGTAAGTCATCATAACGTAAAACACACAATAATCTCAAGAGCATATTGAATTATCAAACACAAAAACATAAATAACGACCTAAACATAAACGTAAATTAATTTCCTAATGCGAAAGCAAATAACTAAATAATGCATAAAGAAATAACATACTAACGACTAAATCATTCTTAAAAATAAATAACATACTAACGACTAAATCATGCTTAAAAATAAATAACATACTTAAAAAATAAATAACATACTAACGACTAAATCATGCTCAAACACAAGGTTGGATGAAACGAAATATGTCTGTCTCTCGAGTGGTACGTGGAGTTGTTTCCCAAGTACAGACCGCACTACCATCCATTCGGATTTGGCTACAAAATTTATGTTCGGGTTTCCGTCCGATATACAGCAAGAGAGAACACATATTTCGTTCATCCGAAGGTCATATCATACACCAATCCATAATACTCATACGAAGTAAAATAAGAAAATAAATAAAAATAAATGGAGAATAAATAAAAAGAGTGCCCTCAAGTCTAACCTCTTAAGTTGTCTCTCGGAAGTGCGCTACGCTGTTGTCGGAAGGGTTGATGCTCCGCAACTCCTCCGGTTCACTGGTTCAACGTTTTCCTTCGTTGTTTCGCTGGTTAGGCTGTTGTTTTACTTCATTTTATGACTATTTCTTGTCAGGGTTTTGGCTTTCTGGTTTGCGGTAATTATGGGCTATTTTTAGTGCAGTTTTCAGTTGTCAAGGGCTGTGTTTTCAGTGCAGTTTTAGGTGGTCTTAAGGGTGCTGTGTGGACTATTTTATTCGGTTAATGTGAGGCATTTTTTGAGGCTGTTGTGTTGATTTAAGCATTGTGTGAGGGAAGCTTTGGCATTGATTTAGGGGCTGTTGTGGGGGGGGGGGGGGGCAATGCATGAAATGGCTGATGTTTTATACGAGTGTTGATGCGTGAAGTTGTGTTGATTTGTGAGGGTGTTGATGTGTGAAGGACTGTTGATACGTTAAAGGGCTGTTGGTTTGTGGAGGTTTTTTTGGTGCGTAAATGGATACAGTTTTGTGGAGGGCTTATAGTGCGTGAATGGGAGGCTAGATGAGGCAATGGGACAAGGCTATCTTGATTGTGTTTTTGCATGAATCCACTAGGGCTTCTAAGGTTGGTTTATGCTTCTTTTTATAGGAAAAGGTTAAGGTTATCCTTGTTTGAATAGGGAAAAGATTTTGTAATTATGGGGATATATTTTAATTAGTGTGCTATAAAAAAATCTATTTAATTAGGGATGTGATTTGGTTTTATTTGATTTGATCTCTTTTAATTAGGAATATGATTTAATTTGATTTGATTTGATTTTTTTTTAATTTAGGAAGGTGATTGATGAGATTTGATTTGAATCTTTTAATTTGGGAAGGTGATTTGTCTTGATTTTAGCATGTGTTTAATGTGTGATTTTGTTATTTTGGAAGCTTTGGGCGTGGGGTTTGGTCTATTTGGGTGGGCTTGGTGTGTGGTTTGGTGATGTATAGACTTGGTGTGTGACTTGCGGGGGTTTTGGACTAAGGATAAGTTTAAAACAGAGGCCTAACGAGCGAACCCAAAGCTAATGAAACTAATTAAATCAAACAATATGTAAATTTTGACTCTTCCATTCTGATGTCCGTTTCCCACGACTTCCACAACTTAAAGAGGTAAGTGTCTCCATGTGAGACTCATCATCGTCACTTATATGAAAAAATGCAGTGCCTACAGTCGCCCCCACTTTGATGGGACTGGTGCAGTGTGTGACAATGACAATCCTATCAAAATTATGCAATGTATTTTTACTTACCTGGCTCACCAGCTGCCACTTGACTTGCATGTTGCTTCGAACTGAGTTGATATTTGTTGTGCCATACCCGACATGCTAAACCCCATACCCGAGGTGTCGCAGTTGTGTCTCCATACCCGGAGTGCCATACCCGGCGTATTAAACCCCTACCCGAGGTATCGCGATTTTGTCTCAATACCCGGAGTGCCATACCCAGCGTGCTAAAACCCATACCCGAGGCCTCACGGTTGTGTCTCCATACCCGGAGTGCCATACCTGGCGTGCTAAACCCATACCCGAGGTATCATGGTTGTGTCTCCAAACTTGGAGTGCCATACCGGCATGTTAAACTCCATACCCGAGGTGTCGTGGGTGTGTCTCCATACCCGGAGTCCCATACCCAGTGTGCTAAACCCCATACCCGAGGTGTCGCGATGCGTCTCTATACCCAGAGTGCCATACTCGGTGTGCTAAACCCTATATTTGAGGTGTCGCGGTTGTGTCTCCATAGTCAAAGTGCCATACCCGGCGTTCTGATGATGTGTGGGCCTCAACCATTGGACTCATCCCAAAACTGATACTGATGATGTGGGCCTCATCCCTGGAACTCATCCCCAAAACTGATACTGATGGTGGTTCATCCCTGAACCGCGCTGTATGAGAAAATGGTGGGCTGGTCGCCCCCAGACGTGATCCATCTTTCTGTTCTTTTGCTGCTTTTATAAATGCTACTTCTCACAAGATAATCTCGATAGCTAAACATATTTTCGTCCTCAAATGATGCTTCATGTAGAAACAAGAGAACCTTCAAAGTACTTGATACGCTCAAATCCGACTATCTGAGCGAGTGATCTGAACTAGACTCCCAGTGTGTGTTCCAAGGTTCTTTCGCAGCTTTGTCCTTAAGTAAGCCAATTTGATGATCTTGTCTTGGAGAATTGGATCAGTGGGTCTAACCAAACTAAATGTCTTGATCATACTCTGTGATTTCTTCCTCGTACTCAACATGATATGGTATTCTTCTTTTTTTCTTTCGTCTTTTTTTTTTTTAACTTTTCTTTTTCTTTTTCTTTCTTTCTCTTTTTTTTTTCGACGTACCTACCCTTTAAGGTAGCATTTCTCCTCATGGTGGTCCTAATACTCACCCACGGGTAGCTTCAAGCTTATCGGTTATAGGTGGTCTATTCTTTTTCTTTTCAGAGACTTTTTCATTGTTTCCAACCATATCACATATCGTAACATAAGTAAAATAAGATGGACATCTTGGCAAACGGTCATTCACAAATCCACCATCTCCTCAACTAGTCATCTCGCCGACTACTCAGGCTTCTACCGCTAAGATCCCGTAATCAAGTGCTCGCGAGTCTAGCTGAGATCAACAACTCAGAATATCGGATGAGAGCATATCTCGCACTTATAATTTATAAGGTTTCCTTGAAGTAAACAATGTCATCACCGGACATATGCCTAACCATCAAAGACTTTTCTCTCTCTCTCTCTCTCTCTCTCTCTCTCTTTTGTCACTTCACTGGAATTCTTCAACCGCTAAAAATATGGGCTTCACCCCCTAGGATTCATTCTTGAAAACAGCTGGTAGCGCAGGCCTCAACCCTGAGGGTTCATTCCCAAAACTAATGATTATGTGTGGGCCTAAACCCTGGGGATCCTTTTCTGAAAACTGTTGATACTGTTTTGTTGCTCTCAGCTTGCTTGTATTTTGCCGTTTTTCCTTCTTTTCTTCAAGACATGTGAACATAAACAAAACAACAGAATAAAAATGTGTGCATGCGATGTGTATGTATGCATGTGTGGAGGTACTCCATGTTCCTGATGGGTTAGACCCTCATTGTGCTCCTTGGCGCCATGTTCCTACGCATGTCTCTGATCGCCCTTAGGTGTGTTTATAGTTTCCTTCTGCCGGTTCTCTTCTGTGATTATGCAGTTCTCTTTTGTCTGAAACCTGCAAACATAGAAAAACACAAAAATTGCAAGTACGTTACGTGTATGCATGCATGCATGATTGAATTTTCAATTACGTTGGGTTAGGTCTTCTTTTCCTCAGGCAAAATACTGCTTCAATCTATCCACGTTGATCAGCTCGGTGAACTCGTTCCCTTCCAAGTCTGACAGTCTCACTGCCCCATTTTCCATTACTTTCTGGACTATGTAGGGTCTTTCCCAATTGGGTCTGAACTTTCCTCTCGGGTTTGTCGTCGACGGCTTCGACTGCTTAAGCACCAGATCACCCTTTCTGATTTTTATAGGACACACCTTCTTGTTGAATGCTCAAGCCAACCTCTCTAGTATATCTACATGTGATGCAATGACTTTATTCTCTTCTTAACGAGCAATACCAACTGTTCAAATCTCTGCGAGGCCAATTATTGTTCAGGTGACTCTGCTTCTGCTAATACCCTCATGAACTGTATCTCAACTTCCACTAGCAGTACTGTTTCCATTGCCTTTCGAGATTCTTATTTTCTTAAACACTTCAGCCGAATGTCATTCGCTTGTCTTTTGTATAGTTCTCCCTTCAAACTCACATATTGAGAAGCCATTTCTGAATGAATATCTTCTCTTTTCTGCTTGCTTTTTTCAGGAATTCCCAATGTTCTAAGTATCGTTCAGTATCATAGTACCATGGTTGAATGCTTTTGTCAAATATACTTACGTCATGCAGATTTAAAGGAATGGACTCAGGCAGGTAAGTGAAATGAACGTCTTTATTATTATTAAGGAAAAGGTTCGAACAAGTAGACGAAATCAATGTCTTTATTAAAAATGCATGATTACAATCAAATAAACCAGGAATAACAGTTTCATCATTCACATTCGGCTTCTGCTTGGTGCCCTTGATGATCATTTTAATCTGGTCCTTCTCCGATGGCTGAGTCTGCATTTTCAGAAGCTGGCTTCTCCAGCGGTCCATATAATCTTTGAAGCTCTCATTCGGCTTCTGCTTGGTATTCTCCAATTCACGAAGCGACAAGTCGATCTCCAAATCCATGACATATTATTTCAGAAAGGCTTCTGCCAGTTCCCTCCAATCTTCCTTAACCTTCCTTTCAAGGCCATGGTACCACAATACGAGTGCCCCTTCAAGCGACATCCCAAACATCTTCTGAACCTGACGCTACGACATGCCCACATAACTGATTACGGAAACATATTGTCGGAGATGGACCCTCGGATCCTCGTTCCCATTGAACTTGGCTATGTCAAGCATTTTGAACTGAGCCGGTAGCTGCTCCTCAAAATTCATAACCTCATAATCCAACAAATCATCATGTTTACCCTTCAGTTTGCGGGTAACCGATTCCACCTGATCGTGGAGTTTCTACAATTCGGTCTGAGACCCGGCTATCCTTCCTGCAGCATTCTCAACCATGTCATCATCAAAGATGGGGACATCATCATTCAGCCCACTCGGAGGGCCCTCACACCTCTCATTCTTAGAGCCTCCCACAGTGTAGGGTACAACCATATTAGTAATAGTTGTGGTCAAAGCTTGCGGTTGCTCGGTAACCTTAGTGAGATTAGTTTCCAGTTGATCCATACAAGATCCCTCGTTAACCGATTCGCTCATGTTCGCTAACGGTCTTTTGATGAGACTTCCATCTTCCCTAACCCAACGAATATCTATGATGTCTTTTAAAACCCTGAGTCAGCATGTATGCGTGTGATGCATGGAATGTGTAAGTCGGCCTATTACCATTTGAAAGCATTCAATCATACTATTGCGCGGTGCAAACTTGTCCCAGTTGAAAAGGCCCAACAGGTTTACACTTTTGCGATAACATGGCTAAACGACTTCAAATGATAAGAGGCCTAAACGTAAAATGGCCCATCGATATTTTAAAAGCTTTTGGTCCAATTGCAATAAAGCACGGACTCATCCCAGTTTAAATGGCCCAACAAGCCCATATCTCATGACAAAAAGTCCAACTGAATCCAAATGACGACGGTCCTAGACACAAGCATAAAGGGATAGTTTCTATTAGTCCTACAACTACAGTTCATGTGTGGGTTTATAGGGGTATAGACAAAGGCTCTCACCGGCGAAGGATTGCCCACAACTAGGACTCCCCACTCAAGGGTTCAAGCGACCAAGTGAGCGTATCTTTTTTATACACTAAGGTACGTGCCAACGAGTTATGGTGCGTGACTGACTGTCAAATGGATTTCCCATTGAAGATTCCCTATTGGGAGGGTGGAGAGAACTCTCTTAAATACCCAATCCTCTTAGGCTTTTATCGCTTTGGTCACAGGAATAAACAATAAGTCCTCCAAATTAGTCTGTCATAGTGAGCTACGCGTAATGATTTTTTATGTGCCTTCACAATTTTTCCTTATAGAAAGGTAGTGAATGAAGGAAGAAACCAAAAATTACTTAGCTTTTATAATGCCTTTGATTAAACCCCTTTAACCCACGGTAGACACGGTTAACTAAAGAACAAATCACAATCATTACAAGATATTATTTCGGGGCCGATTCTCTATCCCTAGTGGAGTCGCCAAACTGTAGGACACAGAACTTGACGACGCTGTTCTAGGCTCAAGGCTTAGTCGAGAGTACGGAGTAGCCCATGGGGGACTAAACCGGAGAATAAATGAGTCGCCACCCGGTGTGAACCGGGAAAATTATTTAAGGCCGCACTCACCTCTCGCAAGGGAATACCTTAAACTGTTGGGTTCGGAATGGTCCCTTACTTATGCCAGTTGTAATGACATGATTTGTGCAATAACTTAACTGAATCTACACAACATATATATTCAAGAATAACCTAGATCTAGTTCGTATTCATAAAATTAAATCCTATATCGAAGTTTACATGCTTTAAAAGTAAGTCATCATAACGGCAAACACACGGTAACACACAATAATCTCATGAGCATATTGAATTATCAAACACAAAAAAATAAATAACGACCTAAACATAAACATAAATTAAATTCCTAATGCGAAAGCAAATAACTAAATCATGCATAAAGAAATAACATACTAACGACTAAATCATGCTTAAAAATAAATAACATACTAACGACTAAATCATGCTTAAAAATAAATAACATACTAACGACTAAATCATGCTTAAAAAATAAATAACATACTAACGACTAAATCATGCTCAAACACAATGTTGGATGAAATGAAATATGTGTGTCTCTCGAGTGGTACGTGGAGTTGTTTCCCAAGTACAGACTGCACTACTGTCCATTCAGATTCAGCTACGAAATTTACTTACGGGTTTACATCCGATATACTACAAGAGAGAACACATATTCCGTTCATCCGAAGGTCATATCATACACCAATCCACGATACTCATACGAAGTAAAATAAGAAAATAAATAAAAATAGGAGAATAAATAAAAAGAGTGCCCTCAGGTCTAACCTCTTAAGTTGTCTCTCGGAAGTGTGCTACGCGGTTGTTGGAAGGGTTGATGCTCTGCAACTCCTCCGTTCACTGGTTCAACATTTTCCTTCGTTGTTTCACTGATTGGGCTGCTGTCTTACTCCGTTTTACGATTGTTTATGGTCATGGTTTTGGCTTACTTTTTTGCGGTAATTATGGGCTATTTTCAATGTAGTTTTCGATGGTTAGGGGCTGTGTTTTTAGTGCAGTTTTTGGTGGTCAGGCGGTGGGTTTTCAGTGCAGTTTTCGGTGGTCTTAAGGGTGCTCTGTGGATAATTTTATTTGGTGAATGTGAGCAGTTTGTGAGGCTATTTGTGGCGTTCATTTAAGTAGTGTGTGAGGGGAGCTTTGGCGTTGATTTAGGGGCTGTTGTGGGGGGGTGGCTAATGCGTGAAAGGGCTGATGGTTTGTAAGGGTGTTGATGCGTGAAGGACTTTTGATTTGTAAGGGTGTTGATGCGTGAAGGGCTGTTGATTTGTGGAGGTGTTGATGCGTTAAAGGGCTGTTGGTTTGTGGAGGTTTTATTGGTGCGTGAATGGATGCAGTTTTGTGGAGGGTTTATGGTGCGTGAATGGGAGGCTAAATGCAGCAGTGGGGGAAGGCTATCTTGATTCTGTTTTTGCGTGAATCCACTAGGGCTTCTAAGGTTGGTTTAGGCTTCTTTTTATAGGCAAAGGTTAGGGTTATCCTTGTTTGAATAGGGAACTGATTTTGTAATTATGGTGATATTGTTGGACAATTATGACCAATAGCGTCATTATTTGTACAGATCATAGTGTTGTTGTACAAATTTACTATTTGACAAAGTAGATTGCACTCTTATCATTTGTGATTAGATACCCTAGATATATAAATGATAGGAGGTCCCTATGATTTGTTCCTGGACGGAGAATGATATGAGACAGTATCAGTCCACGAAGGATAAATATTTAAATATCCCTAGTTAGAGTATTATCGAGATTGGACATCGATAAATACGTAAAAGACTAGTATTACACTTGTGCGCGTTGTGAGGGCACAACGACATAGTTCTCATATATTTGTGTATATGATACTCATGCAAGTGTAATAGGAGGTTGTGTTTTACCGATGGTACCGGAAACAGCTTCGCTCTGGATAGATCCCCTCAGAATTCCATTGGTAGTATGACTATGTGGCTATGTAAGCCCGAAATCAGGGTAGGTGTATTTGGTCTTTACCTGAGACTACACCGCTAATACTTGCGACAATCAATATACTTTGGTTGCAGTCGTCCAGGTCTTTAACAGGTTCTGTGTACTCCTATGCTAGGTATATTGAGAATCGTAGTGTGTTGGGTGTGATGTCAAGACGGAAGTGTCACTCCAGTCATATGGGGATGATGGTCACGTAGGATACGGTACTAGTACTCTTAAGTACTGCAGTCATCGGGATAAAATGACAAGGTCATGTTTATCCGATTATAGAGACTAGTTGCCAGACATCCGACATATGCTTCGTACGGGGCAGACACAATTCCTGCCCCAGGCCTAGCACGTTATCATCCGATACTGGATATAAATATGCAATACAACGTATACTACGCCTGATATAGATCATTTATTCCTGTAAGGATATTTCTGGAGAATTGGGTAGGCGTGGCGTTTTACTTACGTGTTCAGATAGTCCGACGACCGAATTCTCTTCCAACATATCCGGGGATCTCATTGGGTCGCTTTCCAAAGATTCACCAATGACGTTTGACTCGCACTTTTATTAATCTAGGATTAATTAGATGAGAGAGAAAATTAATCTGGGATTAATTGAGGAGATATTTTATTTGGGATAAAATATCATTTAAAGAGAGAGAACGATTAATTTGGAATTAATTGATAAATTAATATATTCGATATATTAAATAAAATTGGATTTTGACGCAGAATTAAAAATAAATTTTAATTCGGGCGAATGAATTAATTTAGAATTAATTCGTTAGCGACGTGAATAGTGATTTCGCTAGGTGTAATCATTTAATTACAACGTAATGATTTGTTCCTGGACGGAGAATAATATGAGACAGTATACGTCCACGAAGGATAAATAATTAAATATCCCTAGTCAGAGTATTATCGAGATTGGACATGGATAAATACGTAAAAGACTAGAATTACACTTGTGCGCATTGTGAGGGCACAACGACATAGTTCTTATATATTTGGTTATAGGATACTCATGCAAGTGTAATAGGAGGTTGTGTTTTACCGATGGTATGATTTTATCCCAATGACTCTTAAGTACTGCAGTCATCGGGATAAAATGACAAGGTCATGTTTATCCGATTATAGAGACTAGTTACCAGACATCCGACATGTGCTTTATACGAGGCAGACATAATTCCAGCCCCAGACCTAGCACGTGATCATCCAATACTGGACAGAAATACACAATACTATGTAACCTACGTCTGATATAGATCCTTTATTCCTGTAAGGATTTTTCCGGATAATTGGGTAGGCATGGCGCTTTGCTAGAAGCCAACCTTGTCTTGTAAATCAGTATAAACGTAGTACGAGGTACTTATGTGTTCGGATAGTCCGACGACCGAATTTACTGCCAATATATCCGGGGATCTCATGGGTCGCTTCCCGAAAATTCACCGATGACGTAAGACTCGCACTTTTATTAATCTGGGATTAATTAGATGAGAGAGAAAATTAATCTGGGATTAATTGCGGAGATATTTTATCTGGGATAAAATATCATTTAAAGAGAGAGAACGATTAATTTGGAATTAATCGATAAATTAATAAATTCAATATATTAAACGAAATTGGATTTTGACGCAGAATTAAAATTAGATTTTAATTCGGGTGAACGAATTAATTTAGAATTAATTCGTTAGCGATGTGAATAGTTATTTCGCTAGGCGTAATCATTTAATTACGACGCAACGGAAAATTCCTTAATTTAGAATTAGCGAACCCGTGCCCGAGATTATTTGCGAATGCATTCGCATTCGAATTCGAGTGTGGCACGCAAGTCAAATCAAGCGTCAAATCGCTAGTCGCATCTAGCGTCACATCAAGCGTCAAATCATGTCACTTTGAGTGATGTGACAATTGATTGATGTGAGTTGATGTGAGTTGTTGGCAAGCATTAATGGCTTGATTTTTGGTAAAAGAATTAATTGATTTTTGAAAAGCAATTGTGTATTAGATACACAAATTCTTTTTCCCACCAACTTAACACAAATCGATCTCTCTCTCTTTTATTTTTGGCGCCAAAACTCTTCTCTCTCACTCGGGATTCACTGCCATTTTCTTGTTCTGTTTTCTGGGTAAAAACCGAGCACAGGGAAGCCAAAATGGTGAAATTTGTGGGAAATTTCTTGAGAGCTAGCACTCTGAGAGACATGCGAAGGTGATAGGGAAGTCCACCAATGAGCCGGGAATCGTTCGACGAAGATTGGAGCTTGATGAAGGACCAAAACCGAGCCAAAAACCAGTGAGCTGTGACAGTCACTACCGAGCAGTCCATGAGGTAGAATTTCATTTTTGTTTATCTCTACGTCGCTCAACCTATCGATGTAAGTATTCCGCAACTTCGTTGATTTTTATTCACACATGTTTCATGCTTGTTTATGATCTTGGGGCCTTAATAGAAACCAACAAATATATTTTAATTAGTGTGCTATAAGGAAAAATATATTTAATTAGGGATGTGATTTGGTTTGATTTGATTTGATCCCTTTTAATTTGGAATATGATTTAATTTGATTTGATTTGATTTCTTTACTTTGGGAAGGTGATTGATGAGATTTGATTTGAATCTTTCAATTTGGGAAAGTGATTTGTCTTGATTTTAACATGTGTTTAATGTGTGATTTTTTTATTTTGGAAGCTTTGGGCGTGGGGTTTGGTCTATTTGGCGGGCTTGGTGTTGGTTTGGAGATGTATGGGCTTGGTGTGTGACTTCCGGGGGTTTTGGGCTAAGGATAAGTTTAAAATAGAGGCCTAACGAGCGAACCCGAAGCTAAGCAAACGAATTAAATCCAACAAGATGTCAATTTCAGAATCTTCCCTTCCGACGTCCATTTCCTACGACTTCCACAACTTAAAGAGGTAGTGTCTCCATGTGAGACTCATCATCGGGACTTATATGCAAAAATGCATTGCCTACAGCTGGCTAAGCATTTTAGCCCTTTCATCATCTGTCTTAGGACATATTTTCTTAGATAGATGAATACCATGTTTGAAAGGTACATTGATTGTCTTAGAGTCAATAAAGTTGTACCTTTCTAAGATCAAATCAATGTACTTGGACTGAGAGATTCCTATCAACCTCCTCGCTCTATCTCTATAAAGCTTTATACCTAGTATATAAGAGACCTCTCCCAAATCCTTCATGGAGAAAATCTTACTGAGATAGGTTTTGACAGATTGTAACATACCTATATCATTTCCGATAATAAATATATCATCAACATAAAGTACTAAGAAGACTACCAGGCTCCCACTAACCTTTTTATAGACACATGATTCCTCTTCGTTTTTAATGAAACCAGACGATCTGTTAACATCATCAAAACGAAGATTCCAACTACGGGAAGCTTGTTTAAGTCCATAAATAGACTTTTTAAGCTTAAAAACCAGATTAGGATCCTTGCCAAATGCGGATCCCTCGGGTTGTTTTATATGGATATCTTCCTCAAGATTTCCATTCAGAAATGTCGTTTTCATATCTATCTGCCAAATTTCATAATCATAGTGTGCGGCAATAGCTAATAAAATCCTGATTGACTTAAGCATGACTATAGGAGAAAAGGTTTCCTCATAATCAATACCTGATTTCTGAGTATATCTTTTTGCTACCAGTCGGGCCTTAAAGGTTTCAACCATTCCATCGGGCCCCCGCTTCCTTTTGTAAACCCATTTACAACCGATAGGAACAATTCCGTCGGGAAGCCAAACCAAATCCCAAACTTGATTCTCTTGCATTGAGGCAATCTTGGATTTCATAGCTTCCACCCATTTCTCTACATCGATGTCTAACATTGCCTCTTTGAATGTTAAAGGATATTTTTATTCAACTAAGAAAACATCAAGGGTGTCATCAGATGACGTCATGTACCAGACAGGGGGTCTCGATATCCTTTGTGACCTACGAGGTGGTTGTGTCAAATGTATCTCATCTTCCTGAACTTATGGTTCTATCATCGATTCAATATTATTTCGATTGACTTCATCTAAATCAATCAATCTATAATCTGCACTTTCTAACACAAATTGTGTTTCTAAGGAAGTTGTATTTCGAGCAACGAACACATTTCGGTTCTCGGGATCATAGAACTGATATCCCATGGAACTTTTAGGATATCCAATAAATCGATACTTGTACCCTCTAGGTGCAAGTTTATCCCGCTGTGCCACTCTTACATAGGCAGGACAACCCTAAATCTTTACATACTTAAAACTCGGTTTCCTTCCAGTCAATAACTCATACGGAGTAGTCAGAACGGCTTTTGATGGAACTTTGTTCAGAAGATGAGCGGCAGTGTCTAGAGCATGGCCCCATAAGTATATTGGTAGATCATTAAAACTCTTCATTGATCGAACCATATCTAATAAAGTTTGATTCATCCTCTCTGAAACACCATTGTGTTGAGGAGTGCATGGAGGAGCATACTGAGCGAGAATCCCATTCTCTTTTAAATAACTCACGAACTCACTGTTCATGTACTCACCGCCCCGATCTGATTGAAGGCATTTCAAGATTTTTTCGATTTGTTTCTCTACTTCAAATCAGTATTCTTTGAACTATTCAAAAGTTTCTGATTTGTGTTTCATAAGAAACACATAACCATATCATGAAAAATCATCGATAAAAGTTACAAAGTATTGAAACAAATGTTGGTTTCTAATTAGGTCCCAAGAATCATGAAATCAAGCATAAAAACGCATGAATACTTCAAGGAGTAAGGCGGAATACATACTCACATTGAATGGTTTGATGCTAGGAAGAACAAGTCACTTCTTCCTCCTTGTTGAAGCTCGTTTTTGGCCTCTCCATGGACAGTGAACTGCACGTTTTGGGTTGTGAAAATCCTCTAATTTTCGGCCATTGAAGACCTCCATTAAAGCTCCAAGCTTTGAGATTCCAAGCTCACAAAATCGGTACCCTATCACCTTAGGAAGACTCAAGGTGTGCTAGCACTAAACTCCTTCATTGCTTCTCTATTTTGTGTGTCAAAACTAGAAAAAAAATGAAGGAGAATCGGTCCTTGACCGTGAGAGAGAGAGAAGCTTTCATGTTCAAAATAAAACCCTAAAAACGTGAATGAAGAGGGAAAATGTGAATAGCATGTGTTGGAGAGAGAGAATGAAAGGTTTTAAAAGGTTTTTAATAATTTCAAAAATTAATAAAAGCATTTACCACCTTTTTACTTTCAAAAAGCAAAGTCAAAAGGTCAAAAGCAAAAGCAATAATGCCTTTCCATCACCTTTCACTTTTTACATCAAGTCACTTTAATAAAGTGACAACATGTCATGTCACATCACTCAAAGTGATAAGTGATTTGACAATTGATGCGACTAGCAATTTGACGCTTGATGTGACTTGCGTGCCGCGCTCGAATTCGAAATACGAATGCGCTCGCAATCACTCTCGGGCTCGGGTTCGCTAATTCCAAATTAACGAATTTTCCGTCGCGTCGTAATTAAATGATTACGCCTAGCGAATTCACTATTCACGTCGCTAACGAATTAATTCTAAATTAATTCGTTCGCCCGAATTAAAATCCAATTTCAATTCCGCGTCGAAATATAATTTCGATTAATATATCGAATATATTAATTTACCCGATTAATTCCAAATTAATCGTTCTGTCTCTTCTAATTAATCCCATATTAATTTTCTCTCTCATCGAATTAATCCCAGATTACTTTTCTCTCTCTAATAATTAATCCCAGATTAATCATAGTGCGAGTCATACATCATCGGTGAATCTTTGGGAAGCAACCCATGAGATCCCCGGATATGTTGGCAGTAAATACGGTTATCGGACTATCCGAATACGTAAGTACCTCGTACTATGTTTATATACCGATTTACAAGACAAGGTTGGCTTATAGCAAAGCATCATGCCTACCCAATCTCCGGAAATATCCTTATAGGAATATGTGATCTATATCAAGCGTAGTATATAGAAGTATTGCGTATTTCTGTCCAGTATCGGATGTTCACGTGCAAGGCCTGGGGCTGGAATTGTGTCTGCCCCGTACGAAGCACATATCGGTTGTCTGGTAACTAGTCTCTATAATCGGATATACATGACCTAGTCATAATATCCCGATAGCTCGAGCATTTAAGAGAACGAGTTCCGTATCCTACGTGACCATCATCTCCACTATGACTGGAGTGATACTTCCATCTTGATATCACACCCAACACACTACGATTCCCAATATACCCAGTATCGGCGTACACAGAACCGGTTAAAGCCCTGGACGACCTCAACTAAAGTATATTGATTGTCGTATGTATTAGCGGTGCAAGTCTCAGGTTAAGACTAAATACACCTACCCTGATTGCAGACTCCCATAGACACATAGTCATACTACCAATGGGATTCCGCAGGGGGTCTATCCAGAGCGAAGCTGTTTCCCGTACCATCGGTAAAACACAACCTCCTATTACACTTGCATGAGTATCCTATACCCAAATATATGAGAACTATGTCGTTGTGCCCTCACAAACGCGCACAAGTGCAATACTAGTCTTTTACGTATTTATTGATGTCCAATCTCGATAATACTCTGACTATGGATATTTAATGATTTATCCTACGTGGACTGATACTGTCTCATATCATTCTCCGTCCAGGAACAAATCATAGGGACCTCTCATCATTTATATATCTAGGTGATTTAATCACAAACTGTGTCAGACACCCGAACTATGTACGATTGGCTCAAACTGCTGAGAAAAGCTTTTGTCAGCGGATTTGCATGATTATCATCTTGATACGACTTATTCGATCATCACATCACCACGATATGTGATCCGAACGAATCAGATGAATAGTGAAGTATATATCTGGATCGTTGATGAGACCATTAATTCTTTAGCCTGTGCTGACGCCTAGCTCAGCCGCTAACAGAACTATATCTAATCTAATTAGATTTGTTATTGACCCAGATGGCTTCTATTGCTGCTTCAGCTGCTGCAATTAACCCGCATTTATTGTTTATTTGGTAACAGTATCTTGCTTGGAAGATTTCCAGCTCACTGTACCGTTATTCAAACTGTATAGTACCGTTTGTGACTTTTAGTTGTCTTTATCGGTTATAGGAAACTTGCTACAGTGACCCCAATCACTTCAAGTTCTCATTCTCCATAGACTAAGACAACATCCTTAGTTCTCTAAGATACTAACGGATGTTCTTAACATTAATCCAGTGACTATCACTAGGTCGCGTACATTTTTCAATGTACGGTTCCGCGGAGAGTATTTAGAAAGCCAAGCTTTCATCGATATTTATTTTATGGGAATATCATTTCCAAGAAATGGCGTATTATCATTATTTTATAGGACAGTCACTGTCAGTGCGCTCCCACTAACCTCCTTATATACACAAGAATTATATTCGTTTTTGAATTAAATCATAAATCACTATGATTACATCAAAATGATAATTCCAAGAGCCTAATGCTTGCTTCAATCCAATCATGGATCGAATAACAAGCATTATCTAAATGGATTTACCGTGGCAATAGGTAAAAGGTTGAATCGTAATCAACACAATGTTGATAACGATACATTTCCGTTAAAAGCCTAGCTTTATATGTTGGTATGTTGCCATCCATGTACGTCTTGCTTGAAGACTTTTTAAGTACCAATAAGCACAATGCCTTGTGGTACATCAACTAGTTTCCAAACTGGTTGATATACATGGAATCCATTTCGGATTATATGGCACTTTGCCATAATTAAGGAGTTGATACCTTGTATCACTTCCTCATACGTAGTCAGTTGGTATTCCTCAATAAGATTCACATCTTTATGAGGTTAGATCAGAAACTCAAACCCTAGGTTGTTTTCTGACTCTCTCCGACCTACGCGGTTCTTGTGTATTCGAAGATTAATGGTAATAGTCTCATCCTTGATGAACTATTCATGTTCCATTGAGATTTGGTGCCTTGAACAGTATTACTCTGATTTTCATCGAGTTATATTATCCTCCCACTTACCACTGCATATCGGTATTCCCATTAGGAAAACTACATGGTGAGCAACAATCTAATTGTTCTCTTTTGAGGTGTATAAGTACAATACTTATGGTATCCCTAGGATGACCTACAATTGGCACTTATCATATTTGGGTTTTAGTTTGGTATCATCCAAACACATACCTAGTATACTCAAATTATCAGGAATGAGAAACCTGGTTTCTTTCCCGTTCATATCTAATATGATATATGTCATACAGATTATTATGGAACCTTATTCAAAATAAGTTCTTGCATAGTTTAAAGCTTATCCGTTGAAGGAAATGGTAGCTCAGAGTGACTCGTGATTAACCTTATCATGTCTAACAAAATTCGGTTAATCCGTTCGGACACACCGTCAAACTGACGTGTTCCGAGAGGAGTCCTCATTTGAAAGAATGTTATACTCTTTCAAGTATACTAGAAACTTATTGCTTAAGTATTTTCCATTACGGTCTTACCTTGACGGTTTCATACTTTAGCCGATCTGTTTGTCTATTTTGTGTCGAAACTGTGAAAGTTTCCGATTTGTGTTTCAAAAGAAGCACATAACCATACGCGATGCCACATCCGTATAGGTCACGAAATATTCATATCCATATCTAGCCTAGCTAGCCTAGCTAGACGGTGGCATTTACACTTTTACCAAGTAAATAGTGTTTTAGGAACTTTGCCCAAATAGACTAGATTCGTAGACTTTATTTGAATGGAATCAAATCAGTCTTGGTACCCACTCTTCAAAAGTGCGGATATACGATTCTTGTTTAATAGTGTCTCTGACAACTATGCCACAATTAAGTTTCTTAATTGATCAAATCAGTTTGAGCTATTTATTTGTCATGTTATATATTTGAGATATTTATATTCAAAATACAAATTCTGTTATCCACATCTAATGTGTTTATCTCAATATCATCTTTATACAATAAAACACTTTAGTGTTCTAGAATATAAAGGTTCACCCGCAACGGGTTAAACACTGATATAGAGATAATATTTCTAGTCAAACCAGTTACATTATAACACTTTCTAAATTTAAGTACTAACCCGAAGGTAGTTCCTAAATTCAAGTATCTACGGTTAAAACAGCGACTTTCGTCCCGTTTTCAATTCGCAGATAAATCTCAATTGAAGTCAGTATCCTGTTCAAAACAGATTCTGAACATCAATATATATTTTATGTATCACACTAAGTATCTAAAATCTAATTTTAATATTAGCAGTGACCATATTTATGACAAACATATTTGAAGTTAGAGCATTGCTCGTCTTCAATTCATTCTTATGATATGTCCTTTTATCTTCCTAGAAGATTATAATGATTTTGCCTTTGCCCAATTTCAACATTCTAGTAGCCTTTGGCCAAGCCTCGGGTTTCTAGAATATCGAAGTAAGGTGCGCCTTGCGATACTTGCCTAATTGTAAAATTTGACTTTGTCTCCTTGAAAATAGTCATTAATTCTCCAAGAATTATTTATTGCAATTTTTATTTCTAAAATCTAATTTTAGATTTATGAAGATCCTTCAATTTCAGTATCATACTTTAAGAATCTAATCCTTAGTTCTGATAAAGAAATCAAGGAGTCTATATGACAAGTATAATGGATTAAGCACTAAAGTTATCATTACATGAATATTCCAAATATCATGTTCCACTTATTTGTTTAACTCCGGGTTTTAGGCATAATATGTTATTTTATCAAATAAAGTAACTTATTATTTTCCAGGACCATCCTGAAATTTTATTCCCAATTAGAAAATTAAAGTCGTTTAAATACATTTTCACCCAGGATTATGTTTTAAACACTAATCTTTCATTTATTTCTTGATTCTAATAGTCCAACTATTTAATCAACGATTTGTGGTACTATTTATTATAATGATTATAATAGTCCAACTATATAATCAAATATCATTTAAATTAATTAACCTCAATTACATTGATTACTATAATCCAATTATAAAATCAATTGTAAATCGAAATTAATTAATTCAAATATATTGATTAATATAATCCAATTATATATAATCAACTATAATACAGTCCAACTTTTAATTAAAACAACAATTTAATATTAGTCCAACTAACATTTAATCTAACGACGAATAATTTGAATGAGCACATATGGCGAGTAATTGAACGAGTATTGCAAATTCAATTCTTTCCTCCCACTATTTTTCGGCGAGCCTCTAACCCTCTGTCGAGTACTCGGGAAACCGCGTTTCCTAGTGGGCTAGGATCCCGTTAAATATCACACAATCTTGACTTTGGCCAATAAATTGTATGATAATTAACTAGATAGATCTCTAAGATCGATTGGATCTAATCCATTTCCTAGAGTCGGTAGGGGGATATCCAAATCCGAAACATATATCTTATATATGCCAATACATCCAATGTACTACCTAACCTTTTTCCTCTGAATCAACTAAGCCTTGGCTTTGGCACAAAAAACTTAGTGATCCCAGTCAAGCGCGACCCATTGACCATGGAAAGCTTCGTAATCAATGTCGATGGACAAGAAGTGGTCTTGACTTTGGCCAACAAACCACAACTTGGACAAGACATTGATATGGAACAAAGCCTTCGTGATTCAAACACATCTTCGATAGACAAAGGCCTTGACTTTGGCCAACAAACCAATGTCGTCTAGGATCTTGAGTAAGAATCACTCAATGGAAGGAAAAACGCTTAATATTTAGCGAGGGTTTTTCGCGTGCAAATTGGCAACCAATTTATTATCTTTGTTAAGGTCTCATCATCATACACCCTTAAACATGCATTCTAAACACATAATAAAGCGCATATGTAATAAAATAATAATGATATGCGGATGGATACTTTACATTGACCCTAGATCAAATCTCTCATTTTCTCTCTCCAACTAGCACATGTATTTACTTCTACCCGTTACACTACACTTCTAAAGAAACCTCATTTACATTGAGGGGAATAGGTGAGAAGAGAATACAAAGAGTATAGAGGTGATAAGGCTGGACACGCAGGTCCAATTAATAAATCAAATTTATTACACAATTTCCAAAATTGCCCCACCCGACTAATATCCATCCGATATACATTATTCATGCATCGCAACCATGTATTCATACAAGCATGTTATCAATCAATCTAATCAAATTAATTAATCTGATAATTAGTGATCATCCAATGTTCAAACAACGATTTGATTTTTGCTCGAGTCAAACTCGTTTTGCGAATAAGTACTCAAAGTACGAATTCTCAAATTAAATTAAACTACATAATTAAATCCAATTTAATACGCATTTAATTCTAATTCGTTATTTAATTCCAAATTAAATATTACACTTTTATTAACGAACCTTTACGATTTAAATTCCAAATTCAATCGTAACGGGTCTCAAAGCCCGATTAACATCTAATGTTTATTTAATTAAAGTCCAATGGCTTTTAATTAATTTCTATAAGGCGTGGACTTTTTGTCAACTCGGGTCAAACCGAATAACCAAAATCCAATCCGGGAGTTACCCCATAAGCCTTTAAATTAATTTTGGCCCATTAGGCCCAATTAAATATTAAGGTCCATTAAGTCATAATTGGACTTTATGGATGCAGTTTTAGGCCCAATTGGATCCAACCAAATTGGCCTAAACCTAATTTGGTACAACCAAGCCCAAAAGCCCAATTAAAACCTATAAGACCCAATTTCCAAAAATAAGCCCAATTAATTAACTTATAAAATTCTAAATTCCATAATTAATTAACCTAATTGTAATACACAATTAACCACCCAATTAATATTTCTAAAACATCAATTAGCATACTTAATCATGCACTTCTACATTAAATAGTGTCCAACACAATTTATCAAATCAAACCCAATTTACATGCTTAAAGTCTCGGCAATAGGGGTTTTCAATCCGATTCGGTTTCAATCAAATTGAATCCATAATCCTCATTTCCCAAATCAATTAAACTCATCCAATGAATCAAAATACAAAAAAACACAATGAATTTCATATCCAATTGAATTCGGCCAAGCCTACTTTAATTTGGGGAAAATTGTTCCAATTCAAAATTCAATCCAATTGAACTTCAAATTAACATACCACCCACTTGTTTCAAGTCATCCAATGATCAAACAAACAAAATTCACCAAGATATTAGGGTCTCAGTTTCGGCCATGCCCAAAATTTGGGGGAAATGGATCCAATCCAATTTCATGAAATTGAACATACACAACTTCAATTATAAACATACAAGCATACTTAATCAATCAATTCAACCAAATCATGCTTCAATTGATTTTACCCAATTTGCCACTTTAGGCCAACACAAAAAATTGGGGAAATTTGTTCCAAACACAATTTCTTCAAATTGATCATGCACAACATCAATTCAACCTCATTCAAGCATACTATATCAAACAATTTAACCATTTGATGCTCAAATTGAGTTTGCCCAATTTTAAACCCTAACTTTTTCATGCTTGAAGTAAGCTCATAGATACCATTGTTGGTTTCTAATTAGGTCCCAAGAATCATGAAATCAAGCATAAAAATGCATGAATACTTCAAGGAGTAAGGCGGAATACATACTCACATTGAATGGTTTGATGCTAGGAAGAACAAGTCACTTCTTCCTCCTTGTTGAAGCTCGGTTTTGGCCTCTCCATGGACAGTGAACTGCACGTTTTGGGCTGTGAAAATCCTCTAATTTTCGGCCATTGAATACCTCCATTAAAGCTCCAAGCTTTGAGATTCCAAGCTCACAAAATCGGTACCCTATCACCTTAGGAAGACTCAAGGTGTGCTAGCACTAAACTCCTTCATTGCTTCTCTATTTTGTGTGTCAAAACCAGAAAAAAAATTGAAGGAGAATCGGTCCTTGACCGTGAGAGAGAGAGAAGCTTTCATGTTCAAATAAAAAACCCTAAAAACGTGAATGAAGAGGGAAAATGTGAATAGCATGTGTTGGAGAGAGAGAATGAAAGGTTTTTAAAAGGTTTTTAATAATTTCAAAATTAATAAAGCATTTACCACCTTTTTACTTTCAAAAGCAAAGTCAAAGGTCAAAAGCAAAACAATAATGCCTTTCCATCCTCACCTTTCACTTTTTACATCAAGTCACTTTAATAAAGTGAAAATATGTCATGTCACATCACTCAAAGTGATAAGTGATTTGACAATTGATGCGACTAGCAATTTGACGCTTGATGTGACTTGCGTGCCGCGCTCGAATTCGAAATACGAATGCGCTCGCAATCACTCTCGGGCTCGGTTTCGCTAATTCCAAATTAACGAATTTTCCGTCGCGTCGTAATTAAATAATTACGCCTAGCGAATTCACTATTCACATCGCTAACGAATTAATTCTAAATTAATTCTTCGCAGTCATTATCGAATTAAAATCCAATTTCAATTCCGCGTCGAAATATAATTTCGATTAATATATCGAATATATTAATTTACCCGATTATTCCAAATTAATCGTTCTCTCTTTCTAATAATCCCAGATTAATTTTCTCTCTCATCGAATTAATCCCAAATTAATTTTCTCTCTCTAATATTAATCCCAGATTAATCATAGTGCGAGTCATACATCATCGGTGAATCTTTGGGAAGGACCCATGAGATCCCCGGATATGTTGGCAGTAAATACGGTTATCGGACTATCCGAATACGTAAGTACCTCGTACTACATTTATATAATACCGATTTACAAGACAAGGTTGGCTTCTAGCAAAGCACCATGCCTACCCAATTCTCTGGAAATATCCTTATAGGAATATGTGATCTATATCAAGCGTAGTATACCGAAGTATTGCGTATTTCTGTCCAGTATTGGATGTTCACGTGCAAGGCCTGGGGCTGGAATTGTGTCTGCCCCGTACGAAGCACATATCGGTTGTCTGGTAACTAGTCTCTATAATCGGATATACATGACCTAGTCATAATATCCCGATAGCTCGAGCATTTAAGAGAACGAGTTCCGTATCCTACGTGACCATCATCTCCACTATGACTGGAGTGATACTTCCGTCTTGACATCACACCCAACACACTACGATTCCAATATACCCATATCGGCGTAACAGAACCAGTTAAAGCCCTGGACGACCTCAACTAAAGTATATTGATGTCGTATGTATTAGCATGCAAGTCTCAGGTTAAGACTAAATACACTTACCCTGATTGCAGACTCCAATAGACACATAGTCATACTACCAATGGATTCCGCGGGGGTCTATCCAGAGCGAAGCTGTTTCCCGTACCATCGGTAAAACACAACCTCCTATTACACTTGCATGAGTATCCTATACCCAAATATATGAGAACTATGCCGTTGTGCCCTCACAAACGCGCACAAGTGCAATACTAGTCTTTTACGTATTTATCGATGTCCAATCTCGATAATACTCTGACTAGGATATTTAATGATTTATCCTACGTGGACTGATACTGTCTCATATCATTCTCCGTCCAGGAACAAATCATAGGGACCCTCGTCTGTTGGATAATATGACCCATAGCGTCACTATTTGCACAGATCATTGTGTTGTTGTAGCAAATTAACTATGTAATAAGGAAATTGCACTCTCATCATTTGTGATTAGATCACCATAGATATATAAATGAAGAGAGGTCCCTATGATTAGTACCTGGACTGAGAATGATATGAGACAGTATCAGTCCCCGAAGGTTTAATCATTAAATATCCCTAGCCGTAGTATTATCGAGACTGGACATCGATAATGCGGAATAGGCTAGTATTGCACTTGTGCGCGTTTGTGAGGGCACAACGACATAGTTCTCATATATATAAGTATTAGATACTTATGCAAGTGCGATAGGAGGTCGTGTTTCACCGATGGTACGGGAAACAGCTTCGCTCTGGATAGACCCCTCGGAATCCCATTGGTATTATGACTATGTGTCTATGGGAGGCCGAAATCGAGGTAGGTGTGTATAGTCTTAACCTGAGACTTGCATCGCTAATACTTACGATAATCGATAAACTTTGGTCTTGGTGGTAGGGGGCTTTAACCGGTTCTGTGTACACCACTTCTGGGTTTATCAGAGAGTCGTAGTGTATTGGGTGTGATGTCAAGATGGAAGTGTCACTTCAGTCATTTGGAGATGATGTCACGCAGGATACGGTACTAGTGCTCTTGAGTGTTGCGCAACCAATCGGGATATTGTGACCAGGTCATGTATATCCGATTATAGAGACTATGTTACCAGACATCCGACATGTTTTCGGACGGGGCAGACACTTATCCAGCCCCAGCCCTAGCACGTGATTATCCGATACTGGGCCAATATACACAATACTACGGTATACTACGCTTGATACAGATCTATATATTCCTGTAAGAATATTTCTGGAGAATGGGTAGGCATGGCGCTTTGCTAGAAGCCAACCTTGTCTTGTAAATCGATATAAACGTAGTACGAGGTACTTACGTGTTCGGATAGTCCGACGATCGTATTTACTGCCACATATCCGGAGATCTCATGGGTCGCTTCCTGAAGATTCACCGATGACGTATGACTCGCACTTTGATTAATCTGGGATTAATTAGAAGAGAGAGATAGAATTAATCTGGGATTAATTCGGAGAGATAGAATTATCTGATTAATTGTGAGAGAGAAAATTAATCTGGGATTAATTGCGGAGATTTTTATCTGGGATAAAATATTAATTAAAGAGAGAGAACGATTAATTTGGAATTAATCGATAAAATTAATATATTCGATATATTAATCGAAATTGGATTTCGACGCGGAATTAAAATTAGATTTTAATTCGGGCGAACGAATTAATTTAGAATTAATTCGTTAGCGACGTGAATAGTGAATTCGCTAGGCGTAATCATTTAATTACGACGCGACGGAAAATTCGTTAATTTGGAATTAGCGAACCCGAGCCCGAGAGTGATTGCGAGCGCGTTCGCATTTCGAATTCGAACGCGGCACGCAAGTCACATCAAGCGTCAAATCGCTAGTCGCATCGATTGTCAAATTACTTATCACTTTGAGTGATGTGATATGACATGTTGTCACTTTATTAAAGTGACATGATGTGAATATAGAAAAGTGATTGTTGAAAGTTGATAGACTTTTGATATATATATTTTATTCATTTACTTGGTAAATGGGATAAAGATATAATATATATAATCATTTTCTCTCTCTTGGACCTTTCATTATTGTTCACGTGAATGGCCTAATCTTTGGTCATTATTGTTCACATTTTGGGACACTTACACGTGACCTCTCTCATTTTTGCTTTTGGTCTTCACGATTTTTGGGCATAAAAAATACAGTGAGCCAAAAACTCTTCACTTTCTCTTCTCCCTTTCACACGGCTTTGAGCCAAAAATTGTTCCTCTCCATTTTGGTCACTGCGACGCAAAAGAAGACAATTGGAAATGTTTTTGTTTCAAAACGAAGTGCTAGCACACCTTGAGCATACATAGGTGATAGGGAAGCTTCTTCTTTGAGCAAGGAAGCTTGAAGCTTTGAGCTTCAATGGTGGTCTCACATGGCCGAACATGGAGGAGCAAAGATTCCAAAACCGCACAGCCCACTGTCAAAGGAAGCCTTTGCCGTGACTTGGAGGGAGCCAAAAACGCACCCTTGTTCTTCAAACATCAAAACAAACAATGTGAGTTGATTCCGCCACCTCCTTTGATGTGTTCATATGTGATTTTATGCATTGTTTGTGATCTTGTGGACTTGATTAAACTCCAACAATGGTATCTAGAGCTTTGGATGCATGAAATCCGAAATTAGGGTTCTTGAGTAATTTGGGGCTTTTTGATTTTGGCTTGATTCTGACAAATTGATTGTGTAAGAATGCTTATATATGATCTAATTTGAGATATATGTAATCAATTTGACAAAAAATCATTGGATTGATTTTCCCCAATTTGCAAATTTTGGTCAAAACTTTAATTTGGGTAAACTCGATTTAGGCATGATTTGGTTGAATTGTTTGATGCATTATGCTTGAATGAGGTTGAATTGAAGTTGTGCATGATCAATTTCAAGAAAATTGGATTAGATCAATTTTCCCCAATTCTTAGGTTGAATTTGAAACTTGAAATTGGGCAAAATGTGTTTAAGCATGTTTTAATTGAATTGGATGTTTAAGTATGCTTAGAACATGTTTAATTGAGATTGTGTGTGATCAATTTCATGAAATTGGATTGGATTCAATTTTCCCCAAATTGGAGGCTTGGCCGAAAATTGGAAGAACCCTAATGTCTTGGTAATTTTGTTTTGTTTGATCATTGGATGACTTAAAACAATTGGTTAATGTTGTTTTGAAGTTCAATTGGATTGAATTTTGATTTGGAACATTTTTCCCCTTTAAAGTGGCTTGGCCGATTTTAAAGAACATGAATTCTTTGATTTTTGTTGTTTTAATTCATTGGATGAATTGAATTGATTTGGGAAATTATGATTGTGGACTCAATTGGATTGAAACCGAATCGAATTGAAAAACCCCTAATTGCCGAGACTTGAAAGCATGTTAATTGGGTTTGATTTTAATTGAATTGTGTTGGACACTATTTGGTTGTTAAAGTGCATGATTAATTAGGCTAATTGATATTTTAGAAATGTTAATTGGGTAATTGATTGTGTATTACACTTAGGTTAATTAATTGTGAAATTTGGAATTTTATAAGTTAATTAATTTGGGCTTGATTTTGGAAATTGGGCTTGTTAGGTTGTAATTGGGCTTTTGGGCTTTGTTGTAACAAAGTTGGGTTTAGGCAAAATTGGTTGGATCCAATTAGGCCCAAAACCGAATCCAAAAGGTCCAATTATGACTTAATGAACCTTAATTATTTAATTGGGCCTAATGGGCCAAAATTAATTTAAAGGCTTATGGGGTAACTCCCGGATTGGATTTTGGTTGTTCGGTTTGACCCGAGTTGACCAAAAGTCCACGCCTATAGAAATTAATTAAAAGCCCATTGGACTTTAATTAAATAAAACATTAGATGTTAATCGGGCTTTGAGACCCGTTGCGATTAAATTTGGAATTTAAGTCGTAAAGGTTCGTTAATAAAAGTGTAATATTTAATTTGGAATTAAATAATGAATTAGAATTAAATACGTATTAAATTGGATTTAATTATGTTATTTAATTTAATTCGTGGAAATTGTACTTTGAGTACGTGTTTGCTATACGAGTTTGACTCGAACAAATCAAATCTTTGTTTGAACATTGGATGATCACTAATAATCAAGATTAATTAATTTGATTGATTGATTGATAACATGCTTGTATGAATACATGGTTGTGATGTTTGAATAATGTATATCGGATGGATATTAGTCGGGTTGGGCGATTTTGGAAATTGTAATAAATTTGATTTATTAAATTGGACCTGCGTGTCCAGCCTTATCTCCTATTTCTTTGTATTCTCTTCTCACCTATTCCCCTCCATGTAAAGAGGTTTCTTTAGAAGTGTAGTGTAACGGGTAGAAGTAATACAAGTGCTAGCGGGAGAGAGAAAGTGAGAGATTTGATCTAGGATCAATGTAAAATATCCATCCGCATATCATTATTATTTTATTTCATACTCGCTTTATTATGTGTTTAGAATGCATGCTTAAGGGTGTATGATGATGAGACCTTAACAAAGATAATTAAATTGGTAGCCAATTGCACGCGAAAAACCCTCGTTTTATATTAAGCAAATATCCTTCCATTGAATGATTCTTGTTCAAGATCCGAAGTTGGCATTGGTTTTTATTGACCAAAGTCAAGACCTTTGTCAATCAAGGATGTACTTGAATCATGAGAGTTTTGTTGCATATCGGTGTCTTGTCCAAATCGTGATTTTTATTGGCCAAAGTCAGGTCACTTTTTGTCCAATGACATTGATTACAAAACTTTCCTCGTCAATGGGTCCAGCTTAACTGGAATCATTAGGTTTGTTTTTGGCCAAAGCCAAGGCCTAGATGATTCAGAGGATAGGGTTAGGAAAATGTATTGGATACATTGACATTATACATATGTTTCGGACTTGGATGTCCACCTAACCGGATCTAGGAATTGGATGAGATCCAATTGATCTGTGAGATCTACCTAGTTAAATAGCATACAGCTTTTTATTGGCCAAAGTCAGGGTTGTGTGTTATTTAATAGGATCCTAGCCCACTAGGAAACACGGTTTCCCGAGTACTCCACACAGGGTTAGAGGCTCGACGAAAAATAGTGGGAGGCAAGTATTGAATTTGCAACATTCGTTCGAATACTCGCTAAACACGCTCATTTATTTTATTTCGTCATTAGATTAAATGTTAGTTAGACTAATATTTAAATTGTTGTTTTAATAAACAGTTGGACTGTATTATACTTGATTATATATAATTGGATTATATTAATCAATATATTTGAATTAATTAATTTCAGTTTACAGTTGATTTTATAATTGGATTATAGTAATCAATGTAATTGAGGTTAATTAATTTGGATTATATTTGATTATATAGTTGGACTATTATAATCATTATAATATATATAGTACCACTAATCGTTGATTAAATAGTTGGACTATTGTAATCAAGATAAGAAATTGAAAAGTTGGATATTTAAAATATAATCTGGGATTAAAATATTTTAAATGATTTAATTTTCAAATTGGGAATAAATAATAGGTTACTTTATTTGATAAAATAACTTATTATACCTTAGCCCAAAATTAAGCAAATAAGTAGAGCATAAAATCTTTGGAAGATTTATGTGATGATGACTTTAATGCTTAATTTAATATACTTATAATAAATCTATTTTAGATTTAAAAGTATTAAAATTGCAATTAATAATTCTTGGAGAATTAATTGACTATTCTAGTGGAGAAAAGTCAAAGTTTGCAATTGGGCATGTAGCACAAGGTGCACATCGTTTCAATATTCCAAAACCCAAGGCTTGGCCAAGGTTTGTGAATATTGAAAATGATAATTGACATATCCCGAAGTGACTACCATTTGGATATGGAAGACACGAAGGAATTAAAGAAAGGGCGAGGCTCTGACTTTAAATATTTTGTCTAAGTTATGTTCACTAGCTAGTATTGAAATTAATTTTTAAATACTTAGTGTGGTACATAAAATATATGATACCGAGATAAACACATTAGATGTGATACAGAATTATATTTTGAATATAAATAAAATCTCAAACATATAAATGACAAATAAATAGCTCATATTGATTTGATCATAGAGACTTATTTGTGGCATTGTTGTCTGGGACACAGTTAAACTAACTCGTATATCCACACACTTTGAAGAGTGGGTACTAGGACTGATTTACTATTCAAATAGGTCTACGAATCTAGTTTACTAGGTAAGTACCTAAAATACTATTTACTCAGGTAAAGTGTAAGGCCACCGATCTGTAAACCCTATTCATGGTGAAGTAAGTGTGGCCCATATCTAGCTTGCTAGATGTGTACATGAATATTCGTGACCTTACGATGTGGCATCACGTTATGGTTATGTGTTTCTTTTGAAGACACAAATACGAAACTTTGAGTTTCGACACGAAGTATACAAACAATCGGCTGTAGTATTATCCGCTACGGTAAGACCGTTTGGTAAATACTTAAGCAGTAAGTTTTCTACTACATGAAGATTACGGTATCTTTTCATATGAGGACTCCTCCCGAGACACGTCAATTGACGGTGTGTCCGAACTAAAACCAAGTTTTGTTGGACATGATAGGTTTTTCGCGAGTCGCTCTGAGCTACTGTTTCCTTCAACAGGATATGTATTAACAGTGCAAAACTTATTTAGAATAAGGTTCCATGTAAATCTGTTTGACAGATATCATATAGGATATGAACAAAAGAAACGAGGTTTCTCATTCCTGATAATTTGGGTATGCCAGGCATAAAGTTTGGATGATACCAAACTAAGAACCCAATTGGATTAGTGCCAATATAGGTTATCCTAAGGGAAACCATAAGTATAGTACTTATAAATCCCACATGAGAACAATGTGATTGTTTCACCATGCGGTTTTCCTGAGAGGAATACCGATATGCAGTGGTCAGTGGGAGGATAGTGATACTCGATGAAAATCGAAGTAATACTATTCAAAGCACGAAGTCCTTAATGGAACACAAATAGTTCATCATGATGAATCTATACCATTAATCTTAAAATACACAAGAAACCGCGTAGATCAGAGAGAGTCAGAAAACAACCTGGGGTATGGGTTTCTGATCTCACCTCATAAAGATGTTAATCTTTTAAGGTACACCAACTGATTACGTATGAGGTAGTGATACAAGGTATCGACTCCCTATTATGGCAAAGTGCCATGAGTCGAAAATGGATTCCATGTTTAACACTATTTTGGATACTAGTTGTTGTACCACGAGGCATTGTGCCTATGGTACATTAAACGTCTTCAAGGAAGACATACATGGAAGGCAACATACCAACGTACAAAGCAGGGCTTTTGACGGAAAGGTATCGTTATCAACATTGTGTTAATAACGGTTCAACCTTTTACCTGTTGCCATGGTAAATCCATTTTGAAGATGCTTGTTGATAACTGCATATTTCATTTATGAAATGTGTCAGTTGCAGATCAAAATCGCTTTCCTGAAAAGGAAACCTTTTGGAGAATGTTTCAACATCCTGACGATTTTGTATAACCGACAAACAAGGTTTGCCGGTTATTCGATCCATGTTTGGATTGAAGCAAGCATAGGGTTCTTGGAACTGACGTTTTGAAATAATCATAATAGTTTATGATTTGACTCAAAACGAAATAATTCTTGTGTATATAAGGAGGTTAGTGGGAGAGGGCACTGACAATGAAATTCCCATAAAACAATCGGTGAAAGCTTGGCTTTCATAAAATTCTCCGTAGAATTCTGGGGAGTAACAACCTTTATTCAAGGAATAAAGATCTACTGGGCTAGATTTGGAGTTGGTAACACTCTCTGAGAAATTGTACATTTAAAATGTACTTGTATTGGTGTCTCATACGCTTTGAGCATATGGAGTCACAATCGGGTCAATCCAAGTGATAGTCACTGGATTGAAGATTAAGAACATCTGTTAGTATCTGAGAGAACTAAAGATGTTGTCTTAAACTATGGAGATGGAGAACTTGAAGTGACTGGGATCACTGCTGCAAGTTTCCAAACCGGTAAATACTGCTGGTACTATAAGATTTGAACACTGGGACAGTGAGCTGGAAATCTTCCGAGCAAGATAACTGTTGCCGAATTAACAACAAATGCGGATTATTGCTGCAGCTGAGGCAGCAATAGAAGCCATTTGGATCGATAATAAATCTAATTAGATTAGATATAGTTCTGTTAGCAGCTGAGCTAGGCGTCAGCACAGGCTAAAGAATTAAAGGTCTCATCGACGATCCAGATATATACTTCTATATCATCTGATTCGTTCGGATCATACATCGTGGCGATGTGATGATCGTGTAAATCACGTCAGACGATAATTAAGCAAATCCGCTGACGAAAACCTTTCCTCAGCATTTGAGCGAACCGTACATAGTTCAGGTGTGGGACACTTGAGTGACTGGCTATGTGCCAAGTGGGAGATTGTTGGATAATATGACCCATAGCGTCACTATTTGCACAGATCATTGTGTTGTTGTAGCAAATTAACTATGTGACAAGGAAATTGCACTCTCATCATTTGTGATTAGATCACCATAGATATATAAATGAAGAGAGGTCCCTATGATTAGTACCTGGACTGAGAATGATATGAGACAGTATCAGTCCCCGAAGGTTTAATCATTAAATATCCCTAGCCGTAGTATTATCGAGACTGGACATCGATAATGCGGAATAGGCTAGTATTGCACTTGTGCGCGTTTGTGAGGGCACAACGGCATAGTTCTCATATATATAAGTATTGGATACTTATGCAAGTGCGATAGGAGGTCGTGTTTCACCGATGGTACGGGAAACAGCTTCGCTCTGGATAGACCCCTCGGAATCCCATTGGTATTATGACTATGTGTCTATGGGAGGCCGAAATCGAGGTAGGTGTGTATAGTCTTAACCTGAGACTTGCATCGCTAATACTTACGATAATCGATAAACTTTGGTCTTGGTGGTAGGGGGCTTTAACCGGTTCTGTGTACACCACTTCTGGGTTTATCAGAGAGTCGTTGTATTGGGTGTGATGTCAAGATGGAAGTGTCACTTCAGTCATTTGGAGATGATGTCACGCAGGATACGGTACTAGTGCTCTTGAGTGTTGCGCAACCAATCGGGATATTGTGACCAGGTCATGTATATCCGATTATAGAGACTATGTTACCAGACATCCGACATGTGTTTCGGACGGGGCAGACACTTATCCAGCCCCAGCCCTAGCACGTGATTATCCGATACTGGGCCAATATACACAATACTACGGTATACTACTACTTGCTACAGATCTATATATTCCTGTAAGAATATTTCTGGAGAATTGGGTAGGCATGGCGCTTTGCTAGAAGCCAACCTTGTCTTGTAAATCGATATAAACGTAGTACGAGGTACTTACGTGTTCGGATAGTCCGACGATCGTATTTACTGCCAACATATCCGGAGATCTCATGGGTCGCTTCCTGAAGATTCACCGATGACGTATGACTCGCACTTTGATTAATCTGGGATTAATTAGAAGAGAGAGATAGAATTAATCTGGGATTAATTCGGAGAGATAGAATTAATCTGGGATTAATTCGTTGAGAGAGAAAATTAATCTGTTAATTGCGGAGATATTTTATCTGGGATAAAATATTAATTAAAGAGAGAGAAATAATTTGGAATTAATCGATAAAATTAATATATTCGATATATTAATCGAAATTGGATTTCGACGCGGAATTAAAATTAGATTTTAATTCGGGCGAACGAATTAATTTAGAATTAATTCGTTAGCGACGTGAATAGTGAATTCGCTAGGCGTAATCATTTAATTACGACGCGACGGAAAATTCGTTAATTTGGAATTAGCGAACCCGAGCCCGAGAGTGATTGCGAGCGCGTTCGCATTTCGAATTCGAACGCGGCACGCAAGTCACATCAAGCGTCAAATCGCTAGTCGCATCGATTGTCAAATTACTTATCACTTTGAGTGATGTGATATGACATGTTGTCACTTTATTAAAGTGACATGATGTGAATATAGAAAAGTGATTGTTGGAAAGTTGATAGGACTTTTGTATATATATTTTATTCATTTACTTGGTAAATGGGATAAAGATATAAGTATATATAAATCATTTTCTCTCTCTTGGACCTTTCATTATGTTTTCACGTGAATGGCCTAATCTTTGGTCTTATTGTTCACATTTTTGGACAACTTTACACGTGACACTCTCTCATTTTTGCTTTTGGTCTTCACGATTTTTGGGCATAAAAAATACATGAGCCAAAAACTCTTCCTTTCTCTTCTCCCTTTCACACACGCTTGAGCCAAAAATTGTTCCTCTCCATTTTGGTCACTGCCGACGCAAAAGAGAAGCAATTGGAAGATGTTTTTGTTTCAAAAACAAAGTGCTAGCACACCTTGAGCATACATAGGTGATAGGGAAGCTTCTTCTTCTTTGAGCAAGGAAGCTTGAAGCTTTGAGCTTCAATGGTGGTCTCACATGGCCGAACATGGAGGAAGCAAAGATGTCCAAAACCGCACAGCCCACTGTCAAAGGAAGCCTTTGCCGTGACTTGGAGGGAGCAAAAACGCACCCTTGTTCTTCAAACATCAAAACCGAATTCAATGTGAGTTGATTCCGCCACCTCCTTTAATGTGTTCATATGTGATTTTATGCATTGTTTGTGATCTTGTGGACTTGATTAAACTCCACCACTCTCATCATTTATATATCTAGGTGATCTAATCACAAATGATAAGAGTGCAATCTCCTTTCTCACATAGTTAATTTGTACAACAACACCATGATCTGTACAAATAGTGACGCTATGGGTCGTAATTGTCCAACAACCCACCAATGGCAGCATGATTTATAGGACCACATACATCGGAATGAACAAGTTCCAATAAATCATTAGCACAGTGTCCAACACCACTAAATGAGGATTTGTTCATTTTACCTTGAATACAATATTCACAAACTGGTAAAGGTTCTATGGTTAGATCCGATATCACACCATCCTTAACTAATTTGGTTAGGCGTTTTAAACCTATATGTCATAATCTCATATGCCAATGTTCTCTGTTTTATTTATTTCACCCGATCTTTTCCTTTTAGATTTCTATATTAAAGACATCACAATTTTTGGTAAGAATGTAATGATCATCATCCATGGGACATGAAATAAGAAAAATATTCACATTATCATATAAATTCAAATAACATCTTTAATATTTACATGAAATCCTTCGCTGTCAAGTACAGGAAGTGAGATGATTTACCGTATCATAGTCGGCATAAAATAACAGTTATTAAGTTTAATATTACATTCATCAGAAGTTTCAAAAAAAAAATTCACACTGCTTCAACTTGTAGAGAATCTTCATTCCTACTCACAGCTGGATCTCTCCCGGCTTCAATCTCTCTTGTTCCCTCAGATCCTGCAATGAATGCAGATATGAGATGGACAAGTAGTGTCTAACACCCAAGTCGAACTAGAATCAAAAGCAAATGTAGTGTCAATAATAGGAAAGCAAATACATGAGGGAGCTTTCTTCAAAGAGGCTAAATATTTCGGACAGTTGCATTTCCAGTGTCCAAGCATGTCGCAATAGAAACATTTTCCTTTTGCAACATCTATCTTCACCTTTGGCTTAGAAACCCCTGCGGAAGTAACATTTGGAGCTTTACCTTTAACTTTCTTCTTCTTTTTCTGTTTCTTCCCAGCCGGCTTTTGAGAAGCCTGAGAAGGTCCAGAAGAAGAAGCACTAGTGACCATGAAAGCAGAACTATTCTTATTCATGTCGTCTTGAGCCGTCAGCAACATATTGTGCAACTAAGAATAGGTAGGAAGCATCTTATGCATGTTAAAGTTAACAATAAGGTCCTTGAAAGACTTAGGAAGAGATGTGAGAATCACACTATTCCCGAGGCGTTTATCAATATGAATATCCATCATTTCGAGCTCTTCAATAAAATCTATTAGCTTCATCACATGTGGCCTAACAGGTTTTCCCTGCGGGAGGAAGGTATGAAAAAGCTTGATAGCCACCCTATGCATCACTAGTTGTGTTCGATCATTGAATATTTCCTTCATATAGATCAAAATAGATCAAGAATCAGGCATCGGCATATACTTCCTCTGTAAATCTGGCACCATAGATCCCAAGATGTATGACCGGATTTTCCGATCATCATCCTTCCATTTGATGAACGTCTCACGTTCTTCATCTAAAGCATCATCTGAAACCCTTGCGAGCATTGGACGATCTAGAACATATTCAAGTTGCTCTGCTTGGTAAAGAATAGGAGATTCATAAGCCAAACATTATAGTTAACAGCACCCTGAAGCTTATGCGTCAAATATACGTGAAAGCAAGTTTGATATAGACATTCTGTCTACACAAGATAAATAAACATAAATTAATATTTAAATATCATGATAAAAAAAACTAAATAGAATATGGATTTACTTTTTATATAAAGTTCCCTCGCATTGTCTTACATATCTTTATAATCTCTACAAACAAGAATACGGAAATTTAACTATTAAATCTCACAAAGCAAAGTGGATCCTTATTGACATTTACGCAAATCTCACACTTCAGCAATATTGACTTTTATAAATTCGAGAAGGTAGACAACTATTGTCAATTACATCTCATGCAACTCTTACATTTGGTCCTAAATCGAATCTCATCCTCACACTTTAGCAATATTGGATAGTTCAATTTTTAGATCAACTTGTCTATTGCCGAAAGTAAGATACTAAAATTAATCTCACTTTTAGCAATTGGATAATACTTTCTCTTAAATTCGACTCATCTCATCCTTAACCGGAATAGTACAAAATATTATAACCAATCCCTCACGCTTTAGCATATTGGGAATAATCACAATGGTTTCACTAACACAGTATAGACAAGCCAGACCATGTCACATTTTCAACTAAGATAATGACACTTAAATATCTAGCGTAGAGATTTTTCCAAAGTCAAATGCAAACAAATATGTAAAATGTATGCATGTCCAAATATGCCTAAAACATGTAATTCGCAATTAAATGTATGCATGGGCATTTTATAACATTGAGAAAAATTGTAAGGAACATGAACAATTAGAAGCACGTATCGCTCTAATACCACTTGTTGAGTGAGGAACGAAAAAGCCGAACGCAGCGGAAACTCGCCCGAGATCAAATTCCGAGTGAGTAATTATTTTTTTATCAACTTAAAATTTTCCTAATGCACTAAAAATATTTTCCATGCATTAAAAAAATACATAAGCCAATTAAAATTATTCAACACACTTTAATATATTTATAACCCTTGATAAATTATTCTAAGTTTCTAAAATTACTTTCAACACTTAAAATAACCCAAACATACTAAAATTAATTTTCCAACAATTGAAAATTAATTCAAGCATACAAAATAATTTTCTAACTCTTGAAAATATTCCTCACATACATGATTCCAATTTTTCCAACACTTCCACAATAAATTTTTCTCAACAATAATCACCAACAAATTGAACAATAAATTTACAATTAAATTACCACAAGATACTTTCAAGCCTTCCCAATTTGTGAATGGTTGTTTCTAAGTTTCTTTGAATCTTCCAAACTTTTGAACTCCTTCAAACTCCACTAAATTGAGCTCTCAAGAACAAGTGTGTTGGTTTCTATAATATGTCCCAAGGAAAGATTAAGCATTCATGAAATACTATAAATGAATATACATAAAAGACTTGAAGCATGGCGGAATCATACTTACAAAGCTATGTGAGAAGAAGATGATCAAATGGTGGAAGCTCCAAGTGTTGGAAGATTCGGCCAAGAGGAGGAAGAAGACTTGAAGCTCCAAGCTTTTGTATTCCAAGTTCTTTGATGGTTTCCCTATCACCTCTTTTG